>JANCMC010021608.1:5220639-5316506 GCA_024363005.1 Charaxes varanes
AAGTTTATTTTCCCAATAAGTTTTATCGCATCCTGAAACATAAATGTAAGCCCAACTTTAAAACTTAATGGCATATTTTAAAAAAATCCTTATTTCTTTTATTTATATTTTATTTCCTTGCTAATACTATAAACGTGAAAGGAACTCTCTCTGTTATTTTCTCAGGCCTAAACCGTTATACCCATTTTGATAAAATTATTTATAGAGATAGATTGAAAGCTTGATAAACATATAGGCTAATTTTGTCGTGAAAACGGAACTTGACAGGGGTGAAATAGGAATTGAAATTTTGTATGAACGTCTAAAATAACAATACGAAAAAATCGAGAATTTTCTTTTCTTATTAAGAGGCTGTGTTATATAGGTAACAGATGCTTCTTATATACATTTAATTTTTTTATAAATGCATACATATAAATAATACACCCAGAGTCAAGGCGGGAATCGAACGCACAACGCCCGGAGCGAAAGGCCGGATAACTGCCCACTGCGCCAACGGGCAAGTCGCATCAATCGTATTGATATTGAATTCAATTATTTTGTCTTCATACTTGATCATCCAATACCAGGTTCTCGAATTTCGAGAGTGTCTCACCAGTCACCCTGTACACTTACCTTATTTTTGTGCCCTTTAAATTTTATTCGCATCAAATCACAATAGACTTTAGATTTAAGCGAAACATGTTTCGTTGTGTCGAACAGAACCTGTATCTTCATCATCTCTTGATCTTCCAACCGTTCTTCCACAAGGTATGTCAAATTAAACGCCCATTTGATCTTATTTATATCTTGAAAGAACTGCAACGGGCCCTTTCTCAATGGATCTACCGGCTTCAACGTTAAATAATCTATGAAAATTCTCGACCGATGTCCGTTTTCGGACATAATGCTGGCGATGTTCAAATCTGTCTCTTGGTATGATATGCATCCGCATAAGTACTCCTCAGCTGGTGTCACTTTGTATGTGCCTTGTTTCTGAACCATCGCAAATGGTGGCTTCACGCTTATTTCAAAATCTAACGGCAATTTCGATACGTTTCTAATAGACACTAGATCTGTAAAGACATTTATACGTTAACGCTGCTCAAACTTTGATTCATCGTCTAATATACAAAATTCTCGTATTACAGTGTTTGTTGCCAAACTCCGAAACGGCTTGACAGATTCTTATGGGAATAATTGTGCATAAATATGCATATGCATAAATATTCTCAGGCCTATCAAATTTAGATATGAGAATCGTTCCTAAACTATTTATTAAACCCCTAGGTGATAAGGGTGGCCCCCTAGGTGACAAGGAACCCTTATAATTTCGCTCTGTGCGTCCGTCTGTTTGCCCGTAAGGTGGTCCCTCCCTAACATTTGCAAACTATTAGACGTAGAGACATGAAATCTTCCATGTTGATAAAACATGCCAAAAACTCATTAGGAAAATTATTTTGAACGAAATCGGACAAGTACTTTTTAAGTTATTTAATAAATACGTTTAAGCGTATCAGATACGGAACCCACCATGTAAGCGTGTCTTGACACGCTCTTTGCCATTTTATTTTTACTATAACGTATTTTATTTGTTACTCTTTGTAATTTCTTCCATTTATATGAATATACTCGAATAACAAGCTGTCCTTTATATAATTAATCTTATTAGGTTCCACTATCATTTCAATGCGTTTTTCTTTACCTTGTCTATTTCTACTTAGATCAGGACTGGTATGCAATATTTGCTTTTTAAAAAGGGGGCGATCTAATTTTGATCAAATTTCATAATTGTTTTTCAGTTATTTTGGAGTTTGTCTTAGTTCAAAATCGAAGTAAAAAGATCGGAATAGGATAAATTAAAGTCACTTTATAATATGAAATATTTCAGTAAAAAGGGCGGCCTTATCGCTTTTATAGCAGCGATTTCTTCCAAGCTGTCTGCTGGTGGGCGCAAAATATATAAAAAAAACTTGGGTTGAGGGCTGTTGCATGCTATTGGTTTGTATGAACGCCAATTTTATTATTTCCGAAAAACGAAGAAGGTCGGATATCAAATATTAAACAGTGTTAAAAAGGGTCACCCATCTACCCAGTCGCAGCCAGAACTACTTAACCTAGCGATCGACTCAAATGCCGACTATTTAGGCCATGACTTCCTTAATCATCATTATAACATTTGGTGATAAATTTTATGATACAGCAATAAACTAACATCTATATTTGAGCATAACAACTAAAGAAATTGCGTGATTCAGCATATGAGTGTATAAAATCAGATATTATGTAGTTATGATCTTGAGCGATTGTTTGTGGACGCGATGGAATGCAGCATCCTACGTTCGGCTCCATTTCCAGAATGTAAACATTTATGTTTATAACGTTCGCGTGTATTTTTCTAGATAAAAACTGATTAGCTAATCTGTGTGCGGATGTTGTTAGTCAATAATGGAGTCTTTGTGGTAAAGGATAAAGAGATAAGTAGAGATTAATGATAAGGGCCTGGTAAGAGCAAATGTGGTAATAATTCTTAACAAAATTTGTGGGTCGGTTTATAACATTTTTTTATAAATAATGTATTTGCAATTTTATGGAGTTGTATTTAATATTTTTTACTTCAATTTTAAATCTAGTCTTCGTGGTGCAGAAAGTATTAATTCCATTGAAATTTTTGTTACAGTTTCTACGGATTTTTATATTATAATGACTTTCTTAATTATTATTCATATTACGGCATTAAAACCAAAACAATATTAAAAAAAATTCTGTCTGTTTGTAATCTTTATAACGGCTGGACAGATTTCGATGTGACTTACACTGGTAGATAGCAACGATATAAGGACTACCTACTGTAAAAAAAAAAACCCTCAAAATTGTAAAAATTAAGTACCAAAATAATGGACATGCTTCTTTGCAAAATCATACATACATGTAGGTCATAGCGTCGGTATTCGACAATTTATAATTGAAGATGGAACAATCGATATCTGTCTATTTAAGTGACATTGCAAAATTCACATTTTTAACTTCCGATGCGGGTAGGTAGGTATTAAGATTCCATGCGACGTGCCACTGGGCTTTGAAAATTGTCTTTGATAGCCGGCTTTAGCCAACTCATTCTAGGCCTGTAAAGGTGGGTTTAGACCAAAAGAACATAAAGCTAGAAGCAGAGCATATATCTTGATTCGCACGAGAGATTTTTTAACGTGCGTTAAAAAAGCGTTCAAATGGAACATATGGATTTCCAAGTTTGTGTTCACACGGTAGCGCTTTTATAACGCGACGCTTTTTATCAAGCAATTTTAGATTTTCAACGCTATATGGTACACATAAGTTATATTTTCGTACCGACGACGCGGAAATAACGTCAACGTCGTGATTGAACGCAACGCTTTTTTAATTCTCGTGCGAATGAGGGCTAAGCGTTGTATTAAATACTAGCTGAGCCCGCAACTTCGTCCGCTTAAAACTAGGTATAAAACAAATAAATTAAATTTTAACGTGATGATATAAAACCTAAAGCCTTCCTGTTGTTAGAACTTTTAAAAGCTAAGCTCTTAGTTTCCCCTCTTCCCCCTACCCTTCTCCACTGATAATTTATGGGAAGCTTTTAAACTAACATAAGGAGACTATTAGGCGGTCATAGCTTAATCAGTGGCCGACATTTGAGTCAATCGCTAGGTTAAGCAGTCCTTAACGCCACCGGGAGCTAGATGGGTGACCCATTCAAACACTAATTTTTTAAGTGTGGAATGCGTGTTTTGGAAGTGCGTGATATTAGTCGTGAGATTATAGAGATTGTGGGGGTTCCGGAGAGGACGTCAGACAGCAATCGGTCATCCTAACTCGCTTCACAGCCAATTTAAGCAGACCCTGGTAAAAGACCAGGATAACCCAAGGTCTTCTTCTAGCTCTTGTTAAGGATACTGTGAGTTGGGTAGCCTTTGCAAAAACACCCCAAATAATAAAAAGCTCACTGTACCGAAAATCTCGTGTATTTTTTAAATAACGCTATAATCTCGTTTAATTCTACGCTTCGTAAATAGTTCTATTTTTTTAATATGTAAAAGACAAAAATGGTTTCTGTGCGTTATACTTATATAGGAGATAGACATATGCCCACGCGGACTTTAATATTATACGCTTTTTTTTTATATACGCTTTATTGTACACCACAAAAGAAATTAGCAGATAAGAAATTAACAGTATTAGATCTTTTTAAGATGTACAATTTCGTAGTACATTATTTTGTTTAATTTCGTAAGGTTTAGCCAGCACACGCGACGTAAGCGCACAAGAATACGTTTTTTACGACATCTCGTTACAAATCATGGAAACTTTCGGCTTTTATCTTCTATAACATAAATGTATTTTAGATATTAACGTTCTCCTTGAATCGCTCTGTTTATTAGTGAAAACCGTATTAAAATCCGTTAAGTAGTTTGAAAGATTTGCGCGTACAACGCTGGGAAGTGACTTCATTTCATATCTAATAATATTTATTGTACTTGCGAAAAAAGGCACTAAAACCAGAATGGGTCACCCATCTATCACCTCGTTATAGCAACAGCAACTAGACCTAGCGATCGACTCAAATGCCGGCCACAACCTCCTCGAAAGTTTATGTCCTTAACCATTCTTCCTAATTTAATATGTGAATATATTAGATATAAGTTACGTAAGTACGTCTTATTTTTTGTTTCCTCACCATCATCATCATCAGTCCTTCATTGCCCACGGTTGGGCATAGGCTTCTTTTCTTTAAAGCCACTCTCCCCTGTCTCTTGCAAGTCGCAACCAGCTACCAATTTTTTTGTTTACGTCAAAGAAATACTAGTTTAATTTGGTACGGTAATATATAAATTAAAGGTGTATGAAGATACAAATAAAATATAATTAAAGAGAGATACAACTTCATTTGCATTTAGATTTAAGAAAATTGAGATATATAAGGGGCTGCTTAAATTTACGCGCGTGAGGGAATCTTCTTTTGTTCCCTACAATTTATGCTCACGTTCTGCGATTGGCGCCGAAACACGGAGGAGGTCGGATATCAAATATAAATCAGTGCTAGAATGGGTCACCCATCTATCACCCGATCGCAGCCAGAGCAACTTAACCTAGCGATCGACTCAAATGCCGACCACTGATTAGGCCACGACCTCCTCATCTTAAAGTTTTTTATATTTATTATATTATAAGAAATGCCTTCATCGCGTATCAGATACGGAACCCCTTTACGGAACGCCTTTAGCTACTTTTATTCCATGTATCAACCAATAGAAGGTCGCAAATGCCTATGAGGAAACAATATGTAATATCCCCTGATCGAAGCGGCCAGGAAACAATGGAGATTTTTTTTATGTTACAAGGGGCAAACGGGCTGGCAGCTAAGTGGCTGCTGACGCTCATGGAAATTTGCACTACCAGGACCTTCAGGCCACCGGAAAGGGGTTCTTTATTATGTCGCCAAAAGTCAACATCGTTATGCGGGAAGTTACTAGATGTGAACCGTTTGGGCCGTTATCTTACGACTGTGGACTATGACAGCTCTAGGTCAGGCTTCGACAACCTGCAGCTCGCGAGCCACAGGCAGCTCTTTGAATATGAAGCTGTGGCTCCTCCTTCATACGAAAATATGTGATTATGTAATAATACCATTTTATCTTATACCTATGTTTTAAAAAACACTACTTATATATCGAGAACTACATATGTAGATATTTTTCTTATAAATAAATATATTACTCTTTTTTATCAAAAACTTTATTTATGCGGCTACTATTTATTGATGGCATACGACATTTTTGTGGCTGTTTAACAACGTTGAAATTTTGGAAATTGTTGTTTTTGACTCAAAAGGTTGCCAACATATTGATACATGACCTTAATGTGCTCGATCCACATGTAACTTAATCTTATTTGGTTTTAATCGATACAGTTGTTAGAGCAGTTATTTAATTAAACTACTTTATACGATATTGTTCCTTGGAAACACGAAAATAGCACCGATAATTACAGTCCGTAAAAGCGGAAGGCAGGATCACTGCCCACTGCGCCAACGGGCCAGTCAAATGAAATTCGTGAAAATGGTTGAAAATAGATTTTTTTTTATTTATTTATTGAAATTTTTTTTTGTTTTACACAAGATACATTTTCAAATTATTATACTAAGTTTCTATTATAAAATCAGCTACTGAAATTGAACTAGGAAATCCTGTGCTTCAGCGTGCCTCAACCCCAGATAAATTTTATTTAACAACTTTACTAAAACATAGTGACAAACGCAGTAAATACTGCTCGATAAAAAGCGTCGCTTTATATACAGACAATTTTACCACGCGTTAAAAAAACGTTCAATTAGAACATATGAACTCCCAAGTTTGTGCACACACGACAGTGCTTTTGTGTGTGTACATATGTTCTAATTGAACGTTTTTTTAACGCGCGGTAAAAAATCTCTCGTACGAATGAAGACTAAATGATAGAACTATCACACTGCTGAATTATATATCCTTTTTCAAATGTTGGTCGCAGCCAGAGCAACTTAACTTAGCGATCGACTCAAATGCCGACCACTGATTAGGCCACGACCTCCTCGGATTAAGAACAACTTAACTAATTACGTACGGAGCGCAT
Source organism: Charaxes varanes (assembly GCA_024363005.1). NCBI lineage: Eukaryota > Metazoa > Arthropoda > Insecta > Lepidoptera > Nymphalidae > Charaxes > Charaxes varanes. The sequence continues at coordinate 5,227,258 of JANCMC010021608.1, forward strand.
TGACATACTAGCGTGGACGCACGATGATGGTCCGATTTCCCTTCACACTTCAATCCTGGCTTAGGACAGGCAAAAATACCTATTGAACTCGTCACTTATTCACTTATTTTTTTTATAAATATAGCCAAAAAATCAACTGAATTATTCTAATGATTTACGCGATATCAATTGTCGCGTCTTATTCCGACTGACAGGAAATGCATTTACGGATTGATTTTTTGAAAAGCAAATTAACCACAAAACGTAAAACACAGGCCACACTTTAACTAATTTTAAGGAGATTTAGAACATATTTTTATTACATAATTATAACGAGAATCGCGTACCTAGTACCGTCCTTAAGTATTCTAGTACCATAATTCAAAGTGTTTGTACATTTGACCTTGAAGTTTTTGTCTGATAATGTAATACCCAAGGGGGTGAAGGTAACACGGTAGGTTTAATCCACATTATAGGAAAACGCGTTGCAAGATTATTCTCGTACAACGCTTTTGTTTTCCCCGAATGAGCATAATATAATATTATATATTATAGAACAATATAAAAGCGTTATAAGAGCACCGTGTTAAAGGGGGGATTATAGTTTTCTTTTCTTTTTTTTTTTTTTAAAGAATATTAGGAATATTTTTTAGGTATGACTAATATTCCCTTTTCCCCTCCTACTAAGCTTAAATTGAAAGCTTGTATTAGGAGTGGGTGCGACAATACCCCAACGGCGGAGGGTTTGAACCGGGTACCTCGCGGATTTCAGTCCATACCTTGTACCGTTGAGCTATTGAGGCTCAACATTAATGAAATCAAAAAAAATTAATGAAATCAAAGCTATCCTTCGTCAAGAAAATATTAGTACTTACTGTTTTACAGCACCTCCAACAACGCCTTTCATATAAGGCCCACTTGCATAACAGTGCCGGGCTGTCGGTAAAGTGTAGCTCTCTAAGCTTCATCACTATCAGAGCACGAGCTCGTCAGCAACCATTGTATGCTAATGTGGCATTGATTAATAGAGTGCAGAAGGGATAGCTTGTTTATGTCTCACATTGACGACTACGATTGCGAACTCTATGTTAGACTTTCGCATTATGTAATCGATGTTTTACACCGTTTTCACCATACCAATTTTGGCTTGATCGCCATTTGGACTACCTTATACTTATCTTGTGAACCTCGATCGATTAATTTGGGTTTAAGGATGTGCTTTCTCGATTTGGCGATTTTCTAGTTTCCTTTTTCTACATCTCTGATTGAACAAGGTCTCTTGGCTTCGATGAGCTGGTCACGCAAAAGAACAGTACGTTATGACACCGAAAACAGTTGCCAACACAATACAGGGTAATTAAGATTAACGTGCCCTGACACAGCTGTCTATCTTAATCATTAAGACTAACATCTGATATAGTTAACAAAGTATAATTATTTATTAACGGGTCAGAATGCTCTAATGATAGCTGTTCGTAAAAACCGTCTAGACACTTAACTTTCTACTGTGATAAAATGAACTATGGAGTCTGGTCGTATACCTATGACTGTTGTAACTTAAAAATTGGGCATAGTCATAATAATGTGGATATATATAAAAGCGAAAGGTCACCTAACACAAAATCTCGAAAATCGCGGGTTTATAAAGATGCAATTCGGCTAGGATATAGTTTATACTTAGTAGACAGTCGTTAGAAACGTATTTTTCGATAGTGCTAAATTAAGGAAGTGTAAGGGCTCTAGTAAATTTAATTTTATGCTTACGGACTCGTGGGAAATAGCTAGTTTAATATACAATTAAGCGACTGTCAGCCTTAAATTTGTTTACTGAATCAATTAAGTATTACTAATTTATATTCCTGGTTCTTACATGGGGCAGAGGAAGTCCACAGTGCCTTTTACATAGAGATTATTCGAGAGAATTTTTAATCTAAAATCAAATAATGTTAGCCCTGCTGAATACTTCAATATTTTCTGTATAAGCCAATTTGATATGCAATTACGATATTCCTTGAGGAGATCAAAGTTAATCAACTATAACCCAATCCGTCATACCTGTAAATAGTGACATGATTTGAATTGTTGAGATACCTTGAATATTAGTCTGTGAAAATAAGTTTTTAAGTCTGACTGACGAACATTTCTATTCTTGTTTGCGCGCTAACTTAAAATGTCGAAAAAGTAAACTTTTAATTAATTTTTACTTTCATTCCTAATTGAATACAGTTTTAAAATTTGAGATTGCTAATTATTAAGCAAGAATCCAGAAACATTCTGTTTAATTTTTATTTACCTATTTCAAAGTAAACCATGATATTTGATTTTACCTTTGCGGAACATATTTGAGTATTGCATATTTTTTAGCCCTCTCCGATGCTTTTGTACAGTAGGCATATTTTTACTTGAAGTATAAATATTTTATACTCTGTGCGCTAATGTAGATATGCAGTAGTGATTGGTGTCTGAGGTCACTTGCGCTTCGCCAAAGCCCGGCAGTGACATCATCAGATAACGCACAGATCATCGACCAGCTTTTTAACAGCACTTATGTAACGTTACGTCCACTATTGATGCATTACAAAATGTAACGAACACACATTTATCTTTTGTTTTCTCTTAGAGACCTATAATATAATATTGATGTTTCAGTCTAAAAATGCACGCCCCTCCACTAATTTACTGCCAGGCACGTGTGTGTAGCGTTTTTTATTGTAAACTCAAACTCAATCACGCACTGTAAGCCAATAATGATATTGACGAGATTGTATGATTTGTATGTTTGCGTCTACACGCTATTTTAATGTAGAGGTGAATACTTTGGAGCTCCTACCTTACCGAGACGCTATGACGACGTCACCGAGTACTTAGTCATGGATATCTGCGGTTGCCCAATGAGTAGCCAATAATAAACGTAGCTACGCTTCTATTTTGACGACGTCCCCAAACCGTCGCCATGGCGTCTCAGTGATGCAGGGCTTTAAGGGACTACTATGAGTATAAAGGTATACCTAAGAGTATTAAGGGATACCTATGAGTTTAAAATGAGATCTAACTATATAAAAATAGTATAATTAGACAACGCCATCTCCCAACAACTGGCTTGTTAAGATAAGTGTCACCACTTTTATCGTCATAAAAATTAAGCTCAATAAAGGAGATGGAAAGTTCCATGGCTCATTCGGAAGTGGTCTTTGAAACTTGTTTCAAACAAATGCTAAACTCCCTAACTTTCCGTAGGTACTGCGCCAAGTTTGGATCAAGTTTTTATTTTAAACATTCTAGGGGATCTTTAATGTAAATACCAGCTTATACTTATATTGATCTATATAGTACTACTTCTATGGTATGAAATGCATGTTACTGAAAATTCTGCCCACATATTCACCTATTTGTCGAGAAAAGTTCTCCTTCGAAAGAGAAGACAACCCTCTTGTCATCTAATGAGACCTTTAAACGAGGTGAAATAAGGATAAAAAAATTACGCTTTTGCTCACTCTCGTTGGACAAAGATTTCAACCGTTATGGCTGCGCGTATATATGTATAACTTATCCTAAGGAAATCATTTATCTTTCTTAAATTCTTGGGCAGATATTTTTAGAAATGTTGAACAAAGGTAAGATAAACTGGATAAGATCGGCAAGGGATAGGGGAGAGTGGCAGAAACAAAGTGAGGCCTATGCCCAGCAGTGGGTTATCAAGGGCTGAAAATGATGATTATAACAAAAACAAACAAGTATTTGACCGTCTGAGGGTATGTAACCATCGTAATTTAATACGTTGTTGCTGACCGCACAACCTCCTTCCCGAAAAATTAACTAGCTATTCAATTTGTTTGTTTGTCATGATGTTTTCTGTGGATTAGAGATACATCTTCTGTATCACGTGACGCCTTACCTCAATTTAAATGGGCACATAGATTTCAAAAGTATGTAGTTTAGCCGTGGTTTCCTATATAGCGGAGTTACTTTCCCCGTTTAACAGCTCCATAAAGAAATCTCGTTATGCCCAACCTCTAACTGCATTTAAGCAATATCGTTTTATCAACGAAGATTTATAGTTTAACTTATTCATGCCGCTTCACGTTTATTAATAGCATATCGCATTAGCATGCGGAAAGTGTCAGCGATTGAGCCGTGCTTATCACTAATGTGACCACGACTTGTTTGGACGGAAGTCGATTTTATTAATGGACTCTAATTCAAAAAGACCATACAAGCCCGGCTGGAACAGTGGCTCATAAATTACGCTTAAAACGTAGTTGTTATTGTTCCGCGGTACCTGGGATGGTAAATCTTTTAGAAAGACCTTTTTTGGGTTCTGTTTAGATTCTGTATTGTTATATTCTTTATATGTCTATACACCAACTATATTGTGTGGTATCTAAGATGATAAAACTATAAAAGTCAGACTATATTACGTGCTACCTGGGTTTGTAAATCCTTAGACCCACCTTATTTAGGATTCTGAATAAATTTAGTATCATCGTTAAGAGTGTGTTTTGGATATACCTAATATACGGTTATATTCGTAGTATTTCGGATGGTAAAGCCAGAACCTTTAGAAAGACCTTAATGGGTATGTATGCTTCTATTCTTTGCCACCTTTTTTACGCTGGAGAATGCGTTTATGCACTTTGCTTGATTTTGCACGAGAGTGTGGGACTCGCCGGTGTAGACATCATCTTCTATTTTTGGAGCAGGAGTGGACTGATAATGTTCAATCTTCTTTGATGCCCCGGAAGGAACAAACTCATTTTTGGATTTGACATTAGGACCCTATGGTGGAAGAAGTGATCCTTCTTTCCCCTGTTCTTCTTCTCCGGGGTGGAGGCACGTTTGATGGCGATTCCCGCTCATTCTCTAGTTCTTCCTTCAGTGAGACGACACAATCAGCGAAAGAAGCTACCACCTCCCGGCCAGTCCTGCTATTAAGCATTGCCCGAAAATTATTTTAGATACCTGTTAGAGTGTGTAGTTACTATAATGCAACTAATGTTTGTTCAAAGGCTTTTGAAAATATGATGTCTGTGTATTATAGTATATCTTTACTGTATACCATATTTTTAAGCAAAATACGATAAATGAAAAAACCGACAAGCTGCTCTATCGCTAAAGAGCGATTTCCTCCACACGTTAGACCAACTTTACTTAGTCAACATTAACCTTCATGACGTAATAAAATACTAACCAGTCTCAAAATAAGGAGGTGCTCAGTTTGATTCCAGCTGGGTCGAATTAAAAATAGTCACTCTCTTTAAAAAAACCTACTTGAAATTGTCAGAACTAAACCAAATTTTGAAATGGGACCACACCAAAAGCTTACGCTTTCAAATAAAAAAGGAGTCATCAAAATCGGTTCACACAGTCGAAAAGTTCAGAGGTAACAACAAAAAATAAAAAGTACATTGGAATTGAGAATCCCCTCCTTTGTTGAAGTCGGTTGACAAGAATACCTTTCGTTGAAATTGGACGAAACGATTGAACTCAACCCACAGTACGGTGTTAGCTAGTACGAGATAAATTTCACTATATGTGAAATTGTTATACACTATTGAGGACTGGCCTCATCGATACATATAAGAGCGACATAGATTGATTCGATTCCGGCCGAACCCCGCTGAGTTATCGTCGCTCCCATCGTAGCACAAGCTTTACGGCTAGTTGGAGAAGAGACAAGAATGGTATACATTTCATATTCTTAGTGGTCTTTTCTTTTTAAAAATGGCCAAGAGCGTGCCAAGACGTGCATAAAAGGGTTCCGTATCTGATAAGCTATAAACGTATTTGTTAAATAACTTCAAAAGTTGTTGTCCGATTTCGTTCAAAATAATTTTCCTAATGAGTTTTAGCATTTTCTATTAACATGGAAAATTTCAAGCCTCTATGTCTAATAGTTTGAAAATGTTAGGAGGGACCACCTTACGGACAGACAGACGGACGGACGGACTGATGGACAGAGCGAAATTACAAGAGTTCCTTGTAGTACTGCGGAACCCTCAAAAATCTAGTGGCATGATAAATAAGTGGTGCGAGATTGAGGTATAAGTACCCAATCTTTTTCAACTTTCGTTTAACGTCTGGATCCTTTTTTATACAGTGTAACCTCGATACGAAAGTCAAGGGAATTAAAAATATTTCTTGTACAGCGTAATTTGTTACAAGAACATTCATTGTAAAGAGGTTAGATTAGACTACGATTCGTTTTAATAAGGTAAATATCTTTGAAGTCATCAACACATGAATTTGTATTGTATAGTTAAGTGGGAATTATTGTTCGGATACGTTTTGTGTAGGTTATAGGTTGAAAAGCTCGTAAAATAGAGGTAGATTAATGCATTCTATCTGAATTCTGCATTCGTTAAAAAGGATTTGAGAGGTATATTCGTAATGTTAAAATATATTTTGCATTAGCTCTTATAGACAGTTCTAGGAAATTTTGAAAAATCGAGTAATTTGTTATATTGAGGCTCGTTATATTAAGGTTACGTATATAGCAATAAGCATAATAGCTAGACTTATAGACCCTCCAGAAAAGGTTATACCTTTTTCTAAAAGGACATTAGCCAATGCTGAATGATAACACCGCGATATAACCGCTTAACATAAGAAATATTTAAAAAGTATATAAATTTGAATCCGAACAACACATACCCTTCGTCTATCATCGCTCCAGGCAGCCAGCATCTCTTGTTCTAGAACAATCAATACTCAATCGTGTTTCAAATATTCTGGAGATTTATAGAATGTGTGTATGTGATACTCGCTGTTACCCATGTCTTCGTCCGCGTAAAAGTATACAAAAAAGTCCTTAGACTTATTTAACGTAACCCTATAGAAAAATTCCTTGTCTACTATGTATAAATTATCTTCTTGCCAAATTTCATCATTATACGTTCCGCGGTTTTCGAAATTTTGTGATAGGTTAAAGGACTTTTCCCTTTTACATGTATAGATAAAGCACGCCATAAAGTCTACGATAGTTACATTTAAAATGGTTGTATGTAACCAAATTTTGCACACTATTTTTTACGTCAAAACAACAGCAATAACACAATGAGGTATACAAATTGGCGCGTCACTTCAATGAAGGAGACACAATAACTCATTGAAAGACACACATTGCAGCCAAAAGGAACAACCAATAGGAAGCACCATTGATGATGAGCCAACACAAAGAGCAGACGGCCAAAGAAATGCGACCAAACCAGAAATAGTACGCCCAACAACAGACACGCTCATAATTGGTGATGTTTGAATAACAAGAACCATTCATCAACACACAGAAGCCGAAAGAGAGATTTAAAAATACAAACCTTAGAAATTTCATCTTCACTTGTCTCAGCAAACAAAGCTTTGCCTTTCAAGTGGGCTAACCGACGTTGACAAAGGCCAGGTTACTCGGAAACCAAATATCATCACGCACAGCATGACTTAAAATCGTGGAAACACGCAAATAATGTTAAGAATGAATGGACCGTCGGACAGTGGCTGATGTGTTTGTATAGTCTTATAAAGTAACAGATAATGGCGGTAGTACGAACACTTGTTAGTAGCAGGCCTAGCACGAACATTCTCGATAGTTTTACCTACTTTACGTTCGAAACCGAATGTCAAATGAACAATTAACGCTACCGTATTGCTAGCACGAATGAAATTAAAACTCGCACGTGTGGAATCCTCGACGTAACGGACGTGTAAGTCGTGTAAAATTGAAGCACAATAATGATAATATACAGTATTTAGTCAAAAGAATGTTAAAAAAACAGTTGTACATTTCAAGAAAAAGCTGACGAAAAGTTTAACCCCTGCGGAGTCTAGAATCATGTACTGAACCCATTGGATGTGTATCCGGTACGATATCTTTTACATCCGGTATTAAATTAATGATTAATAATAAAGAAAGTAAAGCAGCAAATTAAAATTATTATTATTAGTTAAATTTTCAATTTCTTCATATCCATTAAACCCTAACAGCTGTTTTACGAGTAGGTGTGGATCTCGGAGACGAAAGCACGCCCGGAGCGACGTTCGTTAGCACGGGCCGAGACAATTCCAGTTTTGCAAATTCTTCGCTTTGTATTTCGCACAATTCACGTATAACAATAGAGTTATTGTCATAAAAATAGCCGATAGGTTCAAAAATGACGGGTTATGAGCGAGCCGGCATTATGATCAGCTCTTTGTTGGCCATATCCTCGGGGAGTTCGAGACAGGCTCCACAATGCCACCGTGAAACTTATTTATAAACGTTATGATATGAATGGGTAATATGTACGTGTGATAGTAGGTTCCGCACACTTTGGAGATTTTTTAGGAATCGTCTCGAATAATTCCTGTACTGGTAATTGTGATGAACCTAATGATAAATATAGTAATACTTTATCATAGCTGCTGCAAATCAAACAACGTGCATTAATACAAAACCTAATTGTATATGACACAAGAGTTAAGATCTAGAGGGTTTTTAAGAAGAAAGAAAGAAAAGATATTTATTAAGAAAAGATTATTTAGAAGTGATAAAGCATTTTCAAGAAAAAAATAAATTTAAAATGGATTTTTTTTAAAGTGTATAGTGACTGATTGGATTCAAGGTCCAAACCGAGAAATGCCGGACCCTGACTATCATATCTTAACAGTATTTTGTAGCTACAACCATGATATTACGCTTCCTAAATTGTTGACCAACCATCAATTATAGCAATACAAATAACTATAATCTGAATTGAAACCACAGGCTATGCAACTTGAGACTTCCGGTATTCCAGGTTGAAGATATAACGGTGAATCAACAAATATCCAGTAAGATGCATACAATGGTCACCCTACATGAGAGCTTCATGTCAACAATGACAGAAAATCGCAACCTTGGATTACACAATTCCAAGATTAGATACTTGATTTGTAAAGATTTTTCGGTTATTGTGAACATAATTCATAATAATACATATTTTATGCTCATCGCGTGTATTGAAGATGTCTGCTACCTCTCCACCGTCTTACAATTCTACTAACTTAATCATTACAATAGTATAACATACAAGGTAAAAATATAACATATTAATAAAAAACTAACATTCACATATATAATACTAGCTGTAACCCGTGTCTTCGTCTGAGTGAATTCAGTGATTTTGTTGAATTTTTTTTTATATATATAACAAGGGGCAAACGAGCAGGCGGTTCACCTAAGTGACTACCGACGCCCATGGACAACTTTTCATTAACTCATGTCTCCCTCTCTACTTCCGTTCGCCTCTCCCGATCACACTCGTGCGTAACGCTCTCGACACGCATTCACCAGATCATTCCCCTATTTGATCGTAGCGCCTTCTACTTGGCCCGATAGTGAATCTTAACCGCAGGTCAGCAACCCTTTAGCACTGGCCACATTTTGAAGCATTTACATGTATTATATATTATTAATTTCTTATGTATGTAGTAGGTAGACATAATACGATCCCTCCCTAAATAAATAAAATGTAAAAATATCCGTCTGTAGGTTTTCAAAGCTATCGGACCGGATGTTTACGTTCGACCTCGACCACAAGCACTGGAGCGAGATACACTACCCGCGCGCGCACCTCCGCGAGAACTACGTGCCGCGCGAGCGCGCCTTCCACAGCGCCACCGTTATTGGTGAGTTTTTGTGCCCTTTGTTTGAGGGCACTCTAGTTTTTATTTGAGTCATTCGTTTTTTATATCGATTTACCCTCATTCTACCGTAAAAGTTGACTCATTATTGTGTAAAGTATTGTAAACTAGCGGACCCGGCAGACGTTGTCCTGTCCGAACGTTGGGTTACTTAATAAATATTTACTACATTTTTGTCCTACAATATTATTCCCGGGCCCTTTGCCTTTGCCAATATTATCGAAAATTACCCGTTACGAACAGACATACAGACATTTTTATGTAAACAAAGCTTCTCCTAATGCCGGAGTTAGACATGGCTCAACGTGTTTGTACATTTTTGTCCTTGAAGACTACAAAGTACAACAAAACTTTGGGCAGCTGCACAGAGTCCCCGGCCACGGTACATGATCATTGAAATGATCATTCAAATGAAGCTATGTCTGGCTCCGGCGTATTAATAACGAACACAACAAAAAAAGAGTTATCCAACTTGGTGCAGTTGTTCGGAAGGTATGCGCTCACATACATTTTGGAAATTCATTTTTATTTATATGTTGGTGATGCAGGGGCAGTGACAACAGTAGCTAGGGTAGTCCGCGGTCGGGTACCCGTGATGGATCTGACCATTTATCGAATACATAAAAGGGAATATCCATTCACGTGTCAAAATTAAGGTAGAAGAAGAGATGATTGAGTATATGGAATGTTAGGACACTTTCCTCTTTTGTTCCAGGAAATTACCTAGTGGTGTTCGGTGGGTATTCGCACAGACACAACAAAGAGGAGATCTGCTACGATGGTCAGATGTACCTCTACCACCTGGGGTGTCACTCCTGGATACCGCTGGACGTTTTAGGCAAGACGCGCAAGCTGTACCCTAAAAAGCAGGGGGTGTTCGCCCACGCGGCAGCTCTAAAGCCACCTTCCACACTACTCATTGTCGGGGGATACCATGGCAATGTTAATGGTAAGGTATTTCTACTTTTTACCGCTTTCTTTTTTATTAACAAATATTGCACACCTAAAAAAAATGTTGCACAAAAGGTGAGCTTAATGCTAAAAGCATTTTCTGTTAGCCTACCTTAATCTTTGTCTCATTCATTAAATAGTTAGGCTGGCTTTGAATCTTCCCACACTTTCAAATTTTACTTCTAGATCAGAGGTTTGCAACCTTTTGGCAGGCAAGGGCCGCATCGCTCAGAAATTAGATGTTGGCGGGCCACACTTGTTAAATTAACATTTGGATACATCACAGCTAAAACTTTGCGCTCGTGTTATATATTTATTATCTATTGGATTGCAATTTACAAAACAGTCGCGGGCCGCAAACAGAGGGGCCGTGGACCACATGCGGCCTGCGGGTCACTCACTGTCGACCCCTGTTATTGATTAATCAATTATTATTCGACGTAATCTTTTAATATTGAAAATAACGAAGAGAGAAACGATTTGTAAAATATATGGATATACTAGCCGTTTCCCGATATTTATATATTGTTTTATGTATAGAGATTAGATATTATTTAATAACAAGGAATTGCAATTTTCGCTTGTACGCTTTCGAACTAATAAAAGATTTTGAAAGAAATGTCTTTATGTAACAAGCTCTTGAATAAAGATGACATTGGTTGGTCGATGGTGACATTTATCGATTCGTACAATATTGACCAATTGTTTGATTTACTGATCGAGTCATAATTAATTCGATTAATTAATTAGTTACCTAATTGATTTATAATTAATTGATAGATTCTCAAATTATTGGTCAATCGATTGATTCATTACAATTAATTGATCGATTAATGAATAAGAGGGTGATCTATTAGAATCTAAAGGGATTCCCAAACTGGGTTCCACGGAATCTAAGGATTCCGCAGCATTCCCGCAGCCTCCTCTATATGAACAATTGAGTCAAACTTAATACTCCCCGTCCACGCATTTTTCGTAAAATGGCACCGTTTTCACTTCACTTATACACACACACATACACACGAACCCATCTACACACATTTAATTAAGTTTTATCATTAGAAAATATTTGTAATAAAAGAAAATTTACTCATCCATTATACACTATGGAAGAGCGAGACCTTCTGCCACAAGTATTTTCACACTTAATAAAAGGTCTCAACCTTTGTATATTCTTTGTAATTAAGATACCCAAATAAACTTTTATTTATTATTATTTTTATAAATTCAACTGAGCCCGAATACATAATAAATATACATAAACATTCAAATAGAGTATTAATAAACTTACTTAAGTACATAAAATAAATTAACCTAAATATACGCTACATAAATACATAAATGTACCGGGCGGAGGAATCACCCCGGCAGGGAGTCCAAACGGGAGTTTTTATTATTATTATTTCTTTTAAATACATTATTTAAAATGTTTGAAGACCCAAAGAGCTTGTAAAAGACTACTTGAATAAAAGGTTCATTTGATTTAAATTTAATCATTTTAGGTGACCTATTGGCGTACGTGGTACCTAACTGGCACGCCGGCATCAGCAACAAGGACCCGGAGACCGCGTGCCCCCGACACCGCTCGCAGCCCGAGTGTCTCGCTGACCCCGAGTGCGGGTGGTGCTCCGCCGATGATGTATGAATGATATAATTATTAACCTCTTTTTAGCTTCCGTATAAGGAACCCTTATGATTTTGCTGTGTGTCCGTCCGTCTGTCCTACCGCAAAGTGATCTCACGCTAGGATTTCCAAACTAGTAGATGCAGAGACTTGAAATTTTCTATGCTGATAGGACATGCTAAAAGCTCACTGGAAATCGCACAAGTTTTATTTAACTTACAACTTTATCGATTATCAGATACGAAACCCGTCTCTATAAACGGGTATTGACATGCTCTTGGCCACTTTTTATTTTATTATTTTTACATGTTAGCTATTAAGCGCGAATTGCAACAAAGTTTGCCTGTCGTGCGGATATGCCCATTGTATAATTTTCTTAAATATTTCGCTAATTCGGTCAATCGGTTCATATTGGTTCTTTACCCAAGTGAGAGACGTCTTTAGAACTGTAACAAACAAACAAACAGATTAGACATGCACACTACAAAAAGACAATAAAAAAAGACAGTAAATATTGTTCTTTTTATAGCATTTAGTGAAACAAAATTCAAACTTACAAACACACAATCAAATTTTATTTATTTTGGTAGATTTAAAGCTTATTAAATTGGCTTAACGGAATTGGGAACAATAGATAGCCTATAACATGTTTTTTTTTTTCAGATTTGTTATGGAAGAACTATCGGGTCCAACTGTACGACGAACTTGATATCTATCAGATGTGGGGGGATTTGTCCAGCGTTGGGCGACTGTCACTCGTGCCTAATCCACGGCCCTGCGCTGGGCCGGAACAGCAGTCGAACCCCCCTGACCTCGGTCAGCACCAAATCCCATTCGGTCCTGCATTAATACCTAACAGTCACGCATTAATACCTAAAATCACGAATGAAACAACGTAAACCAATTTAAAGATATATGTCTTCTAGTAGGTTAACGATATATTTCTTATGCAGTAGCCAGACATAGCTCAAATTATTTGTACATTTTTTTTTCTTGAAGACTACAAAGTACTACAAAACTTCGCGCAGCAAAGTCCCCGGCCACACTACATGATCATTGAAATTACCGTTCAAATGAAGCTATGTCTAGCTACGGAATTATAGGCCGGCAACGAATCTGCGAGCCTTCTGGTAATGCCTTCTGGTAATCCATGGATGTCGATTGCCAAAATAAAATAAAAAAACATATAAAAAAATCTTAAACCGTTGAAAAAAGTATGAATATCTATTCTATGTATTTTTTTAAAGCAAAGACTATATTCAGTGGTGTTTTTTTTATTTAGTTTGTTATTTAATCCTTTAAAATTATAGATTTAGTACAATCAAGTTATATCGTTTTATATTCACCATGACGTGAGAATCCGCATTCCTTCCAAAAATCTGGTTTTTCCAAATCTACTACAACGCGATTACAGAACCTGTCGTTTAAAAAAATACCAGATAATGTTTTGTATAACATAGATCAAACGGGCAAGTAATTCACCTGAGTGTCTACTGACTCCCCTGAACAACTCTGCTACCAGAAGAGTCGCAGACGTGTTGCTGGCCTTTGAGAAATGAATATGCTCATTTCTTGAAAGATAAGCACGAAACTCCTTATTATTTCACTTTAACTATATAGCTGTCAAAAAATTCTATTGCGTACTAGCTGACTCCTGCAACTTCACCCGTATAAATTCAGTGCTTTTGTCAAATTAAGGTTTTTTTTGTGTGAAACCCTAATTATCATTCTAAAACCAAAATAACGTATGTTATTCCATGTAACAACAGTTATCTGCCAGTGAAAGTCCCGTTAAAATCTGCGCAGCCGTTTCGGAGATTACCCGGAACAAACAGACAGACCGACAGACAGTCAAACATGTTTTAACTTGTGTTTTTGTTAAAGGTATTGTATATTTGACGTTACATTTACAACTTGTGAATTTTCTTAAAAAATTCTTAATCTCAATATGTTTTATGTATAATTAAAAGAAAAAACACCCCCCTTAACGCGGTACTCTTATAACCGTTTATTTTAAAATACAAGCGCTCAAGCGAGTGCTGGTTGGTTCCGGTATTTACTAATTTGAGCTGTTTCTTTGTTGAGTAACGGGAGATTGGCAGAATTAATTGTAAACGCGTTACTGCTAAGAGTGATAATTCGTGTCACAGAGTTGGAATTGTATCTCTAAATACTTTGTGTGAATTTTAAAGAAGAAAACTTCGATATATATATAATAAACGCGTATAATTAGGTACAAAAAAATAGATTCAACTTTATCGTGACGATATATAGTCTATAGCCTTCCTCGATAAATGGGCTAACACTGAAAGAATTTTTTGAATCGGAACAGTATTTCCTGAGATTATCGCGGTCTCAAACAAACTCTTCAGATTTACATATATATAGATTTAAAACTGGAATTCAATGGAGCAGTGCGCAAACCGCTCGTTTGGGTGATAACTCGGCTCCATCAGATACCGCCCTCTGCCATTGTGCTTGACCGCTATGGATGACATCATCTTTGTGGCCTGGATATTGGAAGATAACGACAACGATTATAAGGGTAATATTTCAATATAAAAAATTATAATTAACAGGCAAGAGTAACAGAAGAATAAACTGAATATCTCCTGATACGTGGGATCTATTTCGATAGCTTCTTAACTCACTGCACAAGCTATTGATAAAGCTTTGAGCTGAGGCCCTAGCACGAACATTCCGAACCGTCCGAATTCGAAGATTCAACTGTATTTAGGATGAAAATATTCGTGCTGGGCCCACTGGTGGCAAGTCGTGTTACGCTTTTAATCAATGCTAATGCAACCCGCGTTGACACTAAGGAGGGTCCGATATGCGCCCAGCACGAATATATTCAAAGACGAATCTTCGAATTGAACGGTGTGAAAAGTTCGTGCTAGGGCCTCTGAATAGAGCACCTAGTTGAAAGTTCTTGTTTATATTATACTAGCTGTGCCCGCGACTGCATCCGCATAAAATTAGGAAAAAAAAAATAGATTAAATTTTAGCGTGATTATACTAGCCTTCCTTAACCCAACACCAAAAGAATTTCTTAAATCGGACCAGTAGTTCCTGAGATTAGCGCGTTTAAGCGAACAAACAAACTCTTCAGCTGTGTACAGGATGTAAACCACATCGTACCGCAATCATCGGGATAACAAATATTTAATGTCATAAATAAAATCACAAGCATCATTCATCTCGGAAATAAGAGGTTACAGATATTGCCACTCTTATCCCATTCTTGACCGCGCAATGTATCGTGAACAATGGGAAGCAATCGTCAAGAAAATGTTGACGCGCAAAAAAAGTCCCGTGCGGCGCTTTTATAATACGCCATGCAAAAACAGCTGGTCGAAGTACTTTTAAGTTTTATTTATATTGCGGTCTGATGTAAAAACATCGACGATGAGCCATCTCATATCATGCCCTGCGTGCCCTAATACCTGCACGCAAGAAGACTTGATGGCTGCCACTCATAACAATATAGTTGATGTGGCTAAGTTCTGGGCCGACACGTTTTAGTGCTTGCCAACGAAACGCTAAGAAGACCATTCATACTAAATAATTATAATCTCATAGTTGAATTTATTATAAATATTGTTTGGTTAACAAAGTAAACAATGCAATGCTGTGCTGAGTGATCAACTGTGACTCAGGTGTCTCATATTAACTCGGTAGTCTGTAATGTAAATCTGTCGGACTCATACGAAAGCCGGATTTATGGGTATACCGAGCTTACGCCGTGCTGATATATGATGTTGATTAGCGTAGTGGGTTCAGTCTAAAAATACACGCCCCTCCCAATATTGACTTGTACAGACAATTTTAATTAGAGGTAGCGCCATGCTTGTAGCCGAATTGGGCCGGCGCGTCCGGGTACCAATACCTCTTTCTCACATGAGAAGAGAGGGGAAAGCAATAAAAATTAAAAGGGTTTGAACCGGGTATCTTGCGGATTTCAGTCAGTTGAGCAATTGAATCTCTAAATTTTCATCGATCGCTAGGTAAAGTAGCTCTTGCTGCGACGGGTTGATAGATGTGGATCCCATTCTAGCACTGGTTTATATTTGATATCCCGTGTTTTGGAAGGCACGTAAAACAGTGCGACCCAATTAATGTCACTTTATGACATAGTTGTAAGGTTGTAGAGATCGTGGGGGTTCCGAGGATGACGTCAGATGACAATCGGTCATCTTAACTCGCCCCACAGTCACATCCTCTGTAATGTAAGACTCTGGTACTAGACCGGGATAACGCTAGGAAGAAGAAGAATGTGTATATTTATTGGGCGAATGTGTTTTGAAAAATGAAAACAATTGTGAATGTGTCTGGAATCTTTTTAATTTTGACATGTGACGTCACAAAGGTTTTTATTCCCCCTGCCTATTGTCACACAATGACACCAGACTGAAAAATCAACCCCATAACAACATATTTCCGTCATTACCACATCAAACATCATATCATTAATCTATTTATATAACATTGAACTTTTCCCTCAAGTAAAGCTGAACTTCCATGAAGTTTATGCAATCGAGTCTATTTCGATCTCCCGAACGAATTGGCCATTTTTTTTGTACAATTGTTTTTTACAGGTTTTTACAGGAATTAATTTCATTTCAACTTACTACGTAATACATTGATTTTAGGGTGTTCATAATCTTAACCTAGTGTTAGCAACAGTCAGAAGATATAATTTAAAAAAAAATTACTTCGTATTACCACATTAAGAGTAAATCATAGTATATTTGTCATGCAGGTTTTTTTTTCTAAATGGGAAAAACGGTCAATTGAAAAAAATAACTTTAATGACTAAAGCAGAAGCTAATAAGGGCATATATCTAAAATATATACAATATACAACTTAAAATGTCTATCTCCTACGAGTATAAACATTTTTAATGTATATAATTTTAAAGTCTACCCACTGACATATTTAGTAGAATGCAAGATCGTTGCCACAGTGTAGTTGTATCAGTAGTATCAAAAAATATTTAGATCCCCATGCCACACAATGTCACATTTTAGTGATGCCTCCCCTTCCCCCCCTAAGCAGTAATAGTAACAGACATATAAAACACTAGTTCAAAATCGTCTGTGATATAGAACTATGTTACTGTTTTGGAATATTTAGGATATAATATTGGTTTATGGAAAACAAAAATCAGATCAGATTCCTTTTCACTCCTATTATATACCAGTGAATGAAAATACTAGATATTTAAAGTCAAAATTTACAGAGATTTACGTTCGCTACTTTGTAGTAAAATTATTGTTTATAACAAACAACAGTTTCAAATATTTTAACACTTGTTTGATCACCGTGTGTGGCAAAGCACTGAGAAAACTTCAGTGGGATATAGTTAAATGATTTTCGCTGTAAGACATCACAGGAGTGGTGCAATGCATGTGTGTATAAATGGATTGGCATTCGTGTGCGTGTCGTTTTATTTTATTATAATAATTTAATTTATTTATAAGGCATATTTTATAAAAAATATTAGCATTCGCACACCATCCTTTATGTAAACTCTAATTGTGTCACATTTTAGAGTCCTCCATTTGCGCAATCTTCGAAGCGAAATTATTCGTTTCTCGTATAAACACTAAAAAAATAGATAATGTCCAGACAAAAACGTTCCATTCACAGAAAACAAGAAGAATATGTAATAATGTTTATACTCTCAAGGTCATAGACATAATCTTCCAAAAAAAAAGACGATAATATTTTGTAGTTAAGCTTTTAATACTTGTACAAATGAAAATAGATAAAACTGTCGGCGGTAACGATTGCATAATACCTATACATAAAAAAATCTTTTTAAGTCTTTTACATAATGCTGGGTACATTTTAAATATTACGTAATATTTACCTTTTAAATAACATAGCCATTTACAAAAGAAAGTTTTTAACCATAATTAAGAAAATCGCAGTTTATTTTAATTATGTGCTATGTTAATATAAGATAAAAAATTTAAATTTAGGTATGTGGCGTCAAAATGTGACATTGTGTGACAACAGAAGAGTATCAAGCCTCCTTAAACGTGTGGCGGAATTTGTGGACGGCCCCAATTTAATGAGTTATTTTCTGTTTAATTGTATTGTTTAATTATTGTCTTAAGTTAAATTTATTAGGTTAAATAGGTCGCCATCTGCATATGGAAAGTAGCGACCAACGCTGAGGTGCTACTGGTAACCGAATCCCGTTTTAACAACCTCTGATCTCAGCCCAAGTTTACCGACAAAACCAATTAAACCTGTGATAAGGACTCGTTCACACGAGTTATTGCACTAGCATATAGAGCCCTATTAACGTAGCAAAAATATTTATAATAAATACAAGATAAATGTTTTTTATTTTATTAAGAAAGATATTCTTATAGCTTAATGCTTTTAGAGCAAGGAAACGTCATTAATAGCTTATATAAATATTTTTAATTATATAATACCTAATATTTCTTTTACATAGATAAGAACAGCGAGGGAAACAAACGAAACAAATAAATGCTGCCGCTCCTAAAACAATCTTTAAAAAAAACTTAAATTGTAGAGAAAATGACAAGTATTTTTGCATTGTGTTTGCAATCTTTTTGGGATATTATTATATTTAAAACCGATATTTATTTATTTGAAAAATAAATAAGTATCGGTTTTAAACATAGACTCTCCGATACACCACACCTTCAGTAGCCATATACCGTTTTAACAACATCCAGGGCTAGGTTAACCGACTACCAATTAGGGAAGTGTCAAAGGCACCATCACATGAAACCAGTTTACCGGTCTGACGGCCAATTTATTTACCACAGCGAGAAATTTTACTACAGAAGCACGAAATTAGCTTTACTTCATTCAATTGAATCTTAATAGCTTATTTTAACAAGCGGTTAAGTCGCGTTCACGCGTAACTGACGAGAGAAAAAAAAATATGTTTGGCTAACAATTAATTCTAACACTGTTTTTAATAAACTGGATTCAAACATATGTCCGTTTCAAAAAGCACGTAAAACAGTGGGATCCCTCTAATGTCACTAAGTGATATTAGTAGTGAAATTGTGGGGATTTCGGGGATGACCTCAGGTGGCAGTCGGTTATGTTAACTCGCCCCACAGCCACAATCTCTGCAATTTAAGTGGAAGCTGGTACTACTAGACCGGGATAACGCTAGGAAGAATAAAAAGTTTTTGCGTCTCCTCAGATCATAACGCTAGGAACTCTTGTAAACTTAGCTTTATCTCAACAAAAAATATATTTTATAATAATAGAACAAAAATAAACCCTCGTAAGTGCTTATACAACGAACGATTAAAGTTTTAAGTTTGTTTTTGTGTACGCAATTATATTCAAACAAGTAACGAAAAATGACAGATGAAACATTTTAATTATAAACCGAACTAAAAGATAATACAATTTATACAAGAAACAATTCAGAACTTATACAACGGCCAAATTGAATACAAAACTTGAGTTTGTTTTTGTCTACAAGCCAATTATATACAAACAAGTAACGAAATGGGATGAAACCTTTTATTTATAACGGTCTCGAAGGCATCACGCATTAATTCGGCACCGGATGTCCGGTTAAAAAGTACATCATTAATGTAGCAATGAAGTTTCTTAGGTTGGTCAATGACCGATGTACAATAGTTGTTTTTTATTCGTTTAAATTCTAGAGAAATTGTCTATGCATTTCACCGGTTTGCAAAGACTGTTCTTGTTGAATTGTTGAGTGAAGTTTTGTTTTTGGGACAATTTAACCGAAAAATCAAATAATTTCAATGAGTTCTGAATTTTAAACAGAAATATTGGATACGGATTCCGTTTTGGAAAGAGATATTCGCGCAGATATAAAGATGCACTTGCACATGGAAACCATATAAAAATATGCGCATGCGCCTTTTGTGGCAATGTGCGTCCATTTATGACGCACATTTTTTTATTTTGACAAAAGCTGTCTGCACTAAAAAGAATGCACACAGGGCACCAAATTTTGATGAAATGGTCATATGTCTGTGGCGTTTGAACCTAGCATATTACAGGTTTTTTGTTTTTCTTTTTTTCTTTTTTTTTTGCATATCTATGCTATTATATTATTGTATGTGTTTTTGTGTCAAATAAAATTAAAAAAAATTATTCAGTCCGTCCTTCGACCGCTGAGCTGTCATGAGTTCATTATTACAAGCATGTTATCAGGTTATAAAAATGGCCAAGAGCGTGTCATGACACGCTTATATAGAAGAGTCCCGTATCTGACACGCTATAAAGGTATTTGTTGAATAACTTCAAAATTTGTTATCCGATTTCGTTCAAAATAATATTTCTATTGAGTTTTAGCATGTTCTATAGCAAGTTTAAAGTCTCTACGTCTAATAGTTTGGAATTACTATAACTTAACGGGCAGACAGACGGTCGGATAGAGCGAAATTATAAGGGTTCCTTGTAGTACTGCGGAACCCTAATAAGTGAATACATTATGATATATTGATTCGCGTGTTAACTGTTATGTACAATCTAATTCCCATGAAACGACCTTGGAAAGTTTTATAACACTGCAATAAGTGAGTTACGAAATAAATACAGTTACACACGCGTGTGATATTTAATTGGTACTTTGATTTCTCTATACAACCTTCATGGGATATTCTTCATATCTTTTGATCGCCACTTACACTTGAAGTGAAAATTGTATAGAATCAACTGCTTTATTGAAAAACTCTCTCAAAAATAAATTATGCAAAATTCTACATTATGTATGTATATAAAGCAAAAGGCGAAGACTCGAAAAACGCGGGACGTACAAAGATAAAGTTCGGTAAGGAAGTAGCTTATTTTATTATTTAGGACCTCCAACAAAGGATACACGCAAGATCACAATCACACAAAATAACCTGTGTGCTCCTTCAGTTACAGGAGACCACAGCAAGCACTAACTAAGCTAACAAAAAAAATGAACAATAGTATTTAAGTGCTCAAAATAAAGAATAATAGAAACTACAAATAAAATATAAACTAAAACATCAATATTTTACAGAATTAAAACAAGGTAATTCCTTAATTATACACTTCTTATAAAATACGTATTTATTACGTAGTCATTCGATAAGAACAGATTTTTCGATAGGGCTAAATTAAGGAGGTTTAAGGGTTCTCGTGAGTTTAACTTTACACGGACAAAGTCGCCGAAAACAGCTAGTATATATATAAATACAAATCCTTATTTCCTTCGTCACACCATAACTTGACATCGTTGCCAAATTTTAAAGCACTCGCTGTGCTCTCACAATTGGCTGAAAATTTTATAATTCAAAATTCTTTTAAAGCCATACAAATTCGGATCTATTAATAAATTGATTTTTACACATATGATCAGAATTACATCAGAAAGATTTAAAAAGAAAACTAATAAAAAAGTTCAAATCTGCCTTTGAATTTAAACCGAACCAATTGAAAAAACAAACGCACGAGTTTTGCTAGCGACCATGTATTTGTAGTCAAGCACTAATTTCTACAAATATGCACGCAAAGGGAGCATTTCTATGTTGCATAAAGACCAGTGGTTATTATAAAACTATTTACAGATTTTACCGCTTTTTCTAAGCCACATTCCTGCGCTTATGTTCTTGGAATGGCTGAATGCAGTGTAGAAAAATTTGCATAATTATAAACGTTCGAAAGCCACTACCAGGAAACTGCATGTCAAATTAATTGCTACCAATATTATGTTGGTTGCGTTGTGCTTAAACATAGGCTATAGAGGAGGTCGTGACTTAATCGGTGGCCGGCATTTTAGTCGATCGCTAGGTAAAGTAGGTGTTACCTTGTGTGTGTGTTTGTATATATGTGTAAATGTTGAGTTGATAAGTGTTACATAATGTGTTAGTAAGGATTCAGTTTCATTGTAATTTAGTGTCTTAATCCAATTTGATAACGTTTGCTTGACACTTCTAGTCGGTAGCTTGTAAATATTTAGTATATGATTTACC
Source organism: Charaxes varanes (assembly GCA_024363005.1). Lineage (NCBI taxonomy): Eukaryota > Metazoa > Arthropoda > Insecta > Lepidoptera > Nymphalidae > Charaxes > Charaxes varanes. The sequence continues at coordinate 5,249,450 of JANCMC010021608.1, forward strand.
TGGATTTATATAAAACTTGATTGTGCAAGAAATCACTTGTTTTTACCTTCTTCTTTTTCCTTCTTCTACTTTTCCTTTTCTACTTCTTTCTTTTACCTTCTTCTCTCTAGCCACCTATGGTTATTGTTTACCTATAAAGGAACGTACCTCAGCATACTGGCAACTAAAGTTTTTAGTTCTTTTTTCATTTCATTCAGAGTATTGGTTTCACACAACAATAAACGCATTTTTTTTAATTTTCGGGTTTTGTTTTATATAGGTTATCTTTAAATAAAAATCTTCCTCCTAGCGTTATTACGGTCTAATACCAGGGTCCACTTAAAATGTGGCTGAGGGCCGATTTGAAAGATTCTTTCAGTGTTAGATAGTCGATTTATTCGGGCAGGCATATTCCTAAAAAAATATTTGTCTATAACAGGCGTCTGTTACCTATAACACATTCATAAGGTTGTCTACCTTAGGAATAGACGTCCGTGTGTTATAGACTCCTGTATGTATTTATTTATTTTATTATTATTACAGTACTTTTTTAGTATGCACAACATTTTTACTCTTCTATATTACGGGTAATCTCCAAAACGGCTAGACCGATTTTGATGAAATTTACTTAGCAATGCAACCCGATAAGTGGCCTTGCAAATAAATACAGGGAATACTTTTCGACTGAATTAAATTAAATCTTTACATGACATAAATCTTTTACCAACTTTCTACAAGTCAAAGATTTTGCATACTCGATCCAAAATTGTGCTTGCTATCGCTTTACCGGGTGTTCTGCATACGATAACTTAATTTGCCGCTAGTCTAAACTCCTAAGTGAGAAACACTATGCATATTGTCCCTCTTCCAACAAATAAGCTGAGAGGTTTACCTTTTTGGGCATCTCACTGTATATAGATATACATATAATTTCCAAGGGTTTTTTTTTGTTGTTTAAAGTGTTAATTGTGTATTATTATATAAGTATATTTATGTACAGTGTTTTGTATACCGAATAAAAGTTTTTCTTCTTCTTCTTCTGTTCAACGATGTGAAATAGAATAAAGAGATTTGAACTTTAGCATTATGATCTATTTATAACGAGTACGTACCACGGTAATTAATTTTGATTTGTTGATATTCCGATCCAGTTACATGGACCGTGGTTCGTGGACCGTGAAATATCGGCAAACCAAAATTAATTATCGTTGTACCTACTGGTTATAGAAGATCATAACGTTACTAAACCAAGAAGACTCGAGTTTAAAAACTTTAATTGAACTTTAGCCTTTAAAACTACGCAGTAGACTTACCTACTACTATTTAGACTAATTGTTACCCGCGAATTAAGTGAAAACTTACTATTTACTACAATCTATTTTCCTATAATATTTTCCCCGTTCCCGTTTCCTGTCACCTTCCATAATGTTTCACAATCTTAACGTTACTGGCTTAAACATGAAAGATAGACATATGCTGTCGCGAATTTTTTTGTAGGACTATTTAAGATAAACATTTCCTTCATACATTATAAGTGTTACTCTAACGGTGTTTGCAGCGCACGCCAGAATACCTCATAGATGGAATTTTCTCCTACTTACTTGACATTTATCTTTACATTTTGGACAATTCACACAACATCTTTATAATTTATAGCCTGTGTTATTCTTACGTTTAAATTATATGAGTGTAAAGTTTTATTAAAATCCATACAGCAGTTTTTCCGTGAAGGAGCGTCAAACATACATCCATACATACATACATGCGTAAATTACTTTCGCGTTTATAATGTTAGTAAGATGAAATCTTCAGAATACTTTAATTCTTTCAAATTCAATCGCTTATAACGAATTACATCAAATACGTTACTAAAAGAAAACAAAATATTAAACACGAGACCGGATTAACGTTAGGCAAAGTTCCGTTAAAAAACTTCTCAAATCAATCAATGTATGCAATACATTATTTTCGCTTTGATCAGATGATGTAATGAAAGAGCCTAGCAAAGAGTATCCCAGCATCTGAAGACAATGCTTTTAATCAAGGTATATGTTGGATCCATTTCTTACCAACGCGTCCATAATCTTTGGATACATAATTTTTCTGTGTATATATATCTCTGAAAACATGAGATGAGAGACCAGGTTTGAACAACATATTATGTTAGGAAAGAATTAAAAATTAGACGTTACGAGGGGTAAACGAGCAGACAGCTAGGTGTCTACGGACTCCCATGGACATCTGCACGACTAAAAGGTAAGCAGATGCGATGCCGGCCTTTAATGATGAGTTCAATCCACTGGAAAGTCTCACAAACCGAACACGACAACAATACCAACACTTGACGTGGCAGCATTCAAAATTCTGTATACAAAAAATCCAATTAGTGAAAATTATAAAAGAGACTGTAAATATCGTTATTGGGGTAAAAAAAGGCGGAAAGCCCTCTATAAACAAAATCCATCATCTACGTCACCGGAAGCAACATGGCAGCAAAAAATGACACACTATCCGTCGACCATTTTTGGAAAATAAATAATGTTTTGGAATATAAATAATGGTATACGCGGTTGGTGTCCCTAACGTTATTGGACTTTTTTATTTTAATAGAGTTTTTTACTGATTGAAAAAAAAACAAGATACTTGGCTGGATTTTTTCTTGGATTTTTGGTAACGTTATTTGTATGAATTGATTTATTTGCTTACTAGCGGACATGACAGACGTTGTCCTGCATGAGAAACCTAATTACTTTGCTTTAATCCACGAATGAATTCGAGGGAAATCGGTGTAATGCTGCAACCCGAAAGCTACACCACCGAATCCGCCACCAAAGCACAGCACTGCACTGACTTTCCGGACAGATGCTGTCCTGTCCGAACGTTGGGTTACTTACTATTTACTACAGTCTATTATCCTATAATATTGTCCCCGTCCCGTTTCCTTTCCTGTTTTCGTTCCATAATGGTTCACTATTTTGGCGTTAATGGCTTAAACATGAAATATAGATATATGCGGTCGATTGCTTTTTTGTAGAATTATTTAAGATAAACATTTCCTTCGTTCACTATATACGTGTAGCTCTAACGGTTTTTGCAGCGCGTGCCAGAATAGCTCGCAGATGGCTGAATTTTTTCCTACCTACATGACATTCATCGTTATATTTTCGACAATTCACACAATATTTTTATAATTTATTGCCTATGTTATTCTGATGTATAAACTATATTATGTACAGTTTTATTAAAATCAATTCAGTAGTTTTTCCGTGATAGAGCGTCAAACATACATCCATACATCCAAGTGTGCAAACTTTCGCGTTTATAATATTAGTAGGACATAAAAGCGAAAGGTCACATGGGTATAAATGAACATTAAAAAAAAAAGTGAAACGCCCTAGTGACACTTACAACCTTTAATTAGATTACTACTTAAGGCGTCGGGCTTTGAACCGGATACCTTGCGGATATCAATACATCCTTTCTACCGCTGAGCTATTGAGACTATATAAGCTTAGAACACAAATTTCTTGCTTCAAGCGACTCATTCCGTCATGTATGTTGCTAATCTTCTTTACATCTTTTTAAGTATGGACATTTCTTAGACCCTTTATTAAATTTAATATTTTATACATTTTTAGTATTTAAATTCTAAATTTTAAGTCATAAAATTAAGTTCATTTATTTTTTAAGCTATAAGGCAAGCTGTGTTCATTCATTCATTCAAGACACTTTGTTATAAAATATAGTTTATAAGCCAACTGCCTGTTTAATGAACCTATTAAAAAAATAGGAGTGTTGCTATAAAGTCATCTGCGCACCATTTTTTTTAGCACTAGCGGGTAAAATAATGTTTTCCTTTCTTTGAAAATTGAATATTGCCATAAAAAAATAATTTCTAGAGCGACACGACATTGAGATTAATTCAGAACAATGCGCAATGCATGACCATAATTTATAGCAGGCTCAAGGATAGACTGGGGCGAAAAACCAAGATCTTAAAACTCTGGCTCGAAGGACCATATTTTTGCTCTATGGTCCTTCGAGCCGGAGTTTTAAAACTCGCTGCTCACTTTATTGGAAAATTAAACACTACTTTTAAAAGAAAATCAAGTATTCGCATATATTTTCACAAGTGTTTGTTGTAATTGATTTTAAATATGTATTCCCATTTCATTTTAGTCATTTTGACCGACTTTATGAATAGCCCACTTTGTTGGGCAAATAACGATTTATGATTCCCGAGTTACGGGTTCACCCAAAGTTTGGTGATCATTGTTTTATGTCAAAATCGTCTTAAATCTATATATTATCTTACACAAACATTTATTAAAACTCCGGCTCAAAGGACCATATAACGACTAACCGTACGAAACGCGACAACAATACCATCACTTGACGTGACAGCATTGCCGTCACTTCACACCGATCTTATTTCAGAAAGAGGTACTGGTATCCGGACGCGCCGGCCCAATTCAGTACAGACCAAAAAGGCTGCAAGCGTGACGATATCTCTAATTAGATAGACAAGAGTAAAGAAAAGGATGGAGTAAAAGAATATAAAAGTAGATGGAGAGAAGAGAAAGGATGCGGATATTGCTGTCACGTACGATGCAGGGGAAGTGACAATAGAAGCTGAGATAGTTCGGAGTCGCGAACCCGTGGTGGGTTTGACCAGTTAACGGACAGATAACAGGAAGATTTACCCCCCCTGTAGAGTTATTCCATAGTCACATTTTGGCAAACCTCCATTGACCGTAAGCCTCTTATAACAAGGAAAGGCCTTAACTAAACACAAGAAATAACAGCATTCAAATTTACCAAACCTTTTTACGACGGAATAAATATTTAAGATGCTTACGCGATACAAGTTTGCCATTCGAATTGCAATTGATAGAATTCAAACAAACGCCCAAATATAGGCCATTTTCTGAGTAGCGCGCCTCTGGTGCCCTATCCAGTGGATGATGAGGGACCCGCTGGCTATTACTGGGTATTCTTGCATAGCAGCTAAGGTCATTGTAAAATAGTTGTTAGTGTTATAATTATTACATTAGTCGAAAATAAAATAAAAATATCAGCAGAAAAATGCCGTAAATAAATCCCAGTTTCATTTTATTTACATAAATGTTGGGCGATAATATTAAAATTGTTCACATCACAGTGATTGTAGAGAAAATACAAATAAATATTTGAAATAATCTAAAAAGCAGAATAAGCTATAAAAATGTATTGCGCGAAACTTTATTGTTGTGTTTTCTAAATCAATAGTATTGACAAGAAATGTTTTTCGTAAAAATTTTGATATGTCAAATTTGTCTAACCTATTATTTTACGCGTGCCTCTCCTTCTATTCCAGCTTTAAGACGGGGAAGTAAATATGGTAAGGAAATTCTTTATCTAAATATCCTGAACACCAGAGCAAGTCCTTATCATTTCTTTATTGGGGTCACGCCGATCCTCGAAAGTTGTAGATACATATTTTTTTTATTATGATAATAAAATTATGTAGTAAGTTTAAAAAAGTGTAACTTGCATAGAGTGGGCAGGACCCTATGCGAACATTTAATTTTAAAATGCTTTCGTTTCTTTTTCAGTTTTTATACCTTTAGAGTTACATATATAATGTGTATGAAGGAGATATTTATTTTAAATAGTTCTATAAAAAAAGTCCGCGGCCGCTATCTATCTTTCATGTTTAAGCCATTAACGCCAAAATAGTGAACCGCTGTGGAAAAACTAGAAAACGGGAACGGGAACAATATTATAGGATAACAGAATGTAGTAAATAGTAAGTAACCTAAAGTTCTAGCAGGACATTGTCTGCCGGGTCCGCTAGTCTATAATGTATATATAAAAGTCAGATGCGAGCATTTAGAATTCTAATTGTTGTTTTATTTCCTCTGTTTCCGGGAAAGTTTAAAAGCAAGGAAACGTCAAAAAATATTTTATAAATGTAGATTTGGTTCCTACTTGAGAATATTCCAAATAGATAACGTTCAAACTAGATTATGTGACTGACGTTTTATATAAAATTATTATTTCATAAAACAATCGGCCAGTGTAACGTTTTATGGAAAGACATAAAGGGGATTGGTTAATTGGCTCATAACAGACGAGCCAAAATTTAATGACAACGGTAGACAACGTCTGCCGGGTCCGCTGGTCATAACTAATTTTATATACATAAATCTCAATAAATATATTATTGTTATTTATTGCAGGTTTTATTCAAACACCAAACCGTAAGTAATAGTTTTTTATGCTGAACTAGTGGAATTCAATGAATTTGTTCACAACTTTTTTTTAACATGCGTAAATTTTTGCAATAAATAATTTATACCTACTTGTTTATATCTCACCTGGTTTGGTTGTTTAGTTAGTACGATCTTCTATATAAACAAAAAATAAATCGTTCGTAAGTTTCGCTAAGCCCTGGACAGTTTTAAATTCTGTTTGGTTTCTTTCATACACATTTTTTTCGGAAAAAAATAATGAAAGAATAAGTCAAAAGTTTATTTAATTAAATGTTGATTTGGTTGCTACTTCAGAATATTTCAAATAAATTACGTTCGGACTAGATTTTTTGCTTGACGTTCATTATGAAATTATTATTTCATAAAACATACGGCCAGTGCCACTTTTTATGGAAAATACGTAAAGGACATAAAAGATTAGCTACGTACAGACGAGTCAAATTACGAGTAAGGCAACGTTTGCCGTGTTTGTAAATAAATATAAAGACTAATTAAACATTTGTTCACTTTGTAGTTGAAATACATCCAAAACACATGTACATGGAGATGACGGACCAAGAAGAGGTCCAGTGGCCAAAAGGAATCGTAAGCTATTATATCGACCTTCAAAGTTACGGTAAGTATATGTACCTCTATATAATAAATAGCTATGTATTATTTGTTTATAATTTCTAAATATTTTTATATTTATGTACTACTGCGCTCATTAGACTACATTTTAAATTCTGAAACATTTTGTGTTCTTTCATGAAAGTTCCTTCATTTATTTCATCAATAAAGATGAAAAAAATACTTATAAAAAAGCATAATCGATTATGTTATCTTTTTCAAATTGCTTAAACTTAACTTCGAGGTTAATGTGACTTGTAGGTAAATACGTTTTTAGCAGTCCAAGCATTTAAGGTCGAAATATAACAACAATTCATTATGTATTGGATGGGATATGTGTAAAACCATTTATCTGAAACAGGTGGTTACTTGGATATTACTTGGGCTGTGAATCACATACAGGAAAGGTCTTGTTTAGAGTTCAAGCAATTGCGGAAAAGGCCGAGAGATAATTCGACATGGCTTAACATTACTAATCCAATGAAACAAAGGGAATGCTCTCACGGCGTGAGATATCTGAGCGGGGGAGAAATTGTACGTATCTTGTTTCTTTTTTTACAATAAGGCGCAAAAACAAAATTAAATAAAATTTTGCATGTACCCTTCGTAGATAGAATATTTTGCACGTGAACATTTTCAATTATCTTCATCATATTCCAACTAAACTTCTCATTCTCAGCAGTCCTTTGAATTATGTTTTATGTGAAAAATTGTTTATTTTGAACTTCAAAAGTAAATATAACAATTTGCTAATGCACCTAATATATATAGCAAATTGTTTTTCCTAGCTGACACGGCCGATGTTGCCCAGCCCGAATTTTGATTTGCTCTCTTACTATTGAAGTTGAGTAACAAAACATAGCGACATCTATTGGTTACTTACCGTACTACTTCGACGCACGGCCGCTCTTGTAATATAAGATATATAAAATGCGGGGGTATTTTAAATATCTCAATCATTTATGCCATATATTTTATTAATATGCTGTAAAAGGAAACTTTGATCTGCATAAAATGTACAACGTATCTAGCTTATTTAATTGGACAAGGATTAATACGTTATTCTTTAAAATAGCTTCGTAAGTACACTAGTTTATTATTTTTAGTAATATGTAAAAGATAAAAATGGTTATTACTGTGGGTTATCTTTGGGAGATAGAAATATGCCATCACTGACTGTTTTATACTTTTATTTATAATATACAATTTAATACTACATTATTTTCATCTATATCTTTAGGTTTAGTCAGCGTATGTTATGTAAGCGCACTAAAATATGTTTCTACGACACAACTTTACAAATCTCTGAAGTTCTCGGCTTTTATCGACTATAATGTGCTTGTATTATACATTCAAACCTTCTCCTTTAATTGCTCTATTCCTTAATGAAAGCCGCATTAAAACCAGTTGCGTCATTAAAAAGATCTATACGTACAAGGCAGCAAGCGACTTTATTTTTTACTATGCAAAGATATTATTTTCCCGTACGCGTCGTATGAAGACGTACACTGGTGAAAAAATGCCATATTATAATGAATACTCTTAATTATCTCTTAAACTGACATTAGACCGATTAAATATAACTCAGATATTTACGAGACTGGATCGAGTTCAAAGTAGTCTTCATTTTGAAATGTTTGTGTGTATTATGCCGGAGCCAGACATAGCTCAAAGTATATGTACGTTTTTGTCCTTGCAGACTACAAAGTTCTACAAAACTTTGCGTATCTGCACTAAGTCCCCGGTCACACTACATGATCATGTCTTTGTGTAGTTGCGCAAAGTATTGTAATGGCTCCGGCATAATAATTTCATAAGAATTCTGTTCCGTTTAGATGTTAGTTTTGGGCTATGACTGTATGGATACCCATGGATTGGTGCACAGCCTGCTGCACGGAGTTGGCATGAAGGTTCAGTAATCTTTATTTGAAAAAATATGAATATTTATACATCTGAATATTTTAGCCTGGCGTACAAATATTTCACATGAAGCATTGACAATATTTAAAAAAAAACACAACAATTCCAAGTCTCACAAATGTAAATATTATATACAAAAAATGTTACGAATTAAATAGCAAATCAGTATGTATAATAGGAATTAAATTTTTAGGTAAAAATTATAAAAAGATAAACATGAATTATATTACCAGATAGAAAGTAATTAACGGATTTGGGTCTTGCTTCATACATTGTCTGCCAGATCCGCGAGAGGGGAACAAATTTCTTAACATTCCATGAATTCACATAGCGATTATATACCTACGCATTCATTTAACAATGGAAAATACTTAACGTATTAATATAATATAGAGATATAAGGATTTTTGGTGTACCGCTATAAATATGTTATCTTACCTATCTCTTGTTCTATATATTATCGCCATAAACGCAATTTATTGTGCAGTACAGATATTTGAGACCCAGTATACCTGTTGGAATTTATAAGGAAACGGAAGGGGCGAGTACAAAAGGGTCTATGTGCATCCGCATTGCGGGCTTCATTATGATTACACTAGCTGTGCCCACGACTTCGTCCGCATAAATAGCGCGATATATAGCCTCTAAGCCTTCCTCGATAAATGACCTATCTAACACTGAAAGAATTTTTCAAATTGGACCAGTATTTCCTTAGATTAGCGCGTTCAAGGAATCTAACAAACAAAGTCATCAGCTTTATATATTAGTATAGATTATATTCGTCTTTTACATAATAATTTCGATTTTTTCGGTTGTTTAATTGTCACCAATTTTCATAAGTAAAACTCAATAATTTCGCAATCGAACCGGGATTTTGTATGCCTCATGCCCCCGAGAGTTTAAAAAGCGTTGCGTTAAATTTCTGCGTTGGCGCTTTTTAAACGTCGTCGATACAAAAACATAAAGGAAGATCATTTTGTATATAAATGCAAGGACCGGGGGGGGGTGGGAGAGTTAAGATCCGTATGTCGTTATTTAGGGATGGTCCCTTAATATTCTAATAAAAATTTAATATACTACAGACCTGTAAAAAGAACGATATACTTCTGATCTTCTGACTAGTCATAAAGTACTGACCTAGGAGAGTAGTATCTCTAAAACTACAGCCATATCCCTTTTGTCTAAGTCAATAAGATTCAATAGTCAATCTTTATTACTAGATAAGCTTAGAAAGGGGAAAAAAGAACTTTGCTGGGGTTTTTTTCCGAAGGATCTATAAATCCATTTGCTTACTTTCATATCTTAACTTATAGCTGTGCCCGCGACTTCTTCCGCGTAATATTAAAAAAACAACGCGACGACAAAGACGGAACTTAATGTCTTAAGTTAAGCCCATTTACATTACCTGCCATTTTTCGTGGTGTCTGGAGTAGGGCCTGTGCGGAGCCCGCAGCGCTAACCTATTAAAAAATTAAAAATTATTTTTTGTCTATAGCGCTGTCGTGTGAACACAACCATGGGAGTTCATATGAACGCTTTTTTAACGCGCGGTAAAAAAGCTCTCGTGCCAATGAAGGCTTACAGTATATGGAGTAAAAGGCGTTCTTAAAAAAACACAATTCTTTGACAGTGTGACTCATATGGCCTCGTTGTGGCAACATTTTGCATGAAAATATTTTTTTCGGATAGATATGTTAGTGAAAAATTCTTTTTTAAATTCAAACCTAGCGTATTAAAGACATTATTTCACTCAGTTTTTATTTTTCTGTTATTAACTTATAATTGAGAGCAAAAAAAAGGAAAAAAAAATCTGCAGTGTCTTCAAGGAATACAATATTCTTGAACAATAATATCAACTGGAAATAATATTAAAAGTCCCGTATGAGGTTCTCGAATTACATATATACAATCATGTCATGGAATACTATAACGGTTTGTACAATCAAGATTTGAGTAAAATTGGCTCATAAGCACAGTCTCGCGTGCTACGTTTTTTTCACTAGTGCTGTTGGAATATTGAAAAGTTGCTTTGATAAATGGCTGTTTATATTTGGCACGGCCAGATTAGCGGCCTTTGATTGATGGACTGTCAACTAGACCCACGTGTTTGTCGGTCTATCGTTAGTTTGTTTCTGTGTGCATGAATAATATTAGTTATAGAATAGTTTCCATGGTCTATATGGATTGATTTATGAAGTTAGTAATTTAGGAATTTCACCGATATTGCGATTTTTGCCACTTTTATAAAAAAAATGGTAGTCTGTAAAGTCGGTTTATGGACGATATTTTTACGTCGCCGCTTCGGGATCGAATCTCTTTATCGCTTGTTCCGCGCTTTCGGTTGCGCGCTCGACTCAGACGGAACGTGACAATGAGTCATATTATTTCGTACATGCAGTTGGCGTTTATCTATTTATAAATAAATAAATATATATAGGACTATATGACACACGGACGTCTGTTCCTAAGGTAGACAACTTAATGCCTGTGTCAATATTTGCAATTTTATTTAATAATATCAATTTTAATATTTCATGAATAATGTTCTAGTAAAAGAATACATATCTACTATTGGTGTACTTTCTTTTATATATTATGCTGTAGATTTTTTCATACAAATAAAATATCTATGTCTTAAACAAAAGTTAAACATTCAGTAGATAGTTTTCCTGCATGCGGTTGTGAGCATTATTAGAAATTATTGTAGTTTCTATCTGTCTATATAGAGTTCTTAAGGGCCCAGACCCATGGGCTTAAGTAGTCACTCAGGTGAACTGCCTGCCCGTTCGATCTTTGTAATTTAAAAATAAAAACCAGGCAGGTGCAATTTAGACTTGCACTGAGAGTTCTATACCGTCACCTATTCATATTCTTTTATTTATTTAATTGCACATGTTTATAATTGTACATGATGGCTATCACGATAAGTGATGGAATTCTTGTCGCGTTTCGTACGGTTTGTTAGACCACCCGGTGGCTTAATTTAGTTATCCTCAAAAAGTGCATAATTATTTCCCTGATGATGATCCTAAAAGAAGTTTATAACGACCCACATAGGAATAGTTTTATTCTTCAAAAATTTAATATCTTTTATAATAAAGGAGCCGTGAAAGATATGAGAATCTTTGAGAACTAGACGAAAATTATGTTTTTCATACATTGTTACTTGAAGCAAAAATTTTCGCTACTATTCTGCGAAAATTGCGAGAACGGAGAAGTATGAAATTTGGCACAATTAAAAAAGGATGGTGTGCGAATGCTAATATTTTTATAAAATGTGCATTATAAATATATTAAATTATTAAAATAAAAAGTCACAAACACCAACGCAAAACGATTTACACACACATGTATACGTGGTCGAGGTCAAAGCATAGGCATGACAACCATGAAAAATAACAATGTGTTTTATTAAAAATATTTATGAGGTGAAAATTGAGGCATTAATTTGTGAAAAATAATATATCTTCTAATTTATCCTATTGCAATTACTATTTTATACACTATTCCCCATATGAGCTTAAACATTTTATATGTGTCTCTCTAATTAAGCACGTACAGTTAGCAAGTATTAGGCATCATTCGTCGTTGCAGCAAATGTTTATTCAATTTGGTATGCATTAATAAGTCAGTTACGTACCATAAATAAATTAATGAACCAAAATATTTCGTTGTCCGACACTGATACATACTTCATTTTTATTATTTGCTATTTTATTGAATTCATTTTCTATTTAATTATTAATTATGCAATGAAATTGAACTTTTATATTATACAGGCAGGTAAGGGCTCGTGTCCTGACGAAACTAACAGTCTCGCGAGGCAGCCCCGCGAGGCATACTCTTTATAGGGTCTCGCCCGAGGAAATGCGCGTGCTCCAAATAAAAAAAACTTTACATGCCAAACGTCCGAGGCTGCCTCGCTAGGGTGCTCGTTCAGTCAGGATACATTAGACAATGCATTTTATTAATAATTTTCAGTAACGACTGAGACGGCAGTCGGTCACCTTAACTCACTCTACAGACACGTCTCCTGCAATTTAAGCGGACTCTAGTACTTGATCGGGACAACGCTAGGAAGAATAAGAAGATGCGTCGTTAATTAAAAAAACTTACTCGGGTATTCCTCAAAGGCGAGTGTCAACAAAGCAATCGTATTAGAAGTTGCATAGTCATACTCTGGATGGTTGGTATATTCTTTAACAGCACAAGTCCAGGCCTCGTTGTCTTTCAGTATAAACATCGCTTTGCTGTCATGTCTTAAATGAAAAAACACTTATTATCTACCATAGTAGGGTCCATATCGCTTGGCTAAAACGTACGTTGACTCCTCGTGAAGAGCCGGCAAGGCATCGGTTCCCAATCTTTTTCCTAAAACATGTTGATGTTTTTATACATTATCTGCGTGAAGTCAAAATCGGGTGGATTGTGGTCTTTAAGTATTGATTAAGATATGTAGATCAGTAAAAATAATAATTTGTCAAAAACATTTTAAATAAAACTAACAGAGTTCAAAATGAATCAGCCATTCCACTCTTTATAGCGCAAAAGCCAATCTCTTTTACGAAGAAATACATATTTAGAGGTCGGTAATTGAATTTAATTTTGGAAAATATTAAAAAAAACTATTTAATAGTGTACTTGTGTTTTTAATTTGCGTATAAAAGGTTCCGAGTAAATCTTTGATGGGTCGAAATTTCTGAGAAAGAGAAAAAATCTTATTGTTTCGTGAACAAAAATAAAATAATTGTTGACATAGCAAAAAACGTCAGGAAAAATTATCAGATAAGTGTTCCGAAAAGTAATAATTAAAAAAAGTTTTGTAAATTATCACACATATTTGGCTATTTCTCCCCCGTGTAACAAAAAACACTATGTCGAATAAAAATGTTCGGTCCCTTGAGGTACGATATGAAGAGTTAACACTATAATTGCATTTATTATACAATAATATAATAGAAAATTCATATACTTCGAAAAGCAACGTGGCATATTTTATAAAGGATATGAGATAGTATACTATACCTATATATGAATAACAATAAACAAAGATATAATCTCATAAATTGCCTCATTTTCCCCAACTACGGTCATTCCAAAATCAGTAACTAAGTAGCACCTTATTTCTTAATTCGCGATTTTCTTGTACGGCAACACTGTAATTTAAAGTAAAATCACATTTTATTGCGCGGTATCATCATTACGCGTGTCACCATACTTGATGACTTAATCAGGACATCCCGCGATCAGTGTGACTATCATTTAATGATACACCACGCTTTTTCTTCTTTATTTTCGCGTACTCATGTTTTATCTTGTTTTTTTTCGTTATCAATACCAGATTTTCATAGAGAACAAGTTCTTATCGGCTAGATCCTTTAGCTTTACGGAGATATGTGGGAATTCTCCACATGTATCACGGAGAGTCACTAGATACTTGGATCCGCATTTTTTGAGGCATATTTACACTTCTATTATTACATTCATGCACATGTTATACATTGAAACTCAATAGTTTAACAAATCTTGATAATCGATATTCCTGTGTTTGCTAACAGCGTGACGTCATGCGCCAAAACAGCATGGCGGCAAGCGTTTACGCGCGAAAATGCAAAATCATAAATAATTAATTAATTATAGCATTTATCGATTTTATAGAATTTAAATAAAAGTTGTACTGGTTAATTACAACCTCAAAAATTCTTGTTGGGAATAATACCGGTAGTTTATTTTCAAAACAGAACATCGCATCTGAACTTGATATTTCATCCTTGTCACCTTGATGTCCTAAAGTCCACAACCGTGCGATTTTCTAGAAACTTTTTACCTCGCACAATTCCTCTGTGGAATCAGTTGCCAGCTTCGGTATTTCGGAATCGATACGACTTAGGGACCTTCAAGAAAAGGCATACTCATTTCTCAAAGGCTGGCAACGCATCTGCGAGCCCGTTTAGTCACTTAGGTGAACGGTCTGACTCTTTGACCCTATTTTATAAAAAACCCGTAGAAGAGGACTTGGCTCAAGTGTACATAAATATGATGATGAGGCTCTCATCATCATATTTAAGTTGATGATTATGACTTTCAACAGTACACATCGCGACAGAACTGGAAATATGCCCATCACTTCTATGTCTAAAGACACGACCGTGAGATATTCCACGAATTTCTTGCCTTCCATATCACATCGCTGTAGAATTAGTTGTCATGCAATCCCGCGCTGCAGAGTCAATATTACTTCCAATAAACCTATGTCATTCCTTGACACGCTTTTTTTCACAGATCGACTGGGCGTGCATTATCAAAAGTCCATCGAAAGTGTTTTTTTTTAATCAATCACTTTTTCTTGACCACGGTAGCCGAAATAGGTCACCGCGGGGTTTCGCCACTGTCGGTCCGCCATGGTGGAATTCGCCATTTTTTTTATTTTCGCACCTCGAAACCTATATCTGTCAATGTCATGTAAATCCCCAAATTGATTGTTATAAATTGTTTTTTTCTTGATTAATTTTAAGTCAATTCCCAAATACAAGGAGTTAATCATTTATTTTGATAATTACATTTTTTAACAAGGCTTTGCCCTTAATTTTTTAAATCTTATAAATGTATAAGGGTTAAAATCATTGGTCCATTTTATTACAGCTCTCCTAATGACAATAGATTTGGCCCATCATCCCGATTAACAGAGTAAACAGCCAAATATTTGGATGAAAAAATGCTCCATATGTTAGCTTAATAAATTCGAAGTCAACCCTTTATTTGCCGACGAGGCATCGTTTAGACCCCTATTATAATATTAATGCTAAACAAACACGGGATTTTTACCCCAAAATGACTTCATCAGCCGGCTTCGTCCTGTAATCTGGCAAGGTTGAAAAAAAAAACGTTATCGAGTAGAACTTTCCGCTTGTAGCTTCGGGTCAAAAATGTCTGTTTTATTCAATATTTTTACGCAAGCATTTAATTATATTTCTACTATTTTAAGTGACATATAAATAATTACTGTAAGTTATAATCGCGATTAACCACCATTTTGAATATTAAGTATAGAATTTCATATGACTATAAAATTCTTTACTTAATATGTATACTATAATTAATAATTTGAGACAAATTATAGCTTATCATTTACTTTGGATACCTACTTTTGAGTCTAAGAAATATTTAAAAATAATTTTATTCAGACTTGTCTCAAATTTTAGTATACGATCATAAAAAGTAAGTATTGAAAAATTTGAAACTAAAATTTATGTCGAAAAGAAGATGCTCTACGTCTTTTTTCGTTTTGATCCTTGTGTAGGTAAACGTTTTGATTTTTTTGGCTAATAGACTGGGCCAGTTTGGAAAGGGTTAACTATCGTTTAGTCGTGTATACTTAGTTCGCGCTTCGATTTATGTAAATTAAACTTAAACCGGACCTTTTGATCCTTGATCACCTCGTTTATATTTTTTTGTCCCCTACCTTGTCTACTAGTGACTTTGATTCTAGGAAATTAAGTCATTGTCTTTGGTTTGATGATTTTTTAATTTATGGGAAAGAGAGTCATCCATGCTGTTCTATTATAATTTTTTTTTTAATTGCCATTTTAAAATGGGCGAGGATTTTGAATAAGAACAACCGGAAGGCTTGCAGATCCGTTGCAAGACGTTGATAAAGAAAAAGAAAGAGTGGAAATGACAAAAAAAAACTGTCAATTTGTATATTATTAACCGTTAAACAAGCAATTCCTTCTCCCCATAATAATTTCCTGCTATAAACCCAACGCTGGACGTTGCAACAATAATCCATATGGTAACCAAAAAAGCCTATCGCTTCGATATCCGGTGGGAACTGACGAAAGCTCCCTCGCATCCGCGTCAAAGCCTACCCACGAGCTTAAGCACGCGCACAAACAGTGCTTTTTTGCAATACAACATTCAAATAATAGTACTACCAGCTAATGAGTGTTATATCCCTGTCTGTTTTAGGGAACCATCCTTAAGGGGAAGAGGGATGGGAGAAGCGACAGTTGGTTTGGCGTCTGCCAGTACCATATGTCGTTGAGGTTACGAGGAATTGCGGCAGGAGCATGCCGATTTCTACACGTGGGTCTATTCATTTTAAAACTGCCATGCATACATACATCCATACATACATTCACACATATATACATACAAACAATCCTCAGAGCATCAATAGCTCAAAGGTAGAAGGAATTGACTGAAATCTAGGTTCCACCGTGACGCCCATCATCACGGAAATGGCTGCCCTGAAGAAACCCGAAAAATAAACTAGGAATGTAGAAGAATAATAAAATCAAAGATGACAATAAAATAAAATGAAGAAGTGCCCCTATGCCCGTGGACTATACAATGACAATTAAAAAAAACAGACTATAGAGCATACCTGAAAAAGTATTTCTTAAAATAAGATAGACGTAAAATAAATAAAGTATTAATTAAAAATTAGTAAGATATGAAAAAGTCTGTGGATTTTAAAGAGTGAATTTTATAGAAAATACAGACGCTACAATTTTAGTCGCATGTGTATAGATATCTCGACATTATTCACTGTCAAGTCATATAGTAAAGTTAATAAATTTCCTTATTTACATATGCCTCCAAATAAAATAAGGTTGGGGGTGCCTCAGGTGGGGGCAGCCGTCAAAGGGACGCGCACGAGTCGCAGCCATATGTCGTGCGCCCGTCTAGGGGAAGATTTGTATTTAATTCGCGTTAAAGCCAAATTTCTAGCCCTTTATTCATTTTGTTTGACCTGTTTCAAATAGACAGCACTAATCTTGGCTGAGGGCTAGGGGTCATCCATAAATTACGTCACACGTACGTGCATTGTGTGACGACGGACAGGGGGGGGGGGGGGGGGGGAAAGCCTTGTGTGGTCCACCCGCCAAAACCAAAAAAAAAAAAAGGGGGGGGGGTTTAAAAGCTCTGTGACATCACATATAAAGAAAATTAAAAACAAATATTTGAAATTGCTGTTGTAAATTATCTACACTAATATATAAAGCTGAAGAGTTTGTTTGTATGCTTAAACGCGCCAATCTGCGCGTTTTGAAATTTCAGTTTTAATTAGTCCATTTATTCAGGAAGTAAGTACACATGTGTGTGTAAATCGTTTGGCATTGGTGTGCGTGAGGTTGTATTTTAATAATTTAATGTATTAATAATGCATTTATAACACTATTAGCATTCTCACACCATACATTTTTGTAAAAAGGTAGGTACTGAGCGTTTTCACTTCACGTATCAATACATTAATTATATTTAACAGTATTTTTAAAAATTTGTTTACTTTATGCCGGAGCCAGACATAGCTTCATTTTAATGATCGGTGTAGAGTAAGGGTCTGTAGAGTTAGAGGCGTGGCTTTAAAAGAGATCTGATAACTTTTTGACAGTGCGAGTAATAAGAGTGTTAAATTCCCTACAATTTTTTGTCTTGGAAATTACAGGTTGAATCATTTTTGAATCAGAGGGCAGGAGTTACAAAATAAGTTGTAGCTTATTTAATCCTCTATAATATTGAAAGTAAATACAAATAGCGAAAGGCCCATAGGATTCACGTTATATGAAAAAAAACGATCAAGAAACCGATCTATTAACGATAAATGGGTTTTAAGTTTTAGTGTCAAAATAAAGGTTTATACAAATACATAGCTAGGCATCTCGATTTATGTGACTTTAACTAATTTGCCTGGTCTAATACACACGTATGAGGAGGAGGTCGTGGCCTAATCGCTGGTCGGCATTTGAGTCGATCGCATAGTTAAGTTGCTTTTGCTGCGACCGGATGATAGATGGGTGACCAATTCTAGCTCTGGTTTATATTTGATATCCGACCTCCTCCGTGTTTCGGAAGGTACGTAAAACAATGGAACTCGATTAATGTCACTTTGTGATATTAGTCGTCCTCAGATTTGTTAAATCGAGGTTGCCCTGTATATATATATATATATAATTTACCAAACAATACAATATATAATATTGCTTACGTTTAGGTAAAGCAAAATTAATTGGTTATGACTAGGAACTAGTTTATAATGGTATACGAAGGTGACCTTCGTATTTATCAATACGTAAAACCTATAACAATAACTTATATTTATTGACTTATAAATTTAAGGAAAATATGAGCCATAGAGAGGAAGAGAGCTCGCAGGACCTCAATGGCTCAAAAGTAGAAGGGGTGTATACTGAAAGGAGCAAGATATCCGGTTCAAACCCGACGCTGCTGGGATAATGTCCTATGCACTCCTAACACAAGCTTCTAGGCTTAATCAGAGAAGAAACGGGAACATGGCGCATATATATTACAAAGTATTATTTTAAAAATAACTAACTTAAAAATGTTAACCTTTTTGCTGGGAACCCACAGACACACTACATAGACACATAAATACATACACAAATTTCAAAAAAATGCTGACAAAAAGTTTTACCACTGGGCGACCATCAAGAATTATCTACTTTAGGTATCAGTTGTGTTCTTTTTTTGAAGGTTTTTTAGTGTATCTTAGTAAATGTCTGAAAAGGCAACCGGTCGTATAAAGAAGTGCTCAGCAGGTTTTTTTAACATCGATGGTCAAAGACTTTCATCAATATCGGTCCAGTCATTTAAACGTGTAAGGTACGCGCGCCGATTTTTTATATAAATGACTTACTAATATACAAAGAAGTATGTGGTAGGTATGCAATTTCATATTTCGACGTCCCAACAGCTCAAGAAGAATGATGGACGATGGGTGATCCTAATAAAGCTTTTTAAAAAGCTTAACTGCCTATGTTAATGAAATTATTAGGCATACCTCATTGTATTACTAATATTAGTAAACCAATGAGTACTAGTAGTACCAGGATAGAGAAATCTAACGATTACTGTATACTAGTACTCTATACTAGTCGCTGAAGCTGAATAAATTCGGAGTTCTGCATCATGACTAAGATCACTGTTTATTGATATAAGTCATTATATATATTGAAAATATGTTTCTTAATTAAATTGGTAACATATATAAACAATTTATAATCTATGTTTTTGCATAATTAACAGTGTAAATGGTAAATTCTAATCTTAAAGATTGCCGGATATTTTTATGTTGTTATCAAATTAACGCTTGGCTTGATCTCTCCTGGTATGAAGTAGTGAAAATATCTTCCTATCATGTAAAAATATTCCCAAGTGGTCATTCAAGGATCAAATCCTTTCAAAAACATAACCGATATATAATCGAACTAAAATATGATTGCATACGAATACAATTTTACAAAATTTTTTGGAAAAGTTGTAGGGAAAGTTGGTTTGGCAAAGCATAATGATCGACATCAAAATATGTGCAGACGAACCCAGATGTAGAATTGACGGAAGTCTAAAAACGAATTACTCGTAATGAACCTTATTAAATTTTACGATTGTATTTTAACATATAAAAAAATGTATTTGAAGGAGAAAATTCTGAAATTTTATTGGATGGCCGTCATCTTATATAAACTAATCACGATCTTAAACGTCCTTACGATACTCATCCGTTAATTATCCATACAATACTAAAGAATGATACACTTATGTATGTGTATATAATAGTGTGGCAAATTCAAATTCAAATTCAATATTCATTTATTCATTAAGATTTTTGCAAACACTGTGTGGGTGGTAAAAATATTTTTTTTATCAAAATTACGTATACTTTTTTAAAACATGTTTCATTTTAAGCTAAGTTTTCAAGGTTTCCGACACGACCTACACTGAGAAGGACCGGCAACAAACTCAGTTTGGTATTTTTTTTTATTATCACCATTTCACAGTAATTCAGATTTGGTTAGAGCAATTTATTCCCAAGCATTAACATCATTCAAATAATCCTTTACATTATAATTTTGAATGATAGTAGCAATAGGACAAAAATGTTATTGACTACATTAATACAACCTTTTTACCAGCGTACAATTGACTGCTAGAAAAATAAAACAATTTTAAATGTGGGATTGTCAACACATCCATCATTTGTTAAAGGAAAATGTATACATACTGATTTTATTTTTAAATAAAAAAAAAATATTTTTATTCATAATTACATCCGAGTCATCTCTATAGTGGTTATCAGATCTGTAACCAGCGTCTGAAGGCCTGATAAACAAAATAAAATCGTAGACATAACATTCTTTGTAACTAGAAAGGAAAAACCATTATAACTGTATTTTTATTTATTAATTTTTCTTGTTTATTGTGTCGTATAAGGCGCTTATGTTAAGTCCAGTAAATGGACAATAGAGATTAATTTCTGTGTAGAGTTAACAGACCTCTCTGAATTTACCAAACCCCCCGCAAAAAGGGCTATAGAAAGAGTTCTTTATCTCTGTCCAAATAATTGTAGTCATATAGTATTACGTGTAGTCTTTTACGTAACAAAACTGGCGTTGGTGTGCGTAAGCTCTTATTTTAATAATTTGATATATTTATAATGTTTATTTTATATAAATATTAACTTTCGCACTTCCTCTTCTGTATTAACTAAAATTGTGCCAAGTTTCATACTACTCCGTAAGCGCAATTTTTGAAAAAATGGTAGCGAAAGTTTTTGCTTCACGTATTAATGTTTAGATTGTATATGGTTATACAAGTAGGCTGGGCCTGATACTTTTCTATAAAAACTCTCTCATTTTGCATATCAATTTTCAAAACAAAGAATAATCGTTAATGTAAGCAGATGTAAATACATGTGTATTTTGAATTATTGTGAAACAGCCTGCTCATTTGCATATTATCTAAAATTGCCGAGTTTACTAGTCGGCAATAATATGAGAGACATTATTTGACAAGTAAATGAAAGTATGGAATACAAACTAATTTCATTTCTGTCACATTGACCACTGAATCCTTTGTGTCACTGTCGTGTTGACACTGACGCGAATTTTCCAGCGAGTAGGACCTCTTTAATCTGGCCCTATAAAAAATCCTTTAATGGCGGATGTCTAATAACTATAGATTACCTGCCTGCCAAATTTATCTCTGTATGTCTCGCTGTTTTCGAAACTACGTGTTAGGTGATAGGTTTTATATACCTAAATAGATTAATAATGACAGTTCTATCTTACCACATCTGGATCGTTGCAGTATTCCACGCTGTTAATAGTCAGTCCTCTCAAATATGGAGTGATGCCAGGCGAAGTTCCCTTAACTATGAATCCGAGACCGCTGTGTTCAACGAAAAACCGGAGTGTAAAGCTGTCGCCATCGGTCAAAGAAAATCTTGCATATTTCTTAGTTTCCTAAAAAGAGTGGATATTCAAGTTGGCCGAAGTAAAGAAAACACGTTCAGATGGGGATTTGCGAACGGTACCAATCTGCAATGCCTATGCGGTCAAGTCCAAAAAAGTCTTACCTCACATCATGTACTGCGTGTCCCAATACCATCGTGACAATGACTCCTGCTTTTTCGTACGTGTAGCCCGCGATTATGGATTTATAAGGCGTTATAACGTCAAAAATTAACATGCAAAAAGTTGAGCGGCGATATGTACGAATTCCTTTAGTTATTAAAATACGTAAAGAGGAAAAAACAAGTTGCAGATATACATTTCTGGGCGTGGCTCCGACTAAGCACCTAGATCTTTGTCATTTCGGGGCCTATCGCTCATTATTATATTTTAAGTAGTTTGTAATACAAAGTTGTGTCAAAATTAATATTCAAGTATTCATGTTATGCCCTATAGCAGCGAATAATAGTTACGGCAAAAGAACCACTCGATACCAAGTACCGCGCTTAATTAACGAACTACCCTACGATTTTAAAAATGTAATAACACCTAAAAATATTAAATATATGTTAAAAAAGTACTACCTTAGACAAATGTAGAAAACGGAAATCTTTAAACGTAATTACCTCCATAGTTCCTTAAAATTATTAGTAAAATCGATGTCGCTACTTTTTGGGCTTTGAACATATAGGCCCTTACACCCAAAATATAGTTTTGCCATTGAAACGAAAATAAGAATATATAAAGTTGAAGAGTTTGTTTGTTTGCTTGAACGCGCAAATCTCAGGAACTACTGGTCCGATTTGAAAACTTCTTTCAGCGTTAGCCTTTTATCGAGCAAAGCTATAGGACGGCTATAGGATATATGATCACGTTAAAATTGAACCTTTTTGTAAGTAATTTCACGCGGACAAGATAGCGGGCACAGCTAATATATATAATAAACAACTCGGTCGAAGTTCTAAGTAATCAGGTAGTTCAATCCATTTCTAAAGTGCGCTGCACACGTAATAGCTAGGTAGAACAAATTTTAATTCTAAAGCAGCCCAATATCTAAGGAAACGAAACGAAATTCAAAATTCACGAGGCAAACTTGTTTTGGCAAGTTGCGACGCCAAACTCGGAGCGCCTTAGCGGGTGTTTCCTCCGCGTCGACTGCTATAGCAGCAGACAAATCAAACTATTTCAAACTCAGATTAAGCTCGCGTGTTTTATTTCATTCAATATCTTCCACTACGATATTGCAACTTGCTTATTTTACGACTAACTTTTGACCGCGGCTTTGTACAGCAAATTGAAAAATAGAATACATTGTCAGTCATGTATGGTTTAGGCCCTAACTGTATTCCATTTTCGAAGCATACCTTAAAGTGTTCCTAGTAATCCATAAAAGCTAATAATATACTTTGAAACATTTTCAAATTGACTTTTACAAGCTTTGCACGTATCATAAAACTAGAAGACCGTCGCGTAGGTAGGAAACTCGTAAAATTGAATACCATAAACCAATAGTCGTTTTTTTTTCACTAAATGCCTCAAAAAATATACTCAAAATTCGCGCCTTCTTTAGTCGAAATTTTAGCCATCAAATGCTTCATATCTCGAAATTATTGTTAAGTCTTAGACTGTAAGTCGAATTTTTTCTTTTTTTGACATTTGGGATATGAAGATTCTAGTGTAATTACAAGTTTATAAACAGACTACCGATAATACCGCAACTTTGTATTGCGTGCATTGAATTGAAGTGTGTTATGGCCTTATTTAGTCATGTTTCTCGCCGCCTTCTTTCGTTCGACTCCTTAATCTGTTAAAAAATGCTATATACCCTAATGTTTCGGTATCTTGTTTTGACCTAAATACGGTAAAACGGAACAAACACGTGTAGGGGGCCGCCCCCCGGGCAGCGACGTACCGTAAAGTTGCTTCCACACTAGTCTGCTAGATACTCTGAATGATTAAATAACATGCATATTATATATTTTTTCTATAAACATAAAATATGTATTAAACCTTAAACAAGGAATATTTTAAAATTGAAAACTGATTTAAATGTCTATCAGTATTGCCAACATGATAATCATGACGTAAGATAAAAGTTATTGGCCGGTCGCAATGGCGGCATTACCGACATATCGCGATAGCAGTGCTGCCATCACTTATAACAGTATGTTGAATTTCTATGGGTGTTTTTTTGGGGCAGTAATGAGAAGGAAGTTGTGGATTTCTATAAAAGCAATATCGATAAATCCCACGTAAGTTGTTGTAACCTCTAATTCCCAGACTTACGGTAGAGCGTTACAAACAACTAAATTGTAATGTGACAGTCACTTTTTAATATATTATTATATACAGTAGTAATCGTCATTATTGACTATATAATTTAGTACAAAAATGTGTTATATAATGACGACTTTATTTCAATTTACATATTTTTTCTAACGTTCTACTGGGAAAATGGGAATTCGTGGTTACAACAATTTACGTGCGAGGTATCGATATGTTGAATGTAACGATGATTATTCACTTAGAACCTTAAGACTAATAAAGACAAAATGCGACCAACTACCTACTTATATTATTTTTAACATTTGATATTCATGTTATCTTCGATTCGAGACCTTCGACGCGATAGTCGATGTCATAAGTATAAAGCCATAACAAAAGATACGCGAAATCCCTATTTTCTCGTATAACAAATAGAAGGCAAACAAGTAAGTGTGCACCAACCCTAGCATTCGTAGTCTGATTACTAAACCAGATATCACTGCAACGTCATAAACTGTGCAATGGCTAAATAATAGCGTTTCGTGCGTACCCGCGCCGCCGGCAGTTAAGTGATAAGTGACGAGCAACACGCAACGGACGGTAATGCACACGAATTAAGTAGGTATTCTACTTTAGTGCAGCGCCTTGTTTCGAGAGATGCACTAAAAATTTGTATTATATCATAACCATTTGTAATAGGTGACGAGCGACACGCACAGAATTGTAATGCGCACGAATTAAGAAGGTAGTCTCCCGTAATGCGAAGCTAATTTCAGCCTGCTATGGCTCGGCCACGTGGAAAAAATGGGAGAAGATCGTGCGCTTAAGCGAGCGTACTCGGGACTACCGAATGGTCGACGACCCAAGTACAAAGGGAATTTGAATATTATTCTAATATATATATTATATTGGGCGCATTCAGGGCCGTACAAGCGCGTTGTACGAGACTAATCTTACAACGCGTTTACCTATAATGTGGAATAAACCTCACGGTAGGTAATAGGGGAGATTACAGTATACACAGTATGAAAGTAAATATCCGTGTACCTGTATAAATCAGTGTCAATGACATAGCTTCCGTTTGTATGACATCTGTGCGCAATGACTTTCTTTATACACAGTCGTTCACGTCCGGACTAGTGTAAATAGTTGTAAAATACTAGTTACTTGCCAAACTTAAGTATATATTTGTCCTTAATACTTTAAACCAGCTACTTAAAACGCTGTTGTAATGATTGGCAAATATTTAAACTATTACTAAGCTGCTAGTAAGAGAGGCAGCTGTGCTAAATTTGTAGTCACTAAAGCGTTGTGGGGATCTATTGGATTACGTAGATTAGGTGCAGAAAGGAAAAAAAAGTTATGTTATGTAAAGTAAGGTCACGTTGTCAATAGCGCTTGGAGCGTTACCTGGAGCGTGTGATGGTTATATATTTGATGATTAGTCATTAAATCCTGATCAAATTTGGGGCTTATTAAATTTTTCAAGAGAATCTCTAAATTATTTAGACATTTCTTCATATTTATTCGAAAGTATAAATTAGTCAGAATTGAAAAAAGTAAATAACTCCTTCGCCTGTTTCATATGATGTTACGTGTACCCTTTACTTTAAAAATTCATTTTGACGCGTCTAGTAAATGTTGGAAGTAAGCCACATTTGACGGAAAAATGGAAACTAAAAACACTAACCAAACCTTTTATACAACTTTTTTTGCAGAAAAATCATTTAATTGCTCTTCATAAACTAACGAGCGGAGCTTGTTAAAATTGCAGTTTTCAATGAATATTAATTATTCATTGTTATAGAAATGGAGACAGCTTTTCAATTTAAATTACAACTATCATTATTTTTATTACATCGCACGACATGCTAAGCAGTACTTCGTGGTGGTCCTTGCCTTAATTTTATCAAAAGAAGCAAACCGATCCGACGTCTTTCATTTATCACGAGTATTCCAAAGAATTCTTTGAACAAGTGTCGGCAGCTGCTTACTTAGTGTTTGTAGTCATTTAACCATTTCATTTCGACGGTTTCAATTAATTTTCTCAATTATTTTTGCTGTAATCAACTCAACCTTTATTAGTGGTAGCGCCGCGCTTGCAATCCTTTTGGTTTGCAGCCGAATTTGGTCGGCGCGTCAGAGTAACAGTATCTCACATAAGACCGTCCTGAAGTGGTGGCAATGTTGTCACGACAAGTGAAGGTACTGTTGTCGCGTTTCGTTCGGTATATGAGAGTTTCCGATGGCCTAAACCTACTTAATGGCTGGCACCGCATCTGTGAACCACCTCGGTGGTGATGGTGCGAGGAGAACATGAAAATTTAAATTTCAAATCAATATGAAAGGGGTGAAATATGGGTTAAAATTTTGTAACATCAATATAACTCTGAAAAGGCGCCAACGTGTCCGTTACAGTAGTACTAGGTACATAAAATGGGAACACTTGAATCTTGTACTAATATATAAAGCTGAAGAGTTTGTTTTCTTGCTTGAACGCATTAATCTCAGGAACTACACATCCGATTTGAAAAATTATTTCAGTGTTAGATATCCCGTTTATCGAGGAAGGCTATAGGCTATCTTCACGTTAAAATATTCCAACTAACTTTACGGGGATGAAGTCACAGGTAACAACTAGTATGCAATGTAGACGTTCCTTACACACAAACAACACGCTCATATGCTAGAAAAAAGGCTTTACTACACAAATGTACATACAGAGACAGAGGCTATGCGGAGAGATGTCGCTTCACTGTGCATCTTTTACCGCATGTATCATGGGGAGTGTTCTGAGGAGTTGTTCGTTCAATTCATAATGAAGTAAAGCAAGAATATCCCAACCAGATCGTCTGTCCACCGTGTACAACCTTCCTTCCAACTTTTCTTCTACTGGTACGTGGTCGCCATTCCAAAAACTTTACTCCCCATCGGTTGTCATTTCTGCGGGCTATGTGGCCTGCCCATTGCCACTTTAACTTGTTAATTTTGAGTGCAATACGTTTTAGATATGACTAAATCTCTTCCAACTAAGATTAAAAGCTTGGACTTTCACTTGACTCACCTTTTTGACTTTGACTGGACTGACCCTTGACCCTTCCAACAAAGCTGAAAAGTTTGACTGACTAATGCACTATGACGGACAATCAAAGACCTAAGAAATAAGTAATTTATACTAGAACCTATGCATAGTATACCATAAAGGTAAATAAATAGATGAGTAGTAAATTGAAATAAATGTCAAGCAGAATGACGGACATTCTAAGGAGTAAGAAATAGGTGATGGATATAGATCAGTAGAAAATAGAGTCATTGAAAGAATGAATGCGAATTTCAAAAATGACATTCACGGATTTGAGCAAATTAAATAGTTTTGTTTTTTCATGCAGTGATAGATCAAGTTCCACACGATCCGCACTTACCTTCGCATGTAGCAGGGCACGAGCATCCGAGTCAGCCAAAGCGAGATGCCCCGAAACATCTCGAGAGCGCTCCACTAGCCCACTGACTAAGGCCACCATCTTGTCCAAGGCTCCGGGACGTAGTTTGTCACCGCAACTCTCTGTAGCGCCGCTCCCGCTACCGCTGCCGCTACCGCTCGCCTCCTCGCTCGGAGATTCCACCTACAAAATGGCAAAGTCAAACAATTTCACCAAATCAGAAAACATAAAGTTTCATCATCATCTGGACTTAACACACCTCAAATATATCTATATTTTTTTAAAGAATATTAGGAATACTTTTTAAGTATGTCTAATATTCCCTTTCCCCCTCCTACTAAGCTTAAATTAAAAGCTTGTATTAGGAGAATTTCCGCCACCGGACGATCAGAGACCCTAGCACGAGCATTTCGAACCGTTTGATTTGACGATTCAACTTCGAAAACATTCGTGTTGCCCACATCGGACCTTCCTTACTGTCAACGCGGGTTGTATTAACATTGGTCAAAAGCGTGACGCGATAAAGACATGCCTCCTGTGAGCACAGCACGAATATTTTCATCCTAAATACAGTCTAATCTTCGAATTCGAACGGTTCGAAATGTTCATGCTAGGGTCTCTAGAATTCGCGTCACCAATTTTCAAAATGTTACACTCGACGGATGTATACTTTTG
Source organism: Charaxes varanes (assembly GCA_024363005.1). NCBI lineage: Eukaryota > Metazoa > Arthropoda > Insecta > Lepidoptera > Nymphalidae > Charaxes > Charaxes varanes. The sequence goes on from JANCMC010021608.1 coordinate 5,277,845, forward strand.
AACTCTTGGTAGGAATAGACCAGCATTTAATATCGAGGTATATCGTAAAAGACAGACATGCGATTTGAAACAGGTTAGGGAGGCCTTTGCCTTGCAGTGGGAGAGATTAGGCAGATACTTTTTTTCTCTCTTACAAAAAAATTATATTATTGTCCATAGAATAAAAACCGTGGGCCCCCAAACCGAAAACGGAATTAATAAGAAAATATATTATTGTTTCCCGCCCCACTGTTTTAAGTGCGATCGGAAGCACGGAGGAGGTCGGATATCTATACTAATATATAAAGTTAAAGAGTATGTTCGTTTTTTTGCTTGAATGCACTAATCTCAGAATCTACTGATGTGATGTGATTTGAAAAATTATTCCAGTGTTAGAAAGCCCATTTATAGAGTCTTACCCTATCGTATCGTCATATAGCCTTAGCTATACGTCATCCCACTGAAATTAAATCAATTTTTTAAAACTAATTTTATGCGATCGAAGTCGTGGACACAGCTAATCAAATATAAACAATTGTTAGAATGGGAACCGCTAGGTTAAGAGCTACTTAACCTAGCGATCGACTCAAATGCTGACCACTGATTAGGCCACGACCTCCTCAAGTATTAAAAAAGTAACCGCTGTTCTTTTGAAAAATATGTGTCACATCAAGGGATGGAAGGGTGGGGGTTTCGAAAATGTGACAACCTTTAGAGTGAAGCAGAAGGAGAGGGGAGGGGGGTAGGGGGGGGGCGGGGGGGGGGGGGGGGGGGGGGGGGTGGGCGGGTTCCTTACCGTCACGTAATATTTTACTAGGTTATTTTATGATTTATACTTTTTACAATATTTTCTTTAATTTACGGTTTTTGAAATTTTTCACATACTTGTAGAAGCTATATCTCGGAGATATAGTAGCTTCTTGCCAAAGTGGTCAATAATTTTGTCGTTACGAGAAATCTCGTTATGATCAACAAAGCCTTTCTTAAACCTCCAATGTGGACTATAATTGTTAAAGCTAGGTAGGTGTCATTGCAAAAATTTATGTAAAAACATTTGCCACGTGATAATTACAATACAGCCTACAAAAAATAATCGGTCACGGAAAAATAGTCTTTATTTCTATAAAGAATAGATTAAAGAAGACGTCCGTAATATTCGACAAATCAGACAGGTAGTAGGCTGTCCCGTCACGTCGTCCCGCGTCGCCGCACCGTGGCCGCTTTGTGTCCGCGACCGTCTCGGCCCTATTGTGTTTCGATGTGTCCTGACGGCAGACACTACGCGTACTCTCCGCCGTAACGTCCACGATACAGGGACGTTCCATTCTTAGCGATTTCTTTCGAAAGTTGACTTCTCTGTACACTTGTGTGTTACGTTTAACTTTGTAGTTTTAATTCAGGTAGAATTTCTAAGATAAAGAGTAACATATTATTATTTATTTAAACTAAAAATAATTTAACATGGTAAAAATATATGTGGACCGGTAAACGGTTTCGACGGTTTGTCTGGACTCTTCAAAAACTTCTACTATATTCTAATTTGATAACAATATCATCTCTATATTTTCGCTTCCTGTCGTTTGTGCCATTGTTATTGGCGATTGCTGGTTGTTTTGACCTCGCTTTGGAAAGGCTTAGCAACAAATAACATCTACATGTAATGTTATACTTGATTTACATAACACACGTTGTAGAAAATTTAGGTAATTCCACATACCAGCGAAATTCGCGCCAAAATAGATCCGGAAGTTTCGGAGATTGTAAGGAAATAACAGACCGACAGACAGACAAGAATGTTTTAACAGACGTTTTTGTTATAGGTTTGGTACATATATATCACTATATAAAGCATTTAATTTATAAAAACAAACAGACACTTCAATTTTATTTATCTTATCTACACATAGATTAGATTCAGGGACGATTATTGCACAGAAAGAGAAACTGAGGCCCTAGAACGAACATTTCGAACCGTTCGAAGTAGAGGATTCGATTGTATTTAGGATGAAAGTATTCGTGCTAGGCCCACATGAGGCAAGTTTATATCGTGTCGTGCTTTTAATTAATGCTTATAAAATCCGCGTTGACACTAAAGGAGGTCCGCTGTGGGCCCAACACGAATATCTCATTAGAGGTAGCGCCACGCTTGTAGCCGAACCTATATTAATATATAAAGCTGAAGAGTTTGTTTTCTTGAATGCGCTAATCTCAGGATTCCTCAGTATGCGATTATATAAAACAACAATACGCGGTTATGTTGAAAAGTATATAATTGGTAGACAGAGAAAAACCGACTGTGGTTTATGTTGCACTGAGTAAATTTTGTAAGTAAAATTGTCTTTAAGTAAAAATTTTAAATTAAAAAAAAACCATCCGCTAAGAACGAATTTTTCGATAGGGCCAGATTAAGGGGGTGAAACAGCTATTTATTTATATAATACCTAACTACTATTCTGTTCTAATATTACGAAATCTCAGTACCGAATTGTGCAAATTGGGAAGCACGTTGTTATTATCGTGTTTCTGTTATTGAACGGGTTATCATAATTAAATCAAGGGCGATTCGGAATTGATTGTTCGACAGTCGTATAGCAGAATAAATTTACTGCTAAAATGCTAAATAAATTTACTGCTAAACTGCTAAAATGCTAATTTACCTAACATTAGCCATTTGACATTGCACTAGACCAGGGGTCGGCAAACTTTCGCGTTTGTGCAAACGACATTCGACCTTAGCGTGGCAAAACAGTTTCTTGGTCGACTCTGCATACATCAGTCTCAACTTGACCGAGAAACATTTCGGTCTTATATACGACAACCCGTATTACTACTGTATTTAAATATTTTAATATTAAATAAACAAAATATTTCATTACTAGATATAACAATTTTACGAGAAAAAAGTCAGCCGCACTAGACACAATTTCGATATGATTTGAAAAAACCCAAAATCAGTCCTGTAACCTGTATGATTATATGATTATATCTTTGGTTTTGTTGACTGAGACTATTTGGTCCTTTAGTTTTTATCACATTCTGTTTATTGTCTCATGCTGCTATTGTAATTGGTGAGGTCTGCAATGCGGATACACTTCGTCCCTTACATTCTTTTGGACTTGCCACATCTCTACAAGTATAACCGATAAAAAAGGCCGATATTTTTAAAATTTTAGGTTATCTGCGAACAGGCTTCCGTTGTTTTATTTCGGCGGAAGAACGCGAATGCGCGATACAAACGCACTTAATTCGTACGAACATGCGGTCATATTTATGTCTTATGTAGTATTGTTCTTATTGAAAACGATGAGATCGCGTTGGACACTTCTTAGGCATCAGCATGTCTGATCGCACATTCGTACGAACTAAGTTTGCACACATCGCGAACTCGCAATCTTTTAAGACGCCTAAAAATTATGGAGGGTTTAAAAAAAATATATGCTACAAAAAGTAAAAGTAATGTTGATGCAAATGCACCTTAAGTTGTTTGATTTCATTCATCGTAAGTCCCATGTTCATCAGTGGCGGTCTACAGTTCCCAAATAATGCTTCATGGTCTATATAGACCTCTATTTAGTACCACATTATGCTCATTAACAACCCTCAAACTCAATTATGTTAGTTTTTATATGAGAATCTTGTTCCAGGTTCGAACCGGTCATCGGCGGAGCGACAGATGAGGCGACTGGGCGGCGGGACACCATTAACCTCTCCGGACGCGTGGTCATGACGACCGTATGTACATATATTAATTGTCAAATATAACACTTGTTGTCAATTGTCTTTGTACAAAGAATTAGAATGTAGCTTTGAATAAGCATATAGTGCGAAAATCTAAAGATTTGTGGGCGAATTTCGTCCAGCGAGCTATAACAGTTATTCACTTTTCTTTATGTTACAAGGTTGTTTGTATGTTTGTCGGTTATGTTTTTATATTTTGCCGTTTAGTCTATTTAACATATTTTTAATGGATGCTGGAAAAGATATTAGTCCAGAAAAATTAGGGGTTTTTACCTCGTAATGTCGGATAGTTGGATATAAAACTGTATAAACCATTATTTTGGAACACTAATATTTGTTTCAAAATCTGCCTATCATTGGTTGTCGCGTCCTGATTTCTGAAGTTCTATTTGTTACACGTTTATTGCAAATATCTCGTTTCCTACGGGTTTATCTCGAAAGTAGAATAAAATGTTTTAACAAAAACCCAATATGTTATTTCTAATGTAGCGGGAACCGGAACGGGAACGGGAACGGGAACGGGAACGGGAACGGGAAAGGGAACGGAAACTGTAACGGGGACAGGAATACAATGTAGTTAAGAGTAAGTAACCCAATGTTCGGGCTGGATAACGTCTGCCGCGTCCGCTAGTATACAATATTTCTTAAGAAAACTATATAATTAATGTCAAATATATAAACCATTTCCAACTAAGTGAATTGCCTTTACTGCGACAATAGTCTAATAAGAGTTGGGACTTAACAAATTCCTAACCACCCCTCATCACGCAAATGAGGATCTTATATTTTTAATATAATTTTATAGCAATACAGAATCTTTTTTTTTAAATCATTCAACAAAATAGCCCTTCCTATGCATTGGATAATAAGGGTTAGGGACCTTCAATAGTTGGCGAACGTACGATATCTAAACTCTCATCTTAATCCAAGTCGGGCGAAAGCAAACACAATTGTTGTTTAATACGCTATAACATGAGGCCTCCAATGGCATGGAGCTGATTTATTTTCAATTCTACATTTATGGCTCTTATCCATGCCAACTGCACAATTTATTTCGCCACTCTCACATAATTTGACAAAAACACAGAGGAGATTGGTTCGTTTAAGCTGACATAAAAATAAAATTTTGGTACATTACCGAATAGTAGGAATTATGAATTACGTTGTTAGTACGGTAACATATTATAACATAATAAAAAAAATATTTTATAAGGACGTAAGCAAATATGGACATACCCGATTTTTCTTATTAGCCAGTCGTGTCTAATACAGTCACTGATTCGAGGGCCAAAAGCATAAAGACCATAGACAACATGGACCGCAAGCCCTTATGTAGGCTATTAAAAACCTTAACAAAAAAAGGAGGTATCTAGAAAGGATATTTAGATTTGTACTTAAAAGGACCTAACAAACATATAAAATCGACCTTTTTTAGGGTTCCGTACTACAAGGAATCCTTATAATTTCTCTCTATAACAGCTTGTTAGCTCGGTCCTGTAGCGCCGCAATAACACATGCGGCTAACGGCACGCCCGGATTTGACATCTTAGTATTTCTTGCCATCGTTAGATTTTCAGAATACTTTATGATGTTGAGAAAATGGCATTTGAAAGCGTGTGAAGAACTATATGTACCTCATATATAAAGATAAGTTTACGTTTTAACGTAAATTGTAAAGAAAAGCTTATAGTTTGTACTTCTTTGCTGAAAAATCTGTCAACGCGGGGTTTAAAGGAAAAGGTATTTATGAAGTTCTTATCGTAGCGAAAAGTTATAGGTGTTTTAAGCAGTTCGATGAATTAAATTGTATACGTATGGAATACTGGTGTATAGGCCGTAGCTTAATCAGTGGCCCGCATTTGAGTCGAATGCTTGGTTAAGCACTTCTTGCCGCGGCTGGGTGATAAATGGGTGACCCATTCTAATATCAGTTTTCAAATATCCGACCTCTTCCGTGTTTCGGAAGGCACACTCAGGTACCCGGTTTAAACCCCGCCGCCGTTGGGATATTGTCGCACCCACTCCTAATACAAACTTTTAATTTAAGCTTAGTAGGAGGGAAAAGGGGAATATTAGACATACCAAAAAAGTATTCCTAATATTCTGAAAAAAAGGCATCTATTTATTAGGCTACTAGGAAGAAATCGATATCTCCTACGTAAACTGTTGTAACCCCAAATTCATAGTCAAGTGTTACGAATATGTAAATTGAAATAAAATCGTCATTGTATAACACACTAGCTGTACCCCACGACTTCGTCCGCGTGTGCCACTCTTATCACTCAGAGGTTTAAAAATAGTTTTTGGATGAGGATTAATATTATGTTTATAAAGAGACCTTGACAAATAACGCATTATTTTATAACAAATTTGGTTAGCATAAAAAAGGTTATACCGAGCCAACCTTAAAAGATAGACATATGCTGTACCGGATTTTTGTTTAGAACTTTTAAAGGGGAACAATTGTGTCATACGTACTTATAAAAAGAATATATGACACAAAAAAACAAAAAAATTGGACGGCACGTTTCCATGACGCTGTGGTATAAATATTGTGCTTATAAATATACAGTCTGCAAGAAGTTTAAGTCCAGTTGGTGTTTCATTGATCCTCGTCAATAAGAACTCTGAAAAGACACCAACGTGTCCGTTACAATAATTATTTATTTGACGGCTGCAGGTGGCCGGGACTTGAGTTCGTCCCTTCACTAGTCCAGGATGGACAACTGCAACACCAGAGGGCTCGCAGATGCGTTGCCGACCTTGGAGAAATGAGTATGCTCTTTTCTTGAAGGTCCCTAAGTCGTATCCGTTCGGAAATACCGAAGCTGGCCACTGACTCCACAGATAAATTGTGCGAGGTGATGGTACGGAACCCTTCGCTGGCTCGTTGGTGCAGTGGGCAGAGACCCTGCCTTCTGCTCCGGGAGTCGTGGGTTCGATCCCCACCTCCAGTCTGTGTGTATTATCCATATCAATGGCGACGTCGCTGGCTATTTAAGCATGGATATGTGTGGTTGCCAAATGAGTAGCCAGTAGTAATCGTGGATACGCTTCTTATTTGGCGACGTCGCCAAACTGTCGTCGCCAAGTGAATTACCTGTCCTAAATTTATATAAGAATTGTTTGGATACGTAACCGGCGACGTCAGCATGGCGTCTCGGTGAGGTAGGGCTGTTTCCCGCGACCGCGGAGGATCCGCGTTAACTTGTGACAGCTCTGAGACCTCCTTAACTAGAAAAGTCCGTTATTAGCGTATGGACACTTAAACCTCCCTGGTAAATTTCATATTTGTACGTCCCGCGGTTTTTAAGATTTGATATTAATATTTCGCTTTACATATGAAGATATAGATTTTGTTTATAAAGTTTCGCTGAACCCGCCGTTTCTACTAACTCAACCTTTTGTGTCCAGCCCTCGGCTCAACATTGTAGCAAGAGTTATGAGACATTGATCGAAATTTCAATCATTATTCACCCGCCTGCTCGTTCGCCCCCTTGAATCATAAAAAAAATCACATTTGCACGGGGAATGTTTATTATAAAAGACACAATAGCCCAAAAGTATAAGAGTGGTTTTTAGTCCGAAGATATTAACGAAAGGTATGCATCTGCTTTATATAGGGGTGGTGATTGTCATTCCATTGATTCATATACATCATTGTAATATTAAATATACGTAACAATAGAAATGACGCAATATACTATTACTATACTTGACCTTCCCTAAGGTTTTCTGAACTGCTATTTCCTCTTACGTAAACGGCTAATAAAAACGACAATGACCCTCCGAAATAATAACGGGTATAATTGTGTTGAGTGTAAGGCCACACATGCATCTGTAGATCAAGTTTTCACCACCTTACACCTTGGCATATACACTTTATCAGAAACATTTTAAAATTTACAGACATACATATTTACATGCTATTGTCGTTGAAACAGTCTTATATAGACACAAAAAAAAACATTTATGGGGTAGTACGAGATTTTTGGTTCGTTCTGTGTAGCTCCCCAACTGAGAAAGTGCCTTTATCAACAACAAAAAGAAAAACAGCCAGAATGGCTTAATGCGTCTGCTGCTTAAAGGGGTTGATAGGTGTCTATGAGGAAATGCGTGTTATTACACGGCTTGGGTTCCTTGGTGACCTTTTTTTTTACAATAGGATAGGCCGTATAAGGATTCTTTAAAAAAATAACTGATTTATGTCCTCAGTTATGCTGCAGTCAATCATATTATAATTTTCAAGTGGAAATCCATAGGAAAGAGGGGTATTGGGTCGATGCGTGTAATAACTTTATAATTGTAATTTATCAAAATAAGGAAAAAATATTTATATTTCTACTTTTTGTTGCTTGCTTGCTGTTGCTGCTGTATAGGCGTAGAGGACATTATGACTGCAAACTGTCATTCTAAGAAAGGTTGCAATCTTTTCATTAAAAACTAAAGATATTCAATCTAATAAAATAGATATTAGGGATATAAAGGTAGATGGGGAGGAGAGAAAGGATGCGGCTACTACTGTCACGGACGGTATAGGGGGAGTGACAATAGCAGCTAGGGTGCTCCGAGGTCGTGTACTCGTAGTGCATCTGACCAGTTATCGGACAGATAAAGGAAGATCCACTCCCTGGGTGTGTTCGCAATTTTATTTGTTTTATTTTACTGTTCACTGAACAGATACAAAAGATTAATTAAGTTTAATTTTTGACATTAGTTTTTTAATGAAAATGCATTTAATCAGAAACTTAAAATTAAAGGCTACCATTTTTATCACTAGCAGTGTTATAATTATATGACACGTATACGTTATTTATTTTAAGTTTACGTTTCCACCAAAATTTATAGCAGGGGAAGTGTATTAAAATATATATAATGTTGTGTAAATTTAATGAATTAATTTACACGCCCACTTTTGACAGTATGTGCTCACGAGTGGTCTTGTAACACTATTATGTTACATTACTATGTGCAAGCAAAATTATTAATTAGATTCCATTCTATTAATAATAAATTATTTATAAATAAAGTTAATAAAAATGATATTCGCGTCGTGGCATATTGCATCTTTAGGTATAGTTCGTTCATTCTTAAACTGCACGCCCCTCCAAATGCAACCTCTACGTGCAAAAAGTGTCTACATTAGCTAGTCGTTTGAATTTAGAATAAAATCGCTAAACAATAGGGTGTCCCTTTTTTAAAATTATTATATAATACCTATATTTTAAAATTATTTTTAAGATTCTTGAATGTAATCTAGGTTTTTTTTTACAATTTTTTGTGCATTTTTCGCCAAACATGATATATATTACCATGATAATGTTGCAATATTTATTTGTTGGCCAGAAGGTACGATTAGGTTATACTCGCATATTAAGTGTGATTCTAGGTATGTAATTTCCAATCTTGATTGTTTATATACATGAAATTCTACCAGATTTCATGGTCATAAACAATCAAGGAACCTTTATTAATTTTTATTGAACTCAAGGAATAGTATTTGGGGAAAAAAATAAGGGCCACCCCACAGCATACACACGAGAAAGCATTACAAATTTAGTGGAGGGGTGTGCAGTTTTAGCCTGAACGGATTCTACCAATATAAACTAAGTAAAGTGCTATAGATAGTGTTATTTATCGTTAGATATTAAGTTGAAGATAATTTGTATTACAAAAAATATTTCACGCCATTGTATGACAAAAATAAATAGAACTAAAAAGAAATTAACGTTTCTTGTACCACCTATAGTAGGCATGACGGCAAATTTTGAAAAATGGGTTTAAGATTTTCTCAAGTATCTGATATTACCAAAAAATTTAATATTTCTGCAGAAATTAACATTTTATAGCAAACAAAACAAACTTTATAAATCTTTATATATTAAAATTCGCTCCAAAACATACGAAGTTGTCATGACGTCACTTTATGTTAACACTAAGCGTCACCTCGAAGTTTTTGCTGCGACCGTATCGATCGCAGTTCTCAAATGTCGAATATCTGAATGAGCACTTTAAAACGTTGCGATCGCTTGTTGGAACGCACTCATAATATACGGTGAAGTTATATGCTCTGCGGGGTATTTTAGCTATCATGGCGGATTGTTGTATTTTTAGTTTCGTTTTTTTTTCGTTAATCCCTATTAATCTCGCTACTAATATAAAAATAAATATATAATTTAAATGATTATTGTCGTCATGTCTGTTTTTTGTAATACAATATATCTTTATCTTTAGGTCGTACGTCATATATTATATATGTTAAATATTGTATGTGTTGTATTTAATTATATCTTATATACACTCGGGTGCAATGGAATTGCACATGAGCACCTTTAGTAACATTTTTTTTTCTATTAAAAAAAAAAAATGTTTTTTAAAATATGAAATTAAAGATCATTCACCTGATATGAATTGAAATGTCCTTTAAACCCATATTGAAAAATGAATGTATATTTTAAATTAAAAAAATAAAATGTTTTACAACAGAATGTTGTCATGTGCGATTTCATCGCACCGTAGTGTATATTCTAGTAGCGGAATTGCGTTGATATTTAATTGCAGGCTAGCATTAAAGAGTCGCTAATTGACGCTATAGAATTATACGTCCTAGCGGTATGTCCATGTATCAACGCTATCTGACACAGTGAAAAAAAGAATTATTAAAATTAAATTTAATATACTTCCGCACTTGCGGTCAGTCCCAGCTTCGCACGGGTATTTACAATCTGGAAGTATTCATACGGATCCCTAATTATTTTGAAAATATTCTATCGCTTATGTTCGTCGGGGATAATGTGCGATGCTAATGGTGATAGAATTTTTCAAAACGCTCCAGTAGTTTTAGAGCCTAACCTATATATAACAAACAATCAAATATTTCGTCTTCGTAATATTAGATAGACGGCTATTTCTGCGTCTAATCAATACAACAGTGTTGTATGTACAATTGGAAATATAAATATTACGCATACCAATAGAGTTCCTTTGCTATTCTTCAAAAAGAAAAAAACTATACCGCTAGTTCGTATAAGTTCTCGAGCTTTATGCGAAAAGTAGCTTACATATAGACACAGAGGCCGATTTAGTGTTAATGGTTCGTTTGAGCAGATTGTACAAAAGCGTAATTGAGGTAGTATTGCGATTCTTGATGGACTATTGCGATTCTTGATGGACTATTGCGATTCTAGATCCACTATTGCGATTCTGCATCCACTATTGCGATTCTAGATCTACTATTGCAATTCTAGATCCACTATTGCGATTCTGGATCTAATATTGCGGTTCTAAATCTACTATTGCGATACTAGATCTAGTATTGCGATTCTAGATCGGCTATTGCAATTTTGGGTCTTGTATTGCTGTTTCAGATGATACTACTTTGATTCTAGAACTAGAATTGCAAATCAGATTTACTATTGTGATTCTAGATCTATTACGTTTTTAGATGTACTGAGAACTACTTTGGTCTCACTGCTCCAATATGGTGATTGTTATCGTAGGTTTTCGCAATTAATTATGCGGTAGGGCTTTAAAACCTGTTGTGTTTTTAGAAATATAATCGAATCGGACGCGTTTAAAAAACCATATATGTAGGACGATTTTGTAACTGCGAATGGGACGTTTTAAAGTAAACGAATCTTCAACGATTTTACTGAAAGTTTTTGAGTACAAATTAAACGTGGCGCGATTGTCGAATCGCCGCGCGGTGCAGAACGGTAAATTGCGGTGGGATTTTGAAAATTTTTAAACAAACATTTTGTATGAATTTTTCGATGTTGTTGAAGTTTCCGTTTTCAAATACAAATTGTTGTGACGCAATTCGTTTCTCGATGCTTCCACGTTCTATAAGCAATTTTTCAGACAATAAGTTGAGTGTGACGTCGTAACTCTTTACTTTTTCCCTCTAACCAGAAAAAATACACTCCTGATATGTGCATAATTTTCATCGTCATCGTCATCATCATCATCATAATTATCATCATTATCATCATCATCATCATCATCACCATCATCATAATTATCATTATCATCATCATCATGATTAGCCCTTAATCGCCCACCGCTGGGCATAGGCCTCTCGTCTTTTATGCCAGTTTCCCCTGTTACCTGCCACTCGCATCCAGTTACCTTCTGTCACCCTGTTTATGTCGTCTATCCATTGGATGACCAGGATTTCTCCAGCCTACTTTAGGTCACCACTCGCCATACGTGCATAATGTTTCGAAATGACTCCTGATGTCGGTAATTTCTTTAAAAGAATTTCAAAAATTAGTTACCATAAGTCTGTCTCTCTTTCTCACTCTCATATTTAGATATACGTAAGAGATAGCTGTACGAATTAACGTGGGTGTAATCCCCGACTGCAAGGCCAGTATAGCTTTTGGGGTTAGAGGTGGTAAAATTTTCCTCGGGAACGGGACCGGGAACGGGAAAGGGACCGTGATTGGGAACGGGAACGGTTCTGGAACTGGAGCGGGAACGGGGATAATGTAGCATAATACAAGTAAATATTAAGTAGCCTAACGTTCAGGCAGGGCAGCGCAGGCATGTTCGGGCAGGACATCGCCTGCCGGGTCCGCTAGGATAACTTTTTCTTTTTTAGTATTATAGTAGTATAGGTTGTAGCTTAATCAATGGTCGGCATTTGAATCGATCGCTAGGGTAAGTAGCTCTTACCCCGGCCGAGTGATAGATGGGTGACCAAATCTAATACTGGTTTTCAAATATCCGATTCTCCTCTGGGTTTTAGAAGGCACATAAAACAGTGGCTCGCACACCAAAAATATTTTATCTCAAAGTATAGCTCTATACTACTATATGATATACATTTTTTTCGCATAAAACAAGGTGCAAACGGGGAAGCGTTTCACCTAAGTGACTACCGACGCCCATTGGCAACATTTTACAAAAATTGCGCTGATGGAGAAGAATGGAATTGTCTCCTTTTCATTTGTTTTGTTTGATTTGTACATTCGAATATTGTAAGTTTCAAGAAACAAAAAAAAAAAAATTAAAAAGGATAATATTTTTGTGCATAATGTTGGACATTATCCATTACGTGAGAGTTTGAGAATTAAAATAAATTGTGTCTCACAGATGTCCCTGGCAAGTACTCGCTAGGGGAACGCGCATTAAAAAATACACGCTTATATAGAAGGATTCCGTATCTGATATGGGAAAAAAGGTATATGTTAAACAACTTCAAAAGTTATTCTCCGATTTCGCTCAGAATAATTTACCCAATGAGTGTTTAGCGTGTTCTATCAACGTGGAAAATTTCAAGCCAATACGGAAATCCTAGGAGGGGAACATCGTGCAGGCAGACAGATGGACGGACTGAGCGAAACTATAAGAGTTCCTTATAGAACAAAAAAAAAGTGAAGTCATAAAATGTACGAACATTTCCCGACAGCTTACTTTTGTTAACTTATCAAAACCTAACGTCATATAAAGGTTTGTGCTTCTATTACACTAAAGTACATACTTCACCGTAAAGTCGAGGATTCTCGTGTGAGTACCAATTTTATTAGTGCCAGCAATTTTTAGTAGTCGTGTAAAACACCATCGTGTAAAAATCGTCGTATAAAAAACCTTAATGCTATGTTTCATTTGACGTCCGGTTTCGAGAGTTGAAACGGCCAGTCGAGTTAGAGAGATAAAACAAAGGTAAGCTGTCGAGACTTATTCATCCTATGAATACTGCGTAATAATGTTTTTTTCAGACTTAGTATAATGAAACTGTTCAAAATGTCATAAATCAACTTTTTATATCTTTTGAAAGACATTAACATTTATTTTTTTATCTTTTATTCCGCCCGAGACTTATTAAGCCGGGACTAGAAATGACCGAACTCGGACGACCTCTAAACTAGGACAAATCCGGCAAAACCCGATTCTTACAATTCCCTTTGAGCCTTTATATGAGGATCTGATGGCATCTATGAGTTCCGTTGGGAAACCCTTTGCCCTTAGTGCTTTCCATAATTCTTTTCGCAGCACAGAGTCGAAAGCGGCCTTAAGGTCCAAAAAAACTAGGTATGTGTTTTTACCCCGGTCCCAGGCCTTCTCTATTACTGTTCTTAATGCGAATATCTGGTCTTGAGTCTGTCTTTGAGGTCGGAAGGCAGCTTGTTCTTCTTCGAGTTTTCCTTCTACCTCTGCTCTTTACTTCCTTTCCAGTAGAGATGTGTATAATTTATGTACAACTTGAGACAAACATACGAGCCTATAATTGTTGCTATCACTCTGGTTTCCTTTTTTATGAATCGGGACGATAATGTTCTATTCCCAGTCTCTGGGGATGCTTTTCTAATTTATTTATTTACTTTAACCATTTCTTGTCCTCAATATTTGATTAGTTCGCGAAAAATCCCGTTAATTAATTTGAACCTTAGCTTTTGATTGTGTTCAACACACAACTCTGGTCAGTAAGCTACACCACTATGGTATCAAAGAAAATGCGCTCGATCTTCTGATGTCATATTTGAGTAAAAGACTTCAGAAGGTCGACGTTAATGGCAAGAGATCCCCTGGGACTGGACTGGATATGGGGGTCCCACAAGGTTCCATTCTTGGACCATTCCTTTTCTTAGTTTATGTAAATGATCTACCATACCTTGTAGAAAAGAGACATAAGATAGTATTGTTTGCTGATGACACTTCTTTGATATTTAAAGTAAAACGAAACATACTGAATTATGACGAAGTAAACAATGCTCTCTCGGATGTCGTACACTGGTTCAGTGTTAATAATTTGATGCTGAATTGTAAGAAAACAAAATGTATTAACTTCTCAACACCAAACATTAAAAATGTGCAAGCCAGTGTATGTATAAATGGTGAAATTTTGGAGCCACTGGATTCAACTGTTTTTCTAGGTATCACTGTTGATTAAGAGTCCTCCTCCTTTCAACTTGTATCGATAACCAGGTCATCAAAAATGATTGCTAACCAGCTGATTTTTTTTTACTTAGTTAATAATTATATAATGTAACTGACATTGTCCTACAATTTGCGTGGTACGTTATCCTGGTCCTCCAATTGAATCTATATTTTAAATTCATGAAATTAACAAGCAATTTATTCTCTGTATTATTGACCAATTTTGAAAATAAAAATTAGAAAAGATGGTAGACCTTGCAGGCCGTCCCTGTAACTTCCCGCTATTCCCATACCTAAGAGCATGGATTTCGTTTATTACCCTGTTTTTGAGCTCTGCGAGCTCAAAACTGTAAATAGTACATTATTTTGACCCCTCCGTGCGCAAAACAAGAGCTGCTCTATGCTTTTGAGTTCTTCGAGCTCAAAAGTCTGATAACAGTTTCATAAGGTACAATTTATGTAAATTTAAATTGCCATAACTTTTGAATGAATCAACCGATTTTCACGCGATTTCAAAATTATTTTACAATTTAAATGCCCACCTGAATCATCAGTATTTACTGGTGAGGCGATTGCTTTATTGGAAGCTATTTTATATGCCCACTCCCATGACTTAAGACGGACTGTTATCCTGACTGACTGTTCTCCTGGCTGCCTTTTAGCCATCAAGGAAAACCCATTTCGTAGTAGACAGAGGTTTTTCGTTATTTTAAAGATCAGAGAGGCCTTGTTCTTATGTCATCAAAGAGGACTGCGAGTCTCATTAGTTTGGATTCCCAGCCACTCCGGAATCCCTGGCAACGAAACTGCTGATTCGTGTGCCAAATCCGCCATCCAGCTTGGTTCCCTAGATCACTTTAAAAATTCATCCCAAGACCTTTGTGCTTTAGCGAATACTCGGTTGGCCCAATCTTGGTCTTCATCATGGATTTTGTCAAAATCGGTCAAGGGTAAATATTATGCAAGCTTACAACCTGAGATTCCAAGGCGCCCTTGGTTTTTTCTTTTTAGTTTATGGTCATTAATATTTTAAATTTATAACATTATTACATAATAGGTATATAACTTTAGCTTACAAATGATTACAAAAATAACTTAAAATAACAATTATTGCAATGGATCCATGTTTTTATTATTGCTTAGTCTGTTACTAAGTATAATTTATGTCTTAAACTTTACGATAATAAAATGATATTTAACAGATTGTATATTTATAGTTGTGCGTACATATTCGCTCGTATATAAGTACTGTAAAGTAAATATGAATAAAACATTTTTGACTTTGAATTTTTATATATACTAACTGACTTTGTATCCGTAACTGACTTTATATTTATATTAACTGACGTACTTAAATTAGTTTGACAGCTGAATTGTTTTTTTCAATCTCATATATAATATAACTTCCTAATTTAGAATCATGAAAATCAGCTCACGATAAGCGACGTTATCACGTAAAGTAAACGAAAAAAATAGATAAAACTAAAGACTCCTTTATTAAATTAAACTAGTAATGTATTTATTTCTTGCAGTTTGTATCTTATTTAATGGTTGATCTGATTTTGATACATATACCGGAGTACGGTCGACAATTGTAGCTTTATTAATTTTTTCTGTTACAATAACTGGTAAGTTAATTACTTCATGTGTTTCAGGTATAACTGTAGTAGATGAGTTATTATATAATTTTGACTCAATAATAGTGAAATTATTTTCCTTTTGATTTTTAATTTCATAATTCTTTACAATATTGTTAAGATATTTTTCAGAATTTCCACCGATTGAAGACAATACTTTACTAAAACCTTCAGCACTTGTCTTCTTGAAAATAATATATGCATCAGTTAACGGATATTCTTCTTTCACTCGCTTTTGAATGTGAATAGAATTTTCTCGGAGATAAGAAAGTTTTTTTTTGTCAGTAGTTATGAGATTTGGAATTTGAGTTAAAGTATCAAAAATTATTGAAGGTTTTACCTTCCTTGATTTCAAATTATTTATATTATATTTCGTTTCAATTAATATAAATACTTTCAATTAATGTAAAGATTTATTTATTTCTTTAAAATAATTTAAAGAGTGCAACTGAATAGTACCGAAATCAAAGAAAACTAAGTATTGTGTATGATAGACGAGTATACAATTGAATTGTTGTATATTCAGTCCTAACACAATGGAATAAGCCTTAAAGTTAAAAGACAATTTGTTCATAAAATATTTGTATTATAGAGAAAGCCTGTCGAACTCTTATTGCCTTGTGTTAAGACTTAAAATATTCAACTTCTAAGGTAAATACCATCATGTTTTTTGAATGATTTTTTGGAACTAGTTCTGTTGATGTTGCTAACCCCTGAATCATGGTAATTGTCCTTTATACTCCATAATACTTGACGTGATTCTTTTGTAAACTAAACCTTTTTAACCGATTTTATAAAATAGAAGGTATTAATATTACGTGAAATTTTATCGTCGTGCGATATTCTCCGTCTTTGATATAAGATATTTATTGCTTAAAATTTAAACAATCAAAGTGAGATTTACTAAAGCAATTTAAATTATAACTTAAAAAGTTATTTTTTACATCTATATAGATATTAAATTTATATGTTACTTCTTAGATTATTTTCTGACCATTATTTAATAATTTAAAGTAGATATAAGTAATTAGTATCACGGTGACTAAACTAAGTATCTCAAATTTATCGTCAGAAGTATTTTAAGATATTTGAAGATTAGGTTTTTAAATGGGGAATCTCTTTTAAGTTTTATTTTTCACTGTAGAAACAATTCTAGAAATTAATCAATAATATCTTAAGTATCGAATATTTAAAATAAATATAAACCATAAGTTTCACTTGATAAGCACCTATTTTAAAAATTGTGCCAGGAAAAGAAACATTAATGTTTAGTTGAGGGGTAAGTGCTATTTAAATTAGTACATGTAAAATCATATGCCTTCATGCTTTATTTATCGTTATATTTTGATTTCTTTTTGCAGATATGGCTTTACACGTACAACTGTCGAAACTTATATATAACATAATAAAGGGAAAACATGAGTACTAAATTCGTTTGCTTAAGTCCGAAACTAATTAATTCCATTTTAAATTAAAAGATTAATTAAAATTAATCAATAATTTTGTCCGCAGATTTATGCTAAGTCATTTACATTTTCATATCTTAAAAAGTAACGCCTGATGCAATCGCGATATGGCACGCGGAAAATATAGTGTTTCTGATTAAGATTTAAGAACCTCTAAAATTGAACCCCAGATTTTGTTTTGTATAATTTACAATATGAAAATAATACTGAATGAAATTGTAATACTAATAATAACAATGAACAATTTTTAATGTAACGATTTTTTATTTTGGCTGTATATCGAGAAGATATTAAAGTATTATAATGCCGGTGCTAGACATTACTCAAAGTGTTTGTACATTTTGGTCCTTGACGTCTACAAATTTCTACAATACTTTGAAAAGTTACACGAAGTCCCCGGCCAATTTAATGTTTTTACGCCTAACTTCAGTATATTCGTTAAATTTATATTCAAAACTTTAAAAAAGCAACGATCTTATTTTGTTCAAACAATTTTCGCTAGCGTACCAACTGAAAATAATTATGCGTAGCTCAAAGAGATTCGAGGATTTTCTGACTGTATTAAATATTCAGATGTTCTGTCAAAAGACGCGGTTTCTTAGTTTGTATGAATTATACTCCAGCTGGGTTTATTTACTCAAGACTGGCAATTAACTAGATTTTCCACTTTTGATATAAAATTATAACGAAAGATCTTGAATAGTTAATTTAAAAGTTAATTGAAAGTTTATCCAATGTCTTTCTACAGCTTGAGCATTGCTAGTGGAGTCACGAAATCATTCTCGGATATTGAGAACTTCAAACCTTGTTAGACCTTGTAGGTTCGAGGACGTCTAAACATTAATTTAATAAATTCCATAGTAACAGAACTATATAACGACGCTGATAAGGGTCTTCGGTTATAATGTCAGTTTGTGATATTAGTCGTAAGGTTGTAGAGATCGTGGGGGTTCCGAGGATGACGTCAGATGGCAATCGGATCGCCCCACAGCCAAATCCTTTACAATCTAAGCGTACCTTGGTACTTAACTGGGATAACGCTAGGAAGTAGAGAAGTAGAGAGGGAGAGAGAATGAAACGGTCGTTTAACTAAGCTTTACTCGTAAAATAATTAATCAAGGATAAAATAATGAACTACTTAAATCTTAATAAATTAAATTCTTTCACAGTATTATGAGGAGGAATAAATTGTGTTACTGATAGCACAAATTAAACAAAAATAAAAGTTAGGGTATTCTCTAACGGAGAATATTTATTTTATTGCAGTATTTTTAGATTCTGCTTAGATTTTAACCCATAAACCATTGCATTAAAGTTTATCTATGGTCTCACATTATATCATAACAATAATCTTCACACGAGTTCTCACGACGAAGTAAGCATGCTTTACAAAATAATTTAGTTGGTAGTCACTTAGGAGAACCACCTGCTCGTTTGCCCTTTGTTATATATATAAAAAAAGGCAGCATCGCTTCAATGTCATCTATCTAATCTAATAATTGTTTTAAAATCTCCAATCAACGCTGAGATACAGCCATTTTTGTCTTTGTAACAAAAATAGGTTATTTTTTAAAAGAGAAACAAATAATATCATTAATATAACGTCTCATTATCATTCATCACTTCATTAACTATAATTAAAATACATATTTGTTACTATAATATCGTTTTTATCGAATTATAAGCGGAATAAGTCGTAAATGACAAAACGTTCTTTATGGCTTCACAAAAATCAGCTTATTTGAGTTGGGTCAGTTTACGGTTAAGCATTCGATATGTATAAAGACCTAAAACGAAGTCCTAAACACTTGATTTTTGTTTTCAGTCAGGCGAATTATGCATCAGGTCTCCTACAATTATGAAAGGGTATTACCAAAATGAAAAAGCAACTAAAGAGACCCACAAACTTTTACTAATTTGAAACATACTTTCTTATATAAGAATAAAAATTTATTCAAAAGTTTGAATTTTTTTGTGTAGTTTTAAGTAGTTTCTACTCACAATTATCATTCTATATTGCATTTTAGTCTTACTTTAGCTCATATTTCTAACCAAATATATTTAATACATTCATGAACATGATAATTACTATAAAATATTAATAATTGGTTACTTTTTTAGTCTAAAATCTTTTCTG
Organism: Charaxes varanes; assembly: GCA_024363005.1. Classification (NCBI taxonomy): domain Eukaryota; kingdom Metazoa; phylum Arthropoda; class Insecta; order Lepidoptera; family Nymphalidae; genus Charaxes; species Charaxes varanes. Next base: position 5,297,683 of record JANCMC010021608.1, read on the forward strand.
TATATTAAGCACAATAACCTATATTGAATTTTACCACAGACTTTATTTCAGAGGCTACAGATATTACTACCATAAGCGTAACCCAAAAATATTTAAAATTTCGTATTTTGAAAGCTATTCGCTTTGATGTAATCCACCTTTAAGGACCCTTTCCTTAAAATTGATGTAAGGCCAATGTTTTATTCCTTGAGCAAGTAGTTTCTGCATACCACTATTTTAAGGCGGTGTCAGTACACCAGTTCTATCTCCCCAAATCAAGGTTAACGCACAAACACTATGTGTTAACAAAACCAAACGAGACAGAAAAATAATGACACGTGAACATACGACCCTCACAACTCGACTTAATACAACGTACTAATATTAATTCCACAAGTTATTACTTACATTATTGTCAAACTTTATCAGCAGGTTCCTTGAGTGGAACAAGTAACGGAGTACCAACCCAAGGCAGTAGTTCTATTAGCACTTCAGGCTCAGGTACGCATACCAAAACGTGACAATACTCTTAGTAAATCTCAATAGTCTTAAGTCACACATAATATATTTTATTACTATTTAATAACTCAACAGGATCGAGTGGATCAAGCACCACTGGGCAAGATGGAAGCAGCACTACTGGTTCCAATGCAGGTTCAGGTATGTATCTCAAAAAATAAGAATACTCCAATATACTGCAAATACATAGGCTTAAGTCACACATATTATAATTTAATTACTCAACAGGATCTTCGAGTGGATCGACCACCACTGGGCAAAATGTATACAGGAAGCTTTAATACTGAATTTCGTAGGTATTCCTTTAAAAGTAACGAAATTTTTATGTAACGTTCCAATCACAAAACTAACCAGTTTATAACAGTCAAAATTTATAAACGGCCAATATGTGTATCTTTGTATATATTTAATTCTTATTACTTTGAAAATAATGAAAATAATATCGTACAAACTTAATTTGATTCTTAATTTTGTAATCTTCGAAATCCTTTCCTAGTTAGTTAGAAACAACAACAAAATTTTAAAATTGTAGGCCTAAAATGTGTGCGAAGCAAAAACGTACGGTACTAGTTTACAAAAATTGTGCTGACAGACGAGTATGAAATTTTCCACAGTTATAGTTAATGTAGTATCTGGCGCGAATGCTAATATTATTAACTATACGATTAGGGTTGAGGTTAATATATCTCAACAAGCAAAAACTATTTGATCCCAAATCTTTATTTCACTTGTTGCCACTTTGAGGCTTATCACAAGACTGACGAATGTCGTGCTGGAATTGGGCTTGCAAATGGCGCCACAACCAGAACCAACGATCAAACGAATTCTTCGTTAATTAAATTAATAAAACATATAAACTCTTAAATTGTTTTATTTATTGCCCTATTATGTTAACCAACACTTATTTATCTGCACGATATGTAAATAGACATTAAAAAAAATAATATGGCAACTTTTTTAAGTCTTAAAATGTCCTAGGTCGACAGTCGTTTATTGATTCTAGATTATAAATTAAAAACAATTTAATAAAATTTAGAAAAATAATCGTTAAAATTGTGTATTACAACACCGTTTAAACCTCAATACAAATTCTGAAATCAGATATCCAGCCAAAAATCGTATAATATAACGATTTTTAATTATAAATTTTTACATGAGTCACTACTATGACGTGATAAAAATACATTAAAATGAATAAAACAACATAAAAATATTTATTTATTTAACAATAATAATAATAATTGATTTAAACGCTTCTTAGAAGAAGAATTAAATAATATTTCATTTTACTAACATACTTCTATGATTTCTTTGTTCATTTTATTTACTAACACATGCACCTATGATATCTGATAAATATAGAAAACTGAAGTTTCATTTGAATATGAAAAAAAATATGAAAAAAACAGTCTTTATAAGATTATGAAATAAAATTTTTATAGGATTATGATGGGGTGTTTATAGCTTTTCAATACCTTCAAAAACTTTAAAGAATTTTTTTTGAGACCATGATTTAGTCAATTGTAAAGATTTTCATACCTGGCAAGCATCTTTTCCTAAGCTGTAAGCGCACATCATGGTGTCAGCAACAAGATTATCCTTGTATATCGAGGATTTGGTACACGTATTTGCGGGCACAATTTTAACCTTTGTCTCCAGTAAGTATCGCGATGACGTCAGAGCTCCTTGTCTCGTCTTACCCCATCCTGCCACCGTGAGTGGAACTTTAATAAAATCCATATCTACAAAATCAAATAAATTTGAAAAAAAAAACGATTGACGCTCATATCCATACCATTGTAAAACTTCGATACTTCATATTTAGCAAGAAAAGTTTAAAAAAAATGGAAATTAACGCGGTGTATGTAGTTGAAAGAAAATTACATTACGCACCTTGCTGAAGAGTAATTAATGCACTCATGTTAATTTACCAACATAACACTCGTGCATTAATAACTCATTTTGCGTTCGGTGCAACAATCTACTAATTATAGTAGATTGTAGCTGAAGAGTTTGTTTATTTGTTTACTTGTACGGGATAATCTCAGGAACTACTGGTCCGATTTCAAAAATTCTTTCAGTCTTAGAAAGCCTATTTATCGAGCAAGACTATAGGCTATATATCATCACGCTAAATTTGTATCTAATTTAAACGGGAATGAAGTCGCGGGCACAGCTAGTAAGATATATTATTCACGGTTAAAGAATTTATTTCTCAAAGAATTTGTTACAGAATTCACTTACAGAGAAAAACAAGTTTTGGCAAGACGTTAAATCTTGTAACACAAATATAGGAAAAAATCCGAAAACTGTAAATTTATTCTTGCATAAATGTCCGTTCGTCTATCTGTCAGTTTGTACGTCAAGGCCCTTTTTCTGAGGAACGCGTTGAAATATAAAGTTAAAATTTGCAGTAAATATTGAGATCTACAGTTTCTTAAGACTGTGAAAAAATCTATCCTCTAAGTATTCGCAATGAAAAGATATGGCTCATAATGTCATATATCCCATACATAAGCAAAGAAACTTGATAAAGAATAACGTATTAATCCTTATACGTTTAAATACGTTAAATACGTTGTACATTTTATGAAGATCAATATTATGCTTTACAGCATATTATTAAAATTAATATATTTGAAGTTATTTCACACTTAAAACATGCAAAGTAGCCGGCGGGCGGTGACTACACCGCCATCTATGGGTCCCTTACCAAAGCGATTTGTAATTAAAAATGTAAAGTTTTCCGTTATTCATCATTACCATATCTTGTAATTTATATAACGTTTCTCAAAAACTGTAAAAAATTGTAATTCAAGAATCATAAAAAATAATCTTACAATAAAGGTAATTTCATAGTCCCCATTTTGGTGTCTACATAAGGGACACCCTATTGTGAATTTTATTCCAAATTCAAACGTCGAGCTCGTCTACATACATTTTGCACGTTGAGGTTGCATTTGGAGGACTGTGCAGTTTTACAATGAACGAGCTCTACTTATATTAAATTATAATTTTAAGATTGATTATATTTTTTTCTACTAGATGGCGCTTTTTATCACTTACGAATCCCTGTATATAAACCTAAATAAAGCCAATATAATTTTTAACTAATACCGATATATGTAGGATGGCCAAAAATAATTTTTTATTGGCAACTCCAAAATTATCTTTCCTGATTTCTTACTCCAAGGTGGCTGAATTTACCTCTTCTAATGATATGTGTTAAAAACCACATTTACCACTGACATGTAAAAAGGTTATTATAACTTTGTTAATATAAAATTTAACTTTAATATATTATTTTATTAACTAGAATGAAGTTAAATAAATTAGAATATTTATTACAAAATACCGATATTATTACGTAAACTGTCAATTTATCTTTTTTCGAAATTAATGAAAATGAAAAATTTTTTTTTAACTTTTTTAAAACTAAACTTAAATTAAAAAAAAGCAAGTATGTATACCTTTTATTAATAAAAGAAACGCTCTTTCCAAACAACTACCACATAAACAGTTTTTGTCTGTCTATATAAAACGGCCGGACTGATTTCGTGTGGCTTTCTGATTTTCGAGAATAACATTTACTTTACATTGAAATGATAAGGAACCCGCGATAAGAAGTTAAACCTTGAGGTTTTAATGTTTTTTTTCGAAATGAAAAGATTTTTTTGCCAATTGATTTAAATCATCAAACCCGAAATTACAGGTTACAGCTAGGATGCATATAAAAAGATGGATTCAATGACGATTGTGTAATGCTGCAACCCGAAAGCTACACCACCGAATCCGCCACCAAAGCACAGCACTACACTGACTTTCCCATGTGCACGTTTCGCTTCGACACCGAAGCATCATCAGGAGATAGACTCTACAAAGGTTATTCGTAAAGTGAGATAATACAAACGAGATTGACACAGTGATAAACAATGAACCATTTTTTAAATTATAATTTATAGTAAGAATTTCATTAAATATTATTTGTATTGTTAACTGATTTACAAAATTGACATTTTTGTAATTTTGAGAAATAAAAGACTTTTATTTCTTTACTATTATTTATTTAATATATCTTACTTTTACGTACATTTTTAAATACTATTATAAAAATAAAACATTTAAAAATATATAAAAAAATAGATCTCCGCCGGCAGCGGGGCAAGGACCCAAGAAACCGGTGGTTAGGGCTCCAGATTGAGAAACTTCCTCATAATACGTGCCGTCTCAAGCAATACCACCTTCTGTATCCGACTTCGCGTCGTATTAATCGCACGGCTGAAATAACAACTTATCTTTTTTATTAAGCCGAAAAAATATCATACAATTGAATAAAAACTTAATCCACTTTCAGTCTTTTATCTTCTTTACAATACTAGCCGTATCTCGCGATTTCGTCCGCGTAAACTTGCGAGAGCTCTTTTGACTTCCTCAATCCGTTCTAAGCGGATGTCCACTAACTTTAAACCACCTTCTTGCCAATTTCATTTGTGTACGTCCCGTGTGTTTCGAGATTTCATCGAAGGTGACTTTTCGCTTTTGTATATAAATATATACAATTCAAATTCACAAACCCAAGATTATCTACATAGTTATGTTTTAATGTATGGAAAATGTGATCCTGGCAGTGTCCTGTGAATCCTTGCAGGGTCGCCATGTAATAACTTGGTCCGATTGAAACGTCTTCTTTGTTTGTTAAACCCTTTATTAGTGCTCTTAACCTAAATATTACATGGTTTATATAGAGGGCGGTCAAATAAATAGAAACAAAAAGGCCCTTTTCCAACGTTTTCATTTAATTTTACAGTTTAATATGTTTGTAACTTTGTTTGTAAATACCACTTTTAAATAAATTTGAGTGAAATATTTATTATTATTGAGTACAAAATTTTCATAAACACAATGCAAAAACCAAAGATTTTGGCCATAATTATGATAAAACATAATAATGTTCCGAAATTAGATATTTATTAAAATGACACTGTCATAATATAAAGATACATATTTTAGAAAAATACATTTCAGACTGAATATTACACTTGAATTAAGATCTGTAGATTTATAAAAGAAACTAGCCCTGACATGAATGAACCTGATGTCAAGAAATTATTTTAATGTGGAAACTAGAACTTGGTCATTAAGTTCCATATGACCACTGGTCGATCGCATCTATATTCAAAAATACCTAAACCTAATATTGGCCTTAATTTAATGACTATTTTTTAAGTATGTCAAACACAAATATATCATTATTTGCAGTTGTCCATGGGTGTCGGTAGTCACTTAGGTGAACCGCCTGCTCGTTTGCCCCTTGTTATATAAAAAAAAAAGAAGAGGTCGTAGTATCATCGGTATAATTGCAAAAGATGGCTTTCGTACTAGACGTTTCGTCTGATCGTAAAACGTGCACGACAACGTCTGCCGAGTACGCTAGTAGTAGTATAATTTTTAATTAGTGAATAGTGCACACTGCATTCTACTCCATAAACTCTCATAAAAGTTATAGTGCTGTATACAGGGCTGCCAACCGGTCTAGAATATTAATGTTGCTCGGCAATACCTTGCCAACCCGTTGTTCGTTAGTCTCGCTAAAACTCGGAAACCGCTGGATAGTTTGTTTTGTTTGGTTTCATTCCCTTTATCTCCGTGAAGGTTTAAAAGGACAGAAAGAAAGGAAAAGAATATTAGGAATACTTTTTAGGTATGTCTAATATTCCCTTTTCCCCTCCTACTAAGCTTAAATTAAAAGCTTATATTATTTTTTTAATCAAAGACCTCTATTAAATATTTTTTGTAAAAATCTTTTTACAAAAGTCTGGCAAAGACAAAACTGCGGACAGTAAAAAAAATAACTCCTAATTTGAAATGTAGATTTTAATTAATATACGCAGTTAAAATCGTTAAAATTTCACAACCGTAATCAGATTGAACTAACCACCGGAAATTTGAAATGAATTAATTTTATTATCTGTTTAATATATGCAATTGTTTTGTACGTATGTCACTGAACTTTTCATATGTGGTGAAGTAATTATGTGGAACTTCTTTGTGAACGTTTGAGCAGATACCAAATTGTCTGAACTAATTTTGAAGGTACTAGACTGGAATCACGAAGAACTATTGTCATGCTTACTTCTTCAAGAGCTATTGTCATTGGCAACTATTGTCATGCTTACTTCTTCAAGAGCTATTGTCATTGGCAACTATTGTCATGCTAACTTCTTCAAGAGCTAGTGTCACTGGCAACTATTCGAGTAGCGGCCGACAATAGTTGTATGAAAACCTATATCTGTCGTGTTTAGCGGCCAAATAAATTACTATGTAAAATCATATTCTTCGTGTAATTTAAAAATGGAACGATCTTCTACTCCGCAACATGGCGACCACAGAGGTAACTTATCAAAGGTTTAATTTAAATTGCGAACTGGCTTGCACATAGAGATCTGTATAGTGAAAAAAAAAAATACTTTGGCGCGTAAAAAACTATTGTTATTAGTTGTTTGTCAACTTCGTCATTTAAATACTTTTTCAAATAAAAGTTTTAATTTGTATTACTTAGTTTAATTTCCGCGCATTATTTGAGGAAAGTACTATACAAGCCTTGGCCGCAACTAGGCATTGTTGGACTTACGTATGTGTATGACTTATGTATGGACTTACGTACACAGTCCATCAATGCCTCGCTTGCCGGCCGCTGCAGTAATGTACTAATATATAGTCGACCAAGAATGTGCTTCACCATTTTAGATGGCCATAAAATTATTAAATATTAGCTGTTACCCGCGACTTCCTCTGCGTAAAATTAGCTGAAATAATAGATTAGAAGAAAATTAGAATAATAGATTTTTTTTGTCCCTAATTCTTGTGCCATTAAGTAGGAAGCGTAGATGACATTAATGTATAGTTTTATATTTATTATATATATTAGTTCTTTGAATCTTCATAAAAATTGGTTAATTTTAATGAAGATTTAAAAGCAAAATTGATTTTGCCGTGGCGAAGAATACCCGTAAAATAAAACAGACACACAAGTCTTAACTTGTTTTTTTTTTGTTACAAGGTAGATAAAAGTTACACCTTAGACCCTATTAATCCGGCCATGTCGCAAAAGCCGTTTGTAACAGACGCCTAGTAACTAAGAAGTACTTCCCTACCGAATTTAATCTTAGTTCATCCGCGGTTTCCGAGATTTTGTGTTAAGTGACCTTTCTTTTATCACTAGACGTGACAGCATTGCCGCCACTTCATGTCTATCTTTATGTGAGAGAGAGGTACTGGTACCCGGTCGTGCCGGCCCAATTCTTGACTTGACCATCACTTGACAAACATAAAAAAGGTGATCTTTCGCTTTTATATACGAGTGTATACGTATGTAGATTATAATTTTAATTCTTCCTAGAGAGCCGAAGTACGTTTAATGACCAGCTGAAATAGATACTGCGTTGAAATGTCGCTCACCTCGTTGAATGGTTTTCTATTGGCGTTTATCCAATTTATATACTTTCCGAGATTGCGGTATATCGCGAGCTCTTAATAATTTTAAAGAAACATTGTGTTTTACAAATAGAACAACAAGATGCAAAAAATCCACTCGACATTTCCACTAATTTGAATTTAGAATTATTGGATTAAGAAAAATGTAGTTGAAACAATCTTAAATGTAATGCCAACCATCCACATTACGGTCTAACGGAGAGGCATACCTCTACAGATAGACCGGAGCGTGTGTGGGACTACATTTGAACCGTGCATGCGATCTGAGCAAAATCGAATATCAATTATCAATATATTTTCTACGGTACACCGGAACGTACCCATAGACGTTACCAGAGTGCAGTCGGACTGCGCAGACATACCTAGACGAAAATCCGTCCGGTCACTTGTATGCCAGGCATAAGGGTCTCCGAAATCAATCGGACTTTTTAAACAAATGCCGATTTCAATCAAAGCTTTTGAGTTAGTATGCCCTTGCTTACAAGATATAGTTTCTTAGAAACTATGGCACTTTGCCGTCATATTGGAAAATTCGTACAAGTGAATTGGTCGGTTTGAAATGCTTCCTTTTACCGAAATATAGTATAAACTATAAATAAGTCATATTTTTACTTTAACTATAGACAAATAGATCAAGATTTATCAAGTCGATACAACAAAATAAGAAACACGTAAAGGAGAAATGTTTTATTTAATGCAAGCTGATGCCAACGACTACGTTCGTGTGAAATGAACTTTAACGCAAAAAAAAACCCTTTTAATAGGATCGTATCAAGACATTTTATTTTGGCATAAGAATAATTTTATTTGCAAGGATGTTACAATGTAAAAACTTAGAGCATTCAACTTAATTATTAATATCTATGAAAAAAAGTTTATATACAAAGAAGAAAACTTAATTTACACAAAATTACTATAAAAAATATAAACTAGCAGATTAAAAAAAATCACTTAAAATCAAATATTTCGATCCAATTGCGTGTATCGCGTCCATGATACTTGATCGAACTATGTATTAAACCACGGGAACATAACTTTCAAATCTTTAAAACTTTATGCTGCCAGGTACGAGAATAGTAGATGTAAAAATTTGATTTACAAGTTGATGTAACGGAATCGGATATCGCTGTCGCATACAAAAGTTCTACCACTTATGTTCGTTTGAACTACAAATGTATCGCAACATATTTATATGTCGCACCTTCGAGCTCTGTCTGGACGTAAATGAGTCAGTAGAGGCAATGACTCTCCGTTAGCCAGCGTCGATACGTTTGTATTTTCCACGCCTTGTTTCTATTGTTATTTGTTACAATGAACTTTTTGAGTAAACTTTTAATGGACTTTCGAATAGGAGTGCAATTCACAGATAAATTTGTTATTGACCTAATCTTTAGATTAAATGACTACTTGAGATTTGGAGAAAAAAAAATACGTCATTATTGATGTTTTGTGCAAATAAATCCAAGCCACAGTTTGCCTAGCTAATAGTAACAACAATTGTTTAGGAATAATTTTATTTTCTTGCGAGCTTTTTTCGCTTTTTTATAAGCGGTTTGTTAAATCAATACTATAAATAAAGCTGAAGAGTTTGTTCGTTTGCTTGAACGCACTAATCTCAGAAACTTCTGGCCCGATTTGAATATTTTTTTTTTTGTGTTATATAGCCCGATTATCGAAGAAGGCTAAAGGCTAAATATATCATCACGCTAAAATAGAATTTATTGTTTTTTACCTAATTTTACACCGCGGAAGTCGCGGGCACAGCTAGTCATATTATACTTATTACATAATTATGTTCTATACAATATATAAATAATGTTATTAATTCATTACATAAGATAAGTAAGGTTTTAAAAATTTTTATAATTGGATTTATCGTGCTGCCAAAGGATCTATGACGTTGCAAAGAGATCGCGAAGCGTTATATCAGAGGCCCTAGCACGAACATTTCGAACCGTTCGAATTCGAAGATTCGACTGTATTTATGATGAAAATATTCGTGCTAGGCCCACAGGCGGCCAAGTCTTTATCGTGTCACGCTTTTAATCAATGCTGATGCAGCCCGCTTTAACACTAAGGCGGGTCCGATGTGGGCCCAGCACGAATATTTTCAAAGTCGAATCTTCGACTCCAACGGTTCTAAATGTTCGTGCTAGGCCCTCAGTTTTTGGGACTTGCCACCCAGGTGTAGGTGTGACCTCTTTCGTGTGCGCATCAATGCGTATCTTCAATGCTATTGCCCCCCCCCCTCCCCTCCTTGCGTAACTAAATATCGCTTGACCCTACCAATGTTTCTTTCGACATTCTTTCTAATAGAGAACTCACAAAACACAAGACAACATTATTTGTAGGTAGAAGAGAGAGGAATTTTGCAGATATATTCCTCGGAAGGACATTGGTAATTACTTATAAAATCACATCCTGCCTTGAGGTTTTTTTTAGACATGCTTGAATTGCGTTTTCCTGTTGTGTGCGACCGTTATTTCGCCGTAGTATAGTTGTATTCAGTGATTGTAAATGCGTCGCGAAATGTTTTCAACACAAATAAACGCGGCAGAAATAACTTGGCTATCTTTTGACAACAAACGTCGCCGTCAAACACCGGTACACGCATACACACAAAACAGTTTACAGGCATTTCTTTTGAAAGAGTTACTTTGCACTTTATTGTACTGTAATCCATCCTATAACACGATACTCTTTCAACGCATTAATATTATTCTATAATATAATAATATATAAAATTATATTATACGCATTCGGTGCCGTACACGCGCGTTGTAAGAGTATAATTATACAACGCGTTTTCCTATAATGTGGAATAAACCTACCGTCTTATAGGGGAATTACAGTATTTGAAGCAAACCACATCTTCCTGGTTTACGTACTTGTACAGAGAAATCCTCTAACTTAACATCATAATATATTTACAGTAAGAGAATCCACGTGGAGACATGTGGACAAAATATTCTCATAAGTAAAAAAAAAATAATTTTAATTAGCAAAATAAAGAAAAACATGAAATAGTAATAACCTCTTATTTTTCAGGGGCCTTTTAATTTGTACTTTGTACTAAGGACAAAGATGGGCGGTTAAAACGGGAGTTCTTAGGCCAGCTTTGGGACAAAACAGTTTAGGGATCATAGATAAATTTACACGCTAAAGTAAGGGGCGGTACCTAATAAAATTTGACTAAAAAGTAGCATTAAAAAAACTTGATAAATTTCTTAAACTTAGATAAAAATCAGCTGGTAAAAATATTACCTAACGGTACTTTCGTTATTACTGCTATAATAGCTCGACCGAACTTCAAAAGAAATTTATTCATAAGCGTAAAATTGTTAGCGATTATTTTTGGCTCTTGAGCGATTTGTTAAGCTTGAAAAACTTTGCTGAATGATTTTAGAATTTTGATCTTCTTGACGTAACAATGCGAAAGGCCGTCATAAGAAGAGTTTAAGTTTTTCTTTTCTTTACAAATAGAGTGAGACAAGAGGAGGTCGTGGCCTAATCAGTGGTCGGCATTTGAGTCGATCGCTAAGTTAAGTTTACCTGGCTGCGACCGGATGATAGATGGGTGACCCATTCTAGCACAGGTTTATATTTGATATCCGACCTCCTCCGTGTCTCGGAAGGCACGTAAAACAGTGGGACCCGATTAATGTCACTTTGTTTTTTTTTAAATTTGTTTTCGCTATTTCGAAGCAGGTAGAAATTTGATCATCTTACTTTATTTTCTTACAGACACGTTGTCTCTCACACAAACGCACGATTAGCTCTGAAACCATAAATAAAAAGACGGAATTAACAGACTCAATCGAAAATAATAAGAGAAGCTTTGCAAATCTATTTTTAGCGTTTAACCAATGGCTTAAGGGTAGAAAGCCAGGACGGAAGAAACGAAAGAAAGCCAGAACGAAAGAAAGATAACATGCGATGTGATTTGACCTTTCCTCGGCGCCGTCGCAATGTTTACTTTAAAAATTGAACCAAAGCAAGATAAAAGACACGATTATATTCCAAGAACGGTATTCCTAGCGTAGACAAATGATGCACTGCATGAAGCAATTTATACTGCATACCTCCTCACGTCCTTTATATTTATTGCACGAGAACAACCATTTGAAAGCACTATTATTTTACATTTATATGACAAAGGATTAAAGGAGGTCATTTTTCCCGTACGCAATTTGTATGATCTGAAAGAATTATAATGAAATATCTATTACATTCATATATATAAGCATAAACGTGGTATACGTTATCTATTACATATTAACTATTTATGTACCAAAATTAAGTTTAGAAATTTTGCTATAAGTAATTTTATCTCATTAAAGAGATTTCTACCAGAAACGTTAGTTGAAACGAAATATAGTAATCAATTCAGTACTAGTTAATGTTTAACATAGAACTAGTTAAAGTTAAATATAGTACTAGTTAATTTTCAACATAGTACTATTTAATTTTCAACGTAATACTAGTATTAAAATAATAATAATAATAATAATAATAATAATAATAGGCTTTTTTAAGGCTCTTCATAAGCCCCATGTCAATAAAAAAGTGTCAGTGCAGTGGCTGCGTTTCGGTGACCTCTTTGGGGAAACCGAAGGGTTTGTGTTTGCGATACAAGATCAGGTGGTAAAGACGCGGAACTACCGAAAGTATCGTCTCTTATATGACGATAGATCAGGGTTTGCACTAATTTTCTTATGTACTGCAATCTGCCCTTTTTATCGTAAACTTTTGAGGCCTACTAGAAGTTCTTACATTCATAATAGATTTCTACATTTTGTTAAATAAAAGCTACTAGCAGACCACATATTGCTGTCTCTAAGTAATTTAGCAAGTATTTAAAAGATGAAAAAGTTCATTAATCAGAACAAAAAATCTATCCTATCTCTTAAATTGTTTGTTTATGTTTTATGTTTAAAGTTAAATTAATTCAGTGTGTAAACATTTTTGAAAATAAAGATTTTTATTATTATTACTATCATTTATTTAAATATCTTACTCATACATACATTTTTAAATATTTTTATAAAAATAAAAACATTTTAAAATATATAAAAAAATAGATATCCGCCGACAGCGGGGCAAGGACCCAAGCAACCAGTGGTTAGGGCTCCAGATTGAGAAACTTCCTCACAATACGTGCCGTCTCAACCCATTGATGATATCACCCTTATATATCGCTTAATACACTGGTTTGGATTTTATTACAAAGTTCAATTCGAAATATTTTTCATTCCAATTCATCGCTTTACAGGCGTTAACGCTTGTCAATGACCGCTAAACCAAATGAAATGAATCGAAAATTGAACTGGACTCCCTTTATACGTTATTAGCTGTGCCCGCGACTTAATCCACGTAGAAAAATAATATTAAATTTTATATATAGCCACTAGCCTTCCTCGATAAATGGGCTATCTAACACAGAAAGAATTTTTCAAATCGGTCTAGTAATTTCCGAGATTCTTCGAAGAGCCTTCAAATAAACAAACTCTTCAGCTTTATATATAAGTATAGATGTTTAAAAATATATAATAAATTGGAAGTGCTTGTGAAATAGCTAATTGGATAATTGATTTAGGGTCTGGAAAATAATACTTAATATAAATAATAATTTTCATTCTATATTTTAGTTTTATTTTTATTATGTAATTTGGTTTATTTTAATAATTTATTATATTAATACTGCATAGTATAATAAAATATTAGCATTCGCGTACCTTCATTTATTAGGGTTTCGTAGTACTACAAGGAACCCTTATAATTTCGCTCTGTCCGTCCGTCTAACCAAACTATTAGACGTAGAGACTTGAAATGTTCCATGTTGATAGAACATGCTAAAATCTCATCGTGAAAATAATACTGAACGAAATCGGACAACAACTTTTGAAGTTATTTAACGAATACTTTTATAGCGTATCAGATACGGAACCCTTCTATATAAGCGTGTCTTGACACGCTTTTGGCCATTTTATGAACTACAATTGTGCACAAATTTCATACTTCACCGTCCGCGAAATTTTCGTTAAATAGTAAATAAAGTTTTCGCTTCACGTATTAATGTATAAGTAGGTTCTTTTGAGCTAGGAAAAAATAACAACAGGAAAATATTGGTTTATCTATGACTGGCCCGTTGGCGCAGTGGGCAGTGATTCAAGAGGTTTTATAGGATAGGTCCTACTTTAGTTTCTATTAAGCGTCAGTGGCTCGTGTAATGTATCTAAAAGATTAGGTACTGGACTTGTCTGCCTTAAAAATATGAACGGAACATTTATTTTAACGAATTTTGTTAACAGTGCATAAAAGGCCTAAGCAATAAATGCGCGTCATCGATAATTATGTTTACAATGTGAATATTGATCAAACATTGGTCGATGTAAATAGGCCAATTAAATGCGTTAGGTTGTATGCTACATTTTATTTATCACCTATCACTGTTTGAAAACTATAAATAAATAGAAATAATTGTGATGGAATAGATTCCAGCTTTGGGATTTCTGCGCCTTGATAGTGCAGTTTTTTAACTTGACAGTGCAGTAGTCCATTGCTGTCGATAATTAATTAGGTGAATTGCTTGCCGGTTACACTTTTTATACTAAAATTTGCATAGCAATAACAGTACATAACAGATTTGGCATCATGTATTATTTGGTAGTGCTGTGCTTTGGTGGCGGATTCGGTGGTGTAGCTTTCGGGTTGCAGCATTACACCGATTTTCCCTCGTATTAATTCGCGGATTAAAGCAAAGTAGTTTAGTTTCTCAAGCATGTCATGGATTTCCGCAAAGTAACGCCTGATTCTATTAATTGTTTTTATTTAGTTTAACTTAGCATTACTTTATTAATGACGACTAAATTGATTGTAAATAATGTGAAAACAGATATTAACGATGTCGGGATATACTTTTTAAGAATACTATTCGTCTGTGTTTTTCTGTACAGTAAAAATTTATGCAATTCAAAAAAATGCAATATTTTGAAATATGTGATCAAAGGTCATTTCAATATCTATCCAGAAAGATACAAAGGATTTATCCTGCTAAAGGATGAGATAGAATACAAATAAAATACAGGGTCCGAGTAATTTTCGTAAAACGGTACCTAAAGTTTTTGCTTTACGTTTTATATATAAATGTATGTATAAGTATATAAGGAGTCTTAGGCTGCCTTTCATCCACCTTACACGCAATAAAACTTTAAATTAAT
Source organism: Charaxes varanes (assembly GCA_024363005.1). Taxonomy (NCBI): domain Eukaryota; kingdom Metazoa; phylum Arthropoda; class Insecta; order Lepidoptera; family Nymphalidae; genus Charaxes; species Charaxes varanes. Next base: position 5,312,895 of record JANCMC010021608.1, read on the forward strand.
ATTAATCGTAATCTATACAATAACATATCTAATTTAAAAATAAATGAGGGAGAATAGGATAATGAAAACGAGAAATCCCTGAAAATCTATAAGAGAGACATATCAAAAACCAATAGAAACAGTAATTTATAACGATTTCACGAATAAAAGTGACTTTCGAGTCAACTTGACGCTAACAGGATACCACCTTTATGGAGTTAACCATTTGCATGTTTGCTTCAAGATTATTATCCGATTTAAAAATAAAGAAGTTTGATTTAAAAATTACCAGAAAATCTGAAATCGGTAAAACCTGGTCGCCATTTTGTAATCACCGAAAAGCCGATTAAATATCAATAAACTTGAAGTGAGTTTCGAAACGAATTCTACAGATGAGAGTGACTTTCGAGACGACTTAACACTTATAGAATAGCGCCCCAGCTGTCAACAATTTGCATAATGTTTCGAAGTACGGGTCCGATTTGATAAAGTCTTTCAATGTTAAATAGCCCATTTATCAAGAAAGGCTATAGGCTCCCATGTAAAATATGGGATGAAACGGGGAAATTATTATCCAACGTCATCTGCTTTTATCTGTTGACGGATTTCTGTTCATTCTGGTTATCTACTAGCTGATAAAACCCAGCTTTTCTCGGGTTAAATAGATTTTATAAGTACTAGCTATGCCCGCGACATCGTCTGCATAAAATTCTTCGATAAATGCGCTATCTAACACCGAAAGAATTTTTCAAATCGGACCAGTAGTTCCTGAGATTAGTGCGTTCAAGTAAATAAACAAACAAACTATTGAGCTATATATATTACTTTACTCATCATTCTCTCTGGTTCATTCCTCAAAGGCCGGCAACGCATCTGTGAGTCCTCTGGTATTGAAGTTGTCCATGAGCGCCGGTAGTCACTCGAGTCAACCGCCTGCCCATTTTCCTCTGTTATATATAAAAAACTATTTAGAATATCATTATCTTATAATGCATAACGACACTTGACCAGGGAAAGATAGGAGTGGCACTATTATAAGTTGTATATCGTTTAATTTATCTCTTTAATTTCACCTTTGTCTATGTCTTATGATTAAAGCAAAAAGCAAAACATACTATAAATGGTCCGAACTAGACAAAATTGAAATGATACCACTCGGGCAGCACTAGGTTTGAACGAAAAAAAAATCATTTAAAACGTTTCTCCCATTCGAAAGTTCAGAGGTCATAAAAAAATACAGTCGAATTGACAATGTCCACCTTTTTTGAAGTGAGTTAAAAATATAGAATGAATAAAATATTTAAATAAAAAACAAGAAAAACACAAAACAGATCTAAGTATTATATCGCCAAGCACAACAACAGTAGCAAGCCTTCCGTGATCGGTAAACAATAGTGTCCACTTCTAAAAATAGACTATTTATCATAATTTCACCCATAACTTACTGGAGTTCAACTACACGACTGCTCATCACCTAACAATACATTTTCCCGCTCTTTGTTTGGTTAGAAACGCGCGAAATGCATTTGCACCGTTGTTTAAACAAATCAGTAATGTTTACCATGAACAACACACTTATTTTGTATTTTAAAATCACCATTCGAAAATTACGTTCGAAATTCGAACGGAATTGTTACAACTTACACAAAAACTAATTCAGAATAATGTTCACATTAAACACACAATAATATTAAATTTAAAACTGATTTTTGACAGATTTAAATGTTTTAAAATCAATATTTTATTTTGGAAAATTACACAGAATTATTAGAAACTTATACAATTTTAGAACACTGATTACAACTTAAAAAAAAATATTGAATGATTTTTTGTATGTTGTAAAAAGTTAGGATTTAAAAAAAAAGATTTGAGACGGTCTTTTTTTTGTAGCCACGGACGCGAGTACGCCTGTGAGTGGTCGATAGGCGTTTAAAATTTAATGCAAGTGGTAGTAACGCGACGTAATCACAGAGTATGGAACGCAAGAGACATTTTCTCACCTTACGCTTTTATTTTTCTTTTTTTTTTATACATCACAGCGACGTACTTTCATATTGTGGTAATATTCTATTTCTATGACAAAATGGTGACACGTTACCTTGGTGGTATTTCAAAAATGCCGGAATTTACATCTGTATTTGTAAGGCGTACTATACAGTCGAAGAGTATAATAATGATAAAACTCCTTGAAGTTGAGTGTTATGTATTAAACTCATTTTTGTAAGAAATATTTTTTAAGGTGACTTTCCGAGTTTCTTGCTGATTATTCTCGTGGCTCGACTTTTCCGAATCATTGGTAGCTTTTAAAATACTTGACGATTCAAAAGAGTTTGTGAGTCTACTTGAATAAATCATTTTTTATTGCATTTGTGGTGCTTGATACAAACTGCGCTGAGCTGTCGACGCACCCACTCCTTATACAAGTTATTGATTGGGCTTATTTGAAGAGATTAAGCATACCTAAAAGATTTTCTCGTATTCTTTCCTAAACGAAAATTATTATTAATAATAAATAATAAATTATTCAAAATTTAATATCATCAGAAGACGTAAAATATTCCTCATCATTACTACTCTATACAATTCCATACCAGAGCTGCCTTTAAAAACCTTTATTTCCCATTGTTTATCGATTCTTCTGGTTACACGGCATTACTATTGTATATTAAAATTATGTATTAAGAACTGTTACGATTATTTTTATTATAAATATTATATATTTAAAATAAGAATGATCTCTGCTTATTTACAATAATATTGTAAATGAAACGCAAAATTGGGGAAAGAAAATTGATATCGAATATTAATAATTATAATAAATAATGGTTACCTAAATTTATAAACTTTTCAAACTAGTTACCATGCTCCTCTGAAAAGTCTTGACTGGTTTTGCACATTCAGTAGATCTGAGAATAGAGTACTATCTATTTTTCATAGTCCTAAGTGATAAGGGTGGCCCGCGGACGAAGTTGCGGGGTACAGTTAGTAATCAGAAAAAATCAGAAAGCACTATTGTTTTTTAAGCCGACATCAATACTTTACAGAATAATAAACTATTATTATAAGTTTTTCAAGTAAAATAATAAATACTCTGATATTTAATGATACTCTGTAAAGTCAGCCGAAACAAGTTTTTATATGCCTTGATCTTGTGCTTAAAGATCGTGTAATACAGGTCACTCAAAGCTACCTCGTCGTGTTGACAACACAGCCTTTATTATGCCGGAGCTAGATATAGCTTCATTTGAATGATCATGTCAATGATCACGTAGCGTGGCTGGGGACCTTGTGTAACTGTACAAGGTTTTGTAGAACTTTGTAGACTTAGGAGACAAAAATGTACAAACACTTTGAGCTATATCTGGCTCCGGCATAAAAGTGAACCAATGCCATATGTCTCTGAGACTTAGATACAACCTTGACGCTCTAATGTTGGCTGCATTTTAACATAAATAAGCAAGCTTGCACAATAAATAAGATTGATCATTTGAACGAAGATCTGAAAGACAACTACCAATGGAATAAAGAAATTTTATATATGACATTTTAAAGATGCTTAATATATATTAATAGTTCTTCATTTTCTGATAACAAGATCTCTATTACGTACACACAAGCTTGTACAGGAAATTT
>JANCMC010021608.1:5316606-5440884 GCA_024363005.1 Charaxes varanes
AAAAAATTACCCAATAATTTTATTGTCACTTAAATGCTATTGTAGGACGGAAGCCAACAACAAGGAAACGGATATAAAAAAATAATTAAATGTAAAAATACAAAGGTGTTAAAATTTTGTTTTTCTTCTTTATCATAAACTAGTTAAAGCCCACGCCTTCATCCGCGTAAATTCAATAATTTTGTTACATTTTAAGGGATTTTTTGTGCGGAACCCTAATTATTTAGCTAAAATCAAAGTATTTGTTTATTCCTTGTAAAATCAGATATCTACTAGTGAAAGTCTCGTCCGAATAGGTCCAGTCATTTCGGAAATTACCCGGAACAAGCAGACGGACAGACCGATACAGACAGACATAAATGTTTTACCTTGCGTTTCTCCTATAGGTATCGTATATAGAGATATATGCAATTTGTATAAAAAAAAGATGTATTTCGACGTTACAAACAGACCCGCCAATTTTATTAATATGCATAGATTTGAAAAGGCTAATTTTTTGAAATTAGAACAAACTATTATTAGACAGTAAGTATAAAAAGTTCTATCGTTTAAAAGAGCATTATGACATTGACGCGATGTCACATTGACAGGCGTTTAACGCTCGTTTTTATATATCAGCATATTATATTTGTTGATGACTGAGTTTAGACCATATTGCAAATTTCTATGTAAATATGCATGACGCACGATGAGCAAAATTAAAAATATCAGTAAATTCAATTAAATAATTCATTTATTATGTTGTAATTACAATTTCGTTCCTGATTATTTCTATAGCTTGCAAACAAACCTCAGTGGTTTTACTATGCTCTGTTATCTCGATTGATTGTAAAATGTCGCGTTAAAATGTTAAGAAAATTAAAAAAAAAAGAGTAAGCAGTAAATTTTGTTCATTTTTTTCAATGTATTGTAATATATTTATGTGTATATAATGTTTAAAAATGATTAAATGTAACCTATTAAATACAAACGATAAATATTCATAAAAGGTTACAAAAAAGTCTATATGAATGAACGATTTTGGTTTTGAATTTATTTGCACACTAACAGCAAAATTTCTGTTATTGGGTAATGTGTCAAAATTTAGGTTTTATTTCAGCATTTACTGATGAATCTCTTTTGTTTTGTTCTCAAGTAACGTGACATTGGCAGAATAAGTTGGCTATAAGGTATGGGCCTCGCGGGCGGAACGAGACAAGCGACCGGGACAGGAGACCATTCACTATGAATGAACGCTGTCTCTTGTCTCGCGTCAGGCTGACGAACTGTCGTTCATACATTGCCATATGACCATTGAGTGTCATGGTCTCCTGTCTCGGTCGCTCGTCTTGTTCTTACTCGTGACAGACGGACGGATGGTTGTTCTGAGAATTAGGTGAATAGTTCCAAAAAAAACAAATAAAACTGGTAAGAAACGCTTGTTGTCTAAGAAGGCTCTATGAAATGGATTCAGTTCAACCGGCTGCGTTTGCGCAACACTATCATGACATAACATTTCTGCTATAAATGGACCGCTTTCAGTAAATAGATTTAATCGTGACGTAAGCTCATCTCACTGCTAAAGCAAATCTATTCCTGACCTTAGTTTCTTTGGAGCCTTTTTTATTTTGTAGTTTTATGACTATATTGATTTGACTGGCTAAACCTAGAGCTGGTTCAATGTTTTGACCTAATTATGTGACATGATACAAATAAAAATTATGATCATGATTGCTGCATAGTAATATCGAAATTTTACTATTTCTTATTAACGTTCAGTCTACGAGAATTCCGTTGCGAGATATTAATACGATTTGTGTAATTTGTCGATTTTTATATTCTGATGTAAACAAATTCATCAGATTATAACTAACTATCCATGGACAACTTTTCTATAAAAACGTTCACAGATGCGTTACGGCCAATAAGATATATATTTTTTTTATTACTATTATTTAGATTTTGGCCTACCTAGTCTATGGTCTTCTGGCTATTGAATAACCAAAGACTGAGTTTGAGATTGCTGCTTTGGACACTAGTTCAATCTAAGGCATAACCCAAGTTTTTCATGTCTTCGTCGAAATCCTTGGTTTTGTACTGCTTGATCTTGGATAACCATATGCTCAGCGGTACAGATTCGCGTTGTCCACCGTAACGTATTGGAAGACATTCCGGCTCTATGTATCTGAAATGTCATAGATAGTGAATTTATTTTTTTATTTAGTACTAGCAGTCACGACAGACTTTGTTTTTCCCGAATTTACGCTCGTGTCCTTTTAACCTATCAAACAATCTCCTTTATATCTCTTCCATAAAACGTGACGTGCTTAATAAAATAATTTTTCATGACACGTCAGTTAGTCAAAAGTCAGTACGAACGTCATCTATTTGAAGTGTTTTGAAATATCGAACAATTATGCATTTTTTAGTACTTTTAAATAGTCTTTAGACATTTTCTTTCTATCTTACTTTTAATATTTTCCTGACGTAAGGGAAATACAACAAAACAACGATTACATCGGTAAACGGCATTTACGTCCGCCCAGTGCTTTTAGTAAGACAAACGAACAACGATTGAATTATATATACATGTATATATATAAACTGGTTGAGAAAGTTGTGGCCTAATCAAGGGTCTGCTTTTGAGTCGGTTGCTAGGTTAAATAGCCATTCTCGCGACTGGGTGATAAATGGGTGACCCATTCAAACACTGGCTTATATTTAATATCCGACCTCTTGTTTCGGATGGCACGTAAAACATTGGGACCTGATTAATGACACTGAGTGATATTAGTCGTGAGGTTGTAGAGGTCGTGGGGGTTCCGAGGATGACGTCAGACGGCAATCGGTCATTTTAACTCGCCCCACAGTCATATCATATCCTCCAGTCTAAGCGGACCCTGATATTAGACCGGTATAACGTTAGGAAGAAGAGAGACTAGTTGAGAGTGTAGCTACCGACTTTTTAAGCCATATCAATGACACGAAGCCCCTAGGATGATAAAATATTATGAATTAACCTTTAGGCGGTTTGGTTTAAGCACTTTCGGGGCTCTGTGGCCTGAGAGTCTAGAGGAGCAGGCCAATGAAGCCCAAAAGACAATTTTCTTATTTTATTTACCTGTGTAAAGAAGATAGGTCGTATCCGTGGAAGTAAATCTTGTCCCAGAGTTCGTCAGCTGGTGAGAACCTCCTCAGCATGTTGAACAGCTTCTCGAAGAGTCGTGAGCAGTTTATGACGTGCATGCCGCGCTGATGGAGGGGAAAGGCGTACTGTAAAAAATAATATCACTTGATGTAAATTTGAAGATCTTCTTGAGGGGTAAGGCAAAGAAGATACTTCTCTAAGAATTCTTTTTGTGGTATTGTAATCCCCCCTATAACACGCTAGGTTTATTCCATATAATAGGAAAAGGCGTTGTAAGATGATTCTCGTACAACGCGCCTCGAATGCGCACAATATGAGAAATAAGAAACAAGAAATCTTTATTTATAATAGTAAGTTTACAGTTGATTGAAACCTTAACCCCTAAACTAGGTAAGTCCGTTTTATAGGAGCTACTGCCTTCACTAACATTGCCATATTTCTTTTTTAGCTGTAATTATAAATAAAAAAGAACAAAAGGAGCTAAATATGCGTGTAGTGTCTGGTGTGTGTGTGTGTGCGTGTATAATTATTATATATTAAAGAATAATATTAATGCCTTTTAAAAGCACCGCGTTATAGGGGGATTACTGAAAGCCAGAGAAGGCGAAACAGTATAAAAAAACAGTTCAAATGGCGAAATGAATCTGTAAGGTACCTATATATTAATACGCGAATAAAAAACTTTAGGTATCATTTTACGAAAATTGCGAGGAAGGAGGAGTGTGGAATTTGGAAGTTATTGTATATGTAAAGGAGGTGTGCGAATGCTAATATTTTAATAAAATATGCATTATAAATATATAAATTATCAAAATGAAACCTCACGTACACCAATGGCAAACGATTTACACCAATTTACACACACATGTATATCATGATGTCAGTGACAACCGTATGTTATATTAATTATCAAATCTTATTTTTTGTCATTGTAGTAGCAGAGGATAGGCAAAAAGGTTTGTGGGCCAATTTCGACAAGCCGGCGATCTCTATTCAAATTAAGTATTTATGTTGTGTATCTGTGGTATATTCTGTGGTTTGTTTTGACTGCTGATTGTAAGACCGTTTCAATGATATGATATGAGAAATAAGATACGTAATTCTCTCTCTTTTTATGTTCACTAAATTCGGCCGATAACAGTTTTCGTAACGCTTGCGTTTCACATTCACCAGCTTAGTCTGAGTCAAGCATGCGTGTAAAGAAGATTTACTACAAAAACTTACACCGAGTACGTTAACCACTTGCGTAGCGACAGATGGCGTTAGTTGTCGCATATGTTTTAGAGTTATGCCTTGACAGTCCAACAGCACAGTGCCGCCCAGGATTTGAAGCTTTGGCTGCATGATGCCTGCCTCTAGGAATATGAGGCTACCACAGATCAGATCTTCTACATTAAATATATCAGTGTTCCATCGCCCTAGTGAAGTAAACATTTAAAAGAAAAGTCATAGTAGATAGGCTAACAAGAGACGAGCCTAAATTTGAACAAGACAACGTCTGCCAGGTCCACTAGTTAGAAATATTTAGGACTGCTTACCTATACGAAATACAATAAGTCTACCCACATCTGGCCTGTCGAATAGTACACCTTCAAAAACGTCGCCAAGTTTTGTGAGTTCATGCCAACAAACATTATGCCAGAGATTAGGATTTTGTTCCCGAAATTGGCAGTATCTTACAAGCTACAACAGAAAAATAAATGAGATGGCATATTTTAATTAAAAAGATGTTTGCTGTATTTTGTAATATAAAACCATTAAATGATGAGTGAAGTCAGCTACTTTTAACGCCATCTAGTTAGGTTTATAGTAACTAGTTAGTTACTACAATCATAGCTAGATGGCGTTAATTGCACCAAAAAAAACTATATTTCCTACTAAAAACATTTTATATTTATTTCAAATATTAAGAAATAAGCATTAGTTAATGAAGTAACTAAATAATTTCACATTATAAACGTTTTATATTAATTATTAAACACGTATTTATATTTAATTTAATCGTATTATATAAGTTTTCTGTTTTACTAAAACGTATCTTTTATTAAAACGAGTAAAGTCTGATTTTATTAATTAATATCAATTAATTAACAAGATGGAGTGGAAGATCACTAAATTAAAAATAAAATAGCTTAAGATTAACCAACTGAGTATATGTACTAGGAGATTATAACTCACCAAGCGATGCGCACGCGCCGGTATGGAACGACGTGCGCGCAGAAATCGTAGTAGAAACGCGTCATCCATACGCGGAGGTTTACATTCTTGTCTTTCTGAGGCAATAATATTATTTCCTATCTATTATCGGGTAATTTATCAAAGTTTTTAAGCTTTTTCTATTTATTTATAAAGTATAGTTCCTTACGATTATATTTAAACACAAGCTACAAATGTTTATCCTTAAAGTTAACTGGATTAATAAGATTTTAGAACGATTTTACATTTCCATTGTTTGTACATAATAACGAGTTTAATTGGTTAGTAAATTTTATATTTTAGCTTTCAAATCCCTGTTATCTGACTAGGGACTAGTCTGGGCTGAATCCTTACTGTAGATCATATTCCTGAGTTCTTCTATATTGCTGGCTCGTTTCTCAGGGTACTCCTCACACAATATACGTGCCTGGTACTCATACTCTGGATCAAAGTCACGGTTTAACTCTGCCTCGTAGGCTATCTCTTGAAACAAAGACATCCTGAAAAAAAAACAGTACTTTAATTTTGGGATTAGGTAAATTGTTACTTAATTTTTATATTTAATCAACCCTGGCCCGGCACACGTTTTCCGTCACCTACTACCAATAATTTATCAAACACAAATACATAAAATTCGGTTTAACCGTTTAGAAGGAAGTCGACGACGTACAAATAAATATATGGATATAATTACTGGATATAATTTCCATTGCACTTTAAGCACCCTGCCCCCCCCCCACCCTCACCCCGCCACCTTCGCAGTACCGCGTCTCCTTTGCATCACCTCGCTGTGTGTGTGATGTCGACTGTACAACGAATCCAAATATTTCAGTAACAAAATATTTGTTTTCCACTTTCACCAACGCTTTTATATATATATATTGTGCCTAACTTCAAAAAATATTCAATTGAGGGTAAAATCGGACCGCTTCGAGTGAGTCTAGAGAAGAGATGTCATAATGAATGAGCAGACGGATGCGATAACGTAGTTGTTAACAATATATAAAGTCATATACATCAATTCAATACTTCAGTCCAAGTGTAAGAAGCGAGGGCACCCTGTTATCGAGTGGGACACGGGCGTGATTCTAATACTGCTGCATTACGGTCCTCACTGTAGAAATCTATAGAGGCAAACTATACAATAGAGTATATACTCTATTGTCTAGGTTGCGTTTATAGATCTGTACAATCGTACATCAGTAAATATCGAAACGTATTTAAACAGGCATTGGCTATCGTTTTCTTTTTATATCACTAGAGTGCCAGACAGACATCCACACTTTTTAAACTCATTTATTAATTATAGTGTACACGCTTATAGCTGTAGCCTGTTTTGTGTTACAAAGGAATAAATAACCGCAACAATGGCGCAGTACCCATTTCGATGTACAGTTTAGGGTGAAGTCGATATATTCACCCGTTTGTATTTCATTAACAAAAGGTCCTGGTTTGAAATTTCCGTTGTAGATGGCATTGTGACGTCAGTCGTCACGTCACACGCGTCCTGATAAAGTTAAACGGCTGCAAGTATGTTTCATTTGACGTCTCCCAACTCGGATGGATCGGTAACTTCGTGTCCGTGATATGCATTTTATAATTGAATTATTATATAAAATAATCCTAAACGAATTATTAATCTTTCCAATGGTTTGTTTTCATGGGGTAGAGGCAGATGGCCAGATGGCCTCTTAGGGTTCTGGTAAATGACTTCTCAGAATGAAGTATTTTTCTACCTCAATAATGAAAATTCTATTTTTTTTAAATTATTATTGTTAAAGAGAAAAATGCATCCTTTCTAATGTAATGCTCTTTTTTTGTAAATACTGACTTCGGCTGGAGGTGATGCATGGAATGCTTAATGACAAGTTCATGTTAACGCGGCAGTTAAAGGTGATCAGAAGAATGCTTAAACAGTGTTATTAATTTAAATTTTTTACCATAAAATATTATACAGAGTAATTTCGTGCACATAGAACTTCCGGCATAACTCACACATGATAAGTGGCTGGAGGTGGTGGAAGGAGCTGCGAGGGTGCGGGTTCTGATCTCTCCTCCCCGTCGTATTCTCGTCCAATCTATTGCAAATATCTTTCGCATCGCAAATTGTGAACCGTTTATTTGAACTGGTTGGGAAATAAAATTTCCTTGCAGCAATTATTTGAAGCAGGTATTTGATAATTTTTTTTCATGATGATTTTGTACGTATGTACGTAAGCAATAAAAACAATAAAATTTACTCCACATGCTGAATTTTTAGCTTCACAAATGGTCGACAGCTTTAAAAGGCCTCAAATTAATGAATTATTGTACTATGGTTTAGAGTATATGATTTATGTTTATAAAATACTATCAATTTAAACTACATTCTATAAAAGCATCTAAATAAATAAAGTAAAAAAGAAATAAACTTCATCAATAAAGTTTTTAGTTTTTGAAACCATCTTAAATACATTAGACGCGCGTAGAGTAGGGTCGTGTTATTACGTACATCGGTCGGGTAGGATAGGACGTGCATGTGTGCACTGAACATGTGTGCGCACTGGTGTTCGAGCTGTGTGTGCGTGCCCTAGTTGCAGCCTCAGCGCCGACGTCAAACAACACAGCTACGACTGGTCACTATGTAACTAGGCTGTGCTATTTCTATTTTAACAAGCTTCTGCAATGTTCAGCGAATAGTAAGTGCAGTTTGATTGCCATCTATTTGAAGTACTATATTTTACATAATACGCGGTAAAATATAGGTCGTCGGAACTAGAAGGATTCAAAATTCGATACTTTGATTTATAGCAAATGCTTTGAGGAGGCAAAATATTGTTTAACTTATGCCCGAGCCAGACATAGCTCATGCTTGTACATTTTTGTCCTTGAAGACTACAAAGTTCTACAAAAGTTTGTGCAGCTACGCAAAGTCCCCGGCCACACTACATGATCATTCAAATGAACCTACGTCTGTATCCGGCATTAGAACGAAATATTATTATTATTCGGATATGTTTCGCAGTTAATAATAGGATTGACCTTAAAGCTAGCAATCGTTTGATGTTGCAAAGTTAACGATAATCGTTGTTTACGAGCTCGTCAGATTAGCTGACAGAGAGCGGCGTAATGTCAGGGGTCGCGCGATCGATGCCGCTCCACCCCGCGGGAGGAAGCAGCCTATGCGAGTATACTACAGCAGAGTAAGCCTTGTTTATTTACTATTTTTATATGATAAAGGGTAAACTAGGCTAGTGATGCCCGTGAACGCCTGTACTACCCTTCCAAATACCTTGACCGTGTTTAAGTGACACGTACGTATCCATATCAGAATCTATTCATTTAGTTGACGGTATTGGTTGACCAATTATAAAAAAGACAGTAGGTAGGAGAAATGATTTTTAACTATTCTAAAACTAATTCTTTATAATGTAATCCTACAGACTCATACTATACAGGTGCTCGTACATACCAAAGCATTCAGTTAGAAATACTAAGAGGACAGGGAATACAATTATCAATGAACCTTCCCGCTGCACATTGTCTCACATTGTCCTCCCTAGCTGCTATTGTCACTCCCCCAATACCGTCCGTGACAGTAGTATCGGCATCCTTTTTTGCTGCCTCGCGTATGACTTCCAAAACTCTGTCACGGTGTCGCGAATAATTACCAGTCGTATATTAAGACACGCCATCTCTATGCTGACAGGACACAGAGTTCAGGAAATCTGCCATTTACAAATAAGTTAAGCAGCTTTTATTTTTAGTCACCTTTCTCACCTGCTACCAGTCCACGGGTCTCAGTTACAAAGCCATTAATAAAACTGTAACAACTTCTAAACGCTGATCCGAAATCAAATCCCCCCCTTTGAGCTACAAAACGGCATAAGTAAGCCCTACGTAGAAGACTTTGAAGAATTGGTGAAGATAATAATGTGTAAAAGTGGATCATTGTTTCCAGAAATGACGCAATATTTGTAGACCAACCCAATTTTTTTGAGGTGTCGAAATGGCTATAATAAATTCTGGCGAGACTCAAATCCATCCAGAACCGCCAAATAGAACTATAAATTGTACCTAATGGCCTGCCTGAGGCGATTATTTTTTACCAGACGACTGAGAACTCGATACATACTTGTAATGTGAAAAATTCTCCGTCAGGACGGACAGTTGAGACTAAAAGCGGCTGTTTCTGTTATCAAAATTTATTTTACGAAGTAATAGTCTAATACAGCAAAACACCAATAGACGATGTAGCATTTAAGCCAATTTCATTATGTAGATTAGAAGCATCCACATTTTCACGATAATGTTGATGCATGACAGGAGGTACATAGATGCGACTGGCAAGAGACGGGACGGGAGGGGAGTGCGGTATTAGAGAAAGGTTGCTGTGGGCGATTAAGGGATCATGATAATCGTGTAGCGTGTTGCTTGATTTTGTTCATTTACCCCAAATAAAAATAAGTATTTAGGTATATGTTACGATAGCCCAGCAGTGAGGATCAAACCGGGAACTACGAATTTTAGGTCACTATCCTACCGCTAGCGCAGTTGGCAGTGGCCTTGCTATAATATTATGTTCTGCGCATTGTGGGACGTAAAAACGCGTTGTACGCGAATAATTCTACAACACTCTTTCCTATAAACCCGCACATTCCATTTACGTACTATACGCAATGTATATAAACATTGTGAAAAACCACATATATGTATATGCAAATACATTTTTAGTTTTAATTTTAATGTTTATATTTTAATTTCTTATAATGGTACGAAATTAAGTTTACCTTATTTACATATGAGTCGCAAAAAATTGCCAGTATTAGTTTTTGTTAGGAAGAGCGGATACTCCTAGCACAAATAACGCCCATTACTTAAAAGGAAATTTCAAGCTGTAACAATGTTATTTTGTTAGATCTATGTTAAAAAAATAATTAATTTTAGTAATATATTATATATGTATGTATTATCCATTTATTGCACGCGAAACAAAAACTTTCGGAACTATTTTATGAAAATTACGCGAACAGGTTATAGTTTATATGGGGGAAAATGTACGAATACTAAAATTATTAATTTTTACACATGTATACATTTTATTATTCGATGATGTCAAAGCGTAGTCATGACAACCACATGTACAGTGGATTAATAATACTACTAATTGTTGCAAATTTTTATAACTTTTAACCATTGAAACGAAAATTTTTATGTTTCCAATTGATACGTTAGTATCATTGTGCATTTGTACATTAACATCCATTTATATAGTATTCATCTAAATTTATCTTCTGCTGAAATTCATTTATTTTATTGCTATTTTGTAATTTTAGTTCTACTATGAAATCCTAAGTAACTTGTATCTCATGACTTATTTCTTTTAATACCATAAAATACGAATAATGATTAGCTTTCTCGATGATTTTTCATTCTCAAATAATATGTCGTACCAACTTTTCAAGGTTTACGACGTTACATTTATCACGTATGTTAATTACTTTATTGAATTAGGAACAATAACTAAAATTACGTTCCCTAGTTTTAAAAGTATCGGCACTACAAATTTTGCTATAGTGACGGCTAGATTTAGGCTATATCTACTCTTTTGCAACTTTATAATATAATAGGCTATTCATAGGGATACAAGAATAAGGTAGAGCCCTTAAGAGGCTCCATTTTAAACGAAATCGTTTAAGAAATATGCAAGAATAATATGTATGATAAGAGACATATTCTAAATAAGTTAATAGATACTTGGAATGGCGTCTTTCAGTTTGGATTATGGTTATCTAGTAGCGATGTAGGCGCGTAACTCACTGAAGCAGCTCAAATACTTACAAGAATAAGGTAGAGCCCTTAAGAAGATCCATTTTAAATGAAATCACTAAAGAAATATACAAGAACAATCTGTATGAAAAGAGACATATTCTGAACTAGCTGTACCCTGCGACTTCGTCTGTTTCATTTCGCGCGTCAAATCGGTACAGCCGTTTCGAGTATTACCCGGAACAAACAGACAAATAAACCGACAGATACACAAAAAAAATATGCATCTTTGTTATAGGTATCGTATATTATAGTCATACGCAATTAGTGAAAGAATTTAATTTTATTTATATGTATGAATAGTAGAAGAAATTGCGGTTCCAACAACGACACCGCGCATCTTTTACTTTAAGCTTAGTAAAAAGTATTCCTATTATTCTTTATAGAAATGACTATTTTCTTTCCACTACAGGTTAAAGTCCTTTGTAAAGGTTAATGTTTATTTTCCATACGAAACCTCCAATTGCGTGTAACAATATGAATTGACCAGACACTTTTATTGTCTATTAATATAAATGGGGTAGGTCGTCAAATTGTCTGCGTAATAGACGGACAATGACATTGACTGGAATACGTAACCGACTTTAATAAGTGATGTTAACAGTTTGAAAACGATGCGGTTTTATAATGCGCATATTATAATCTGCACTCCCTAACTTGGGTATAAGCTTTGGAGTGTGACTGTAGCTCTTCGAAAACCATTTGTTCCATCAGCTAAAAATCTCCCATCAAGACATAAAGAAAGAAAGAAAGAAAGAAAATACATTTATTTCTAATAAGGTAGACAAACAGACTTACTTTAAGAAACACAAATGAAAACAGGAATCTTGATTTAATTATTGGTGAAACATATGCATCTATACAAATGAATAAGATTTTTGTGTCTATTTTTGACGTCGAAATAAAATAATTTTCACTAAATACATACAACTTTATATACGAAACATACAACAAAAACAAAAAGATATTGTCTGTTTGTTTGTTACGGGTAATCATCGAAACTACTGAACCGATTTTAACGGGGATTTCACTAGTTAATAGCAATCACTAAATAATTGATAACATAAGAGAATATCATAAGCTATTTCTTAACAAAATAATGTATATTATAAAATATACATACATATAAAGCTGTAGAGGTTGTTAGTTTGTTTGTTCACTTAATCGAGTTTATCTCAGGAACTACTGATCCGATTTGAAAAAGTCTTTTAGTATTTGATAGCACATTTATCGAGAAAGGCCATAAGCTGTATATCATCACGCAAAAATTTTTCACCTAATTTTACGCAGACAAAATCACGGGTAACTACTAGTTGTCATCTTCAATTTTTATTGACTTAGAGAGAGTTTTGTAGAGAAATTCTGGTGATCCGTCAATGCAGAATAACATTCCGGAGTAACCTAAAAAATATTTGGTGTTATTCCTTCCTTCCTTTATAAAAAATGTACATTTTTAACAACAAATTAATATTTTTATAGTGTTAATATGACTTTTATAATATGTACGCTCAATACGAGATGTTTACGAGATAGTTATCAAATGTAAAGAAAGAAAAAAAACAGGTTTTAAAAACAAGATTCTATTACTTGTTACTGAAATGAAGAAAAAAGTCACAAAAAAGATGCGATTTTATCGTTTTTAAATTAAACTAGATGATGGGCATATGCCCATTCCAAGGATCTAAATACAAAGTACTCGTCAAGGCGAATCAAACGACATTAAACTCGATGCGGTTATGACGTTTTCTAACGAAGTTCCTTGGATCTGCTTCCATCATCAGACCAACTTCATGTCATCATAATATTGCATTGTTTGAGTAATATAAACGAAAACGATTCAAGCGAAGTAAGTCAAAAGAACGTGCGTTTGTACTCAGATGTTAAATTCATTATAAGACATCGACGAAACCCCGTTGCAATTGTATCAAAGGAACGCGTCAAGCATAACTAAAAACAAGCAAGAATCAAATTCGTTATGAATATTGAAGCGCGGTTACAAACTAAACCCATTAGTGCACATATTTGTTTCTTTGAATGGCACCTTTTGTGCGGCTAAGATGCGTGCGCGTCTTGTCTTCTCGCACGGCATTTGTCAATGTTCTAATAGTTTTTCTATGATTTTTAAAGGCTGTTCGTTACATCTACACGCTCAGTGTTCACCGTTGGCCGAAACATCGCCTCATTGTGAGACAAATTGCCGAACATAAATACGGCTTTGTCTAAACTCATTCGGTTGTAATTAGGTAGCACAATTTGCTCTCGTGAATCGGTAATGAGATGGTTAGCCGGAAGACTTTGAAACAATAATGCGACACTTGCGTCTCCGTTAAAGGATAAAAGTTAGGCGTCAAGGAACTTTTGTCTGCTTATAAAGATTTATTTTCGTGTCCCACGACAAATAAAAAAGTTTTTCTCGCTGCGGTTCTTCAATACGGAACGTTAATCAGCGGTGCTGTTGAGAGTTAAAAATGTACCGATATTCCGGAATGCCTGCATTAATCCTACCTGGATTATAAGTAGATATATGTATAGTGCGGTTAGTCTAAGAATGCACGCCCCTCCACTAAAGTACATTAATTTAAAGTGTAAAGTAAATATTAATTGCAATGCTTGCTTGTGTGTTGCAGCGCTTTTATTGTTAACTCAACTCAACTCCGCACTGCATTGTTAACTAATCGCGCGATCGGTTTAGCGGCTTGGAGGGCGTACATTATTAGACTGTACGCTCTCCATATAAGTGGAATGTGACTTAAAGTCCATTTGCCGTCTTGTTATCTTCTCACGAATAACTGACTAACCTTTCTTGATAAGACCTATGAAAGAATTAAACTTAATTTGCACTGTAATTTTCAACGAAGAAATAAAGGCGAACATAAAAATAATAAGAAAGTTGTAACAGCTTTCAACTTGGAAGTTCTGTGCCGCTAAACGCTAACTTTGCGAGAAAGTATTATTTGCTTCATTTGTAACATACATTGTGGAGTGGATTATTTTCTCTTATATTCTTTTGTAAGAATTCTTACTATTTACAATTCCATGTTAATCATGTAAAATTAGTATGTATCTTTGCGTAAAGTGCATTATAATGTAAAGGCTGAAAGGAAAAAAGAGACTAAGGGTGTACACTCATGATATATACAGGACCTTAATAACTTCAATTGTACTTTAATTTGCTATTATTCATTTTTATGGTTCCGTAGTAGTAGCAAGATGGCGACTTTATAATACCGACAACAACTTTGCTTCCAACAAATGCTTCAAGTTCCCACATACAATCAGTTTAAGTGAGGTTTGGGTACGCAGCAAAGAATTCCACCGAGCCTGGGTTCCCACTTCGGCAGCATAAGCATGCGGCTCATAGACTTTTGAATGCCTTCCAGCTTGAACGAGAATTTCAATTAATATTTCAATATGGCAGACATAATGACTTATTCTAGATTTTGAGTACAGTTAGTGAAATTATTTAGTATTATCTAACAAAAGATTAAAAACTTCATACCCGCTTCTGAGTTTGGTGACACGTTTCGATTAAGAAGATAAACTTTAGCAGTTTATAAAATATTAGTGTATTTATCTCCCATACTACGTAAATGACGATTAAATACTGCATTTCTGCTTTAGCTGTAAAAATCATTATTATTTTTCAAAATAATATTTAGACACTACGACTGAGATATGACACTACTATAATTATATGCTCGTAATACATATTACATAAGAGGAGGTCGCGGTCTAGTCAGTGCTCGGCATTTGAGTCGATCGCTAGGTTAAGTTGCTCTTACTGGGACCGGGTTATAGATGGGTGACCACACCAAATTTTTATGTACCGTGATAACACGTCGCCACATATATAAATACATATATATAATAAAATGTCCAAGAGCGTATTAAAACACGCTTACATAGAAGGGGTTCCGTATCTGATACGAGATAAACGTATTTGTTAAATAACTTCGAAAGCTTGTCTGATTTCGTTCAAAATAATGTTCCTAATGAGTTTTTAGTATGTTTTTATAAGGGTTCCTTGTAGTACTACAGAACCCAAATTTTGTGTGTATATGTCAAGGGATTTGTAGATGGTTTGAAAAGACAATTGGATCCGGTAGATGTTGCTGCTGTCGGGCTATACCCTTTGATACGTTTTTCGCTACGACTGACGAAATGGATTTGATTTGAAAGAATTAAGAAAATAAAGAAACTTTATTTGTGGCTGTTTTGTTTATTCGCATTATTTCAGAGGAGAATTTCCAATAGATGGCGTTTGCACTCGTTGAAAACTCTTGTAGTGTTTGGAAAATATATTATTATTTTTAATAGTAGGGGAGGGATGGATTCAAATTTTGTAGATTACGTAGATTAGGTACAGAAATGAAAAAAGCAGGTTATTTTAAAGTAAGGTCATGTTGTATATAGCGCCTGGTGCTTGGTTTCAAGGATCGCGTGATGGTTTTAGCTACATTGCCTTGAGAAAATGGTCAGATTATATTTTTTTCGTAATCCATAAAATAATTTCCTTTACAATCAAAAAAAATTAATTGCGCTCGAATATTTGACAAACGTGGAGCGGGTGTCTTTTTTTCACATCTTTGTGACTCTCCCGTTTTCTTATTTCACTCTGAATTCTTTAGATAATTGAAACATAACATTATATCCATGTAATTAACTTACCTTATCTTAATCTGACACGCCCGAGTTTTTATAAAGGATCTCTAAGGGATCTAAATAGCCCCCCCCCCCCATATTAAGGGCTCATATTTGGTGGGGATACATTACAGGGTGCAAGGATACCCCCTATTGAGTTCTCTGACACGCTCCAGTATTGCACAAAGTCCCTTCTCGGCTCCCCAACCATTACTGATAAAAGCTACTTTTTATTTTGGTAAATACAATAAATATTGCAACAGTGCGAAGTCAAGACGGTTGGTTAGTGTGAAATAAATATAGAATAGATAAAGAGAACTTCGCAAAATTTATCCCGTTTGCTATTCGTGTCTGTAAATAAAAAAAAAAATGTTCGGCGGTCTTACCGAACGACGAATTCAGTTGTCTCTTTGAAATGCAAATGTTGTTTGATGGTCCGTCGAAAAGTCGCTTGTTTTGATGTTTTGCGGTGTTGCGTAATGAACGAAATACGCCGAAAATTTGCCGGCATTTTGTAGCTTTATGTGTTGTAGAGACGATTCTTGGAAGCTTTTATTTTAACCAATAATAGTCAATTTTACATAAGTTATAATGCATAATACATTAAGATTATTAATTTTTTTTGAGTACTATGAACCCTTATAAGTCCCTTTTAGTCAGAGTTGGAGTACACCAAGGATCGGCTCTGAGTCCAATGTTGTTTAATTTAGTAATTGACTACATAATGCGGAAGGTACAAAAAGAGGTCCCATGAACCATATTGTACGTTGACGACATCGTAATTATAGAGAAAAATAATTCAGAACTCCAACAAAACCTAGACATATGACTGTCAGTAAACGTTACGTTGTAACAGTCTCACGACCTAAATGACTTTTTTTATCTCAAAAATGCCCTACTGAAAAAGTTTTACTTCAAAAAAAAAACAAACAGAAGTTTCAATAAGCAAGCATAAATACCAATATTCTGATGAAATACTATGAGTACCTGATATGTGCCAAAAAGCAACGTATCCTCGCCTCCTGAGTCCTTTGAAAAATGTGTGCCTGATATTGACTTGGGATAATGTAATGGAAAAGTTTTCCTATTTGCAAAATGAAACACATTGTCTGTATGGAAGGAAAAATTCATATGTGTTTGGACATTTTAAGGGTTCCGTAGTACTATGAGGATCCCTAAGCCCTCATTCGCTTTTTATGTACGTCTATTTTACTAGTAATAAAATTGAAAACTTTATGATTAGGCAATACAGCCTACAATTAAATCCTATCTCACCAGCAAAGCCTCTTGAGGTGGTTTTAATTAATCTTGTGGGAAGAAATATTAGATGAGTCTAAATGTATCTAAGACAAGTGGGCGCTGAGAAATTTGGAGTTCTTGCGCTTTTGAAATTATATTTTGGACAGAGTAGAACTTTAAAATAAGGTTTTATGTTAAGGTTTTTGCAAAAAATCTAAGGGATCTTATACTAGGTTACACTGTGTTAAAAAAAATTCATTTTAGACGTCTTAATTATTAAATTATGAAAGACATATTGTAAGTATCTACCGCTACATAACGAGATGGCAATGATGTCGAGTGCAAAAGGTTACACCAAAGCAAACTAGATGGCACTGTACGGATGACGACGACCGCAGTACAAACACTGAAAATCTCCATACAAACCAACTCACGCTAGCGAAGTTTTTACTTACGATTACTATATATAGACCTTCCTGCGAACAACTGTCGGCGAGGCTCGGCCGTCCAGGGCAACTACAACTAGTTCGGTCACGAAGATCTCTAACGATTTTTACAGCGCATGTCAGAATAGCTCGCAGGTGGCAGAATTTTCTCCTACTTACTTGACATTTATCGTTAGATTTTGGTTAATTCACGCAATATGTTTATAATTTATAGCCTATGTGTTATTCTGATGTTTAAAGTATTATTAAAAAGTTTTATTAAAATCCACTCAGTAGTTTTTTCGTGAAAGAGCGTAGAACATACGTACATCCAGGCATATATACGTCCATACATCCATGTTTATAAACTTTTGCGTTTATAATATTAGTAAGATATATGTATGTGTGTGTATACCCAAATTCGGAGCGAAAATTGAATCTTCAACCCTGGAGTGGACGTCGAATTCACTGCCAAATAAGCCAATGGATTTATATACCGTTAAAATAATCATTTATAATACAAACAATGTTTGATATTTCCGTGTATTTAATACACGCTCTGGTGCTAGCTAGCCTGTGCACCAATTACATAACCAGGTGAAATTTATTCTAAATACCTGTGGACCAGGACAGAGTGTAACAACGCTGGTCGGGTGCAATATTTATGTAAATACACAGAGCAGGTGGTACGCCAACCGGGACTTATTAGCATAACTTTGTATAGATGGCTGTATTTGTCTTCATGTCTTTTAACTTAGCGGCCTCAACTTAGGCTAAGGCCAGCTTTGTTTCTCCTCCTAAAGACGGAGAAAAGCCAGGATTTTGTGTTAAAACCGAGAGACCAGACTCTACTTTTCCTCTTCTCGTTTTATGAAGCAAGGGAGTAGTTAATGTGAGCGACTGTACCTAATCTCATGGACAATTTCACCTACCTGAAGGTTCGCAGAGGTTTTGCCGACCTTTGGGGGGAAAATAAATATTCCTGAAAGCTACTAAGTTGGAACGGTTAGGAAATATCGGAGCTGGTGTCTGATTCTACAAAGGCAAGGAATGAAATTCCTACAATATACACGTTTATAGACTTCCTGAAGATAGTAGTTGAAGACGTCGTGAGAAACAAAGTTAAGGGAAACGTTCAGATCAAATAATAAATAAAAGACATAAATAAGAGTATACAGTGATATGACACACGGACTTCTGTTCTCAATACACCCAGACTCGAGGCGAGAATCGAACCCACGACCTCAGAAACGGAAGGCAGAGTCACTGCCCACTAAGCAACTGGGCCAATCAAAATTAAATCAAAATATGGTTTATTCAAGAGACTTTTGAAACGTGACATATTTTAAAAGCTATCGCTGATTCGGAAAAGTCAAGTACGAGAAGAATCAGCAAGACACTCTTTAGCCACTTTTTTTAAAAGACTGGCCACAATAAAACATTTATTTTGATTCTTAAATTATCTGGTATTTATTGAAAATCTATACTTATATAAAAGCCTATAAAGATTGGTGGAAACCTAAACTTAAAATAAATAACTTATGAGTGTCATATAATTATTACATTGCTAGTAATAACAATAGTGGTCTTTACTTAAAGTTTTTGAATAAATGCATTTTTCATTTTCATGAAGAGTTTCTTTATTTGGTTCTTTTCTTGAACGCGTTAATCTCAGGAACTACTGCTCTGATTTGAAAAATTCTTTCAGTGTTATATTGCCCATTTATCAAGGACAGTTGTAGACTATATATCATCACGCTAAAATTGAATCTATTTCTTTACTTAATTTTACGCGGATGAAGTCGCGGGCACAGCTTTATATATAAATGCTAATTTTTCTGTTTCTGAAATATGAAATTGCCCTAACCTCATTTGTCGCTCCGTAACTTTTCTTATGAAACGCGTAGCATAAATAATGTCAGAGTAACGTCGGGGTATTCCAGCTAGTCCTAAAAAATGTTGTGGAAAAAAAGTTAAATTAACACCCATAATTGGGTTATGGTTGATAGTGCGAAATTGGGAACAATAATTTTAATGGTGGTTTCCAAGCAGAAATAAAGTATTTGATATATTATGTGCCCATAATTATGAAAGTGGTCTAAGTCAAAATTTAAAAAAAAATGAATTTATCACTTGTTTCACACGACACGATATTAAACTAAATTTATTCAATGTAATTTTTACGATATCGTCAAAAATGAACCTTTAAATAGTAGTTGCAATTACAACGTGAGACGGAATTCATTTAGTGTTAATTATGAAATTGGTCTAAGTCAACAATTTAATGAAATTACATTAGGTGTACAAATAAGTTTCAGCCGTTTTAAACAAGATGTCGCTTCGCGGTTTTTCGTTGCAACTCTCAGTTGATTACGGTCTTAAAATTAGGTTGTTGTAATTAAGAACAATATAACCTTATTTGAATCTTCTACATGTTTGATACTCACCTCGATTCCAAAAAGGACAACTGATCCCAAGTTAGGTACATCCTTCTTTAACCTCTCTTGAAGTTCAGGCGTATACATTGAGAACTTTGTCTTCTCGTAGACCATAGTTGCATTTTCAATTTTTATATCCTTTGTTGTGTGTCCAAGGCCCTTTGGATACTGCTCTGATACATACACAGGTATGTTGAAATGTTTTGCCGCCTCTAACTACAATATAATAAAAGGAATACTTTTATTTTCTTATTTGTCACTATAAAATAGTTTTTAACAATAAATTTAAGCATTTAATAGTCTATAAAAGTTTGTCCTTAAGACTAGGTACTAATAACAAGTGCTTAATGCATGTTAAATGAACACCAATTTTCTCTACAGTGTACACATGTGGTCACTAGTCAAGTATTTAACATGCGTTGTTGTGGGCGACCTGGTTCACTTTGTGGTCTACATTTAAACTGAGCTAACACTAAAATTATTATATATATATTAATACGTGAAGCAAAAACATTTTTAGAATATTTATAGATGTTCCATTACTTTTATTTTGATATGCCACCGCATTAAGACAGCTAAGCAACACATATTAGGTACCTTAGAAACGGAGGGACGGACAGTGCGGTCGAATAACCGCGTGTAGGGCCCGCTAGTAGTATTACAACTAAATATATATTAGTATTTTAATTAAATTAAATATATAACTACCTGTTTCCCGCTACTTCGTCCACGTAAATTTTAAAAACTCAAAAGGGAATGATATATAGTCTATAGCCTTCCTCGATAAATGAGCTATCTAAAACTGAAATAAATTTTCAAATCTGACCAGTAGTTCCTGAGATTCGCGCATTCAAGTAAACAAACAAAAAAAACCTCTTCCGCTTTATATATTAGTATAGACATACATAAGTACGTATAAAACGAACCTGTAGTTAACAAGAACATTAACGCTCGAGTAAATTTGTGTTTTTTGATATGATGTTTATTTTGAAAGTTTCGATTAAACTGTAATTGGATGTTTTTCAATGTTCGTAAGTACTGTACTGTATACAAAGGCCACTTATCTGGTCCAAACCGACGCAAAACTACGTAAAGTTATTAATCATTAACGTGGTGTTCATAAATAAATTATATCCATATAATTTATCGTATTTCATTGAAATTTATAAAACTTATTTTTGTTAAAAATTATAATATAATTTTTATTTTATTAACAAATCATTTTTTTATATATTTTTGGGAAGCAAACATCATAATATTCCATTAATTATAAATTAAATATAAACTAAAACATAACCCAATTAAGCTTCCACTTAACTCTTATACAGTTATAAGGCAGATGTGACAATTGTCAAATATGTATTTAAAAAAAAAACAAAACAAAGAAGATACAAAAAAGAAAAGTAAATAAAATTCATATCATCCATAATTTAGTTCCATACATTTTTTTAAACTATGTATTTTTAAAAACGTCATCATGACACTGGATTTTTATATCTAAACTTAATATATGAAGCTGAAGAGTTTGTTTGTTTGCTTGAACGCGCTAATCTCCGGAATTACTGGTCCGATTTTAAAAATTCTTTCAGTGCTACATAGACCTTTTCTAGAGGAAGATTATAGGCTTTATATCATCACGCTATAATTTAATCATTTTTTCGCGGACGAAGTCAACGGCACAGCTAGTATTAAGATATGTGGCCGCATTGAATATCGTGATTTTGCACAAATTCAAAGTTTTTATTTTTTTAGACGGAATCCATTTTTTTGATAAAAATAAAGCAGACTATAACCTTATAAAACGAATCAGTAATTTGTTATAGAAAGTCTCGTTGATCAAATCAAAATACAAGATTAATCTAATTAAAATTTTTATGACGACAAATCAAAGATTGATAGGAAAATTATTATTTCCTTATTCTGTCCCACTGCCGGGCAAAGGCTTCCCCACCCTTTTTCCATCGGCCTCCGTCTGCCGGTAAAAATATTAATCGTCAAATATTACAATATCGTTGTACAAAGAATAGAAAATTTGTAAGTAGTTTTTAATGTGGTAGGCAAATTCGAGATGAGACCACCTCTGCATTTATTTAATATTTTAAAAATATTCCTTTTAGTTTTATTTCTTTCCTTTTGTAATACTTCCTTAAAATAAGGCAAATAAAAAAAATAGAAACAATTTGATTATTTCAAGTCGTTTTTGCATTTTAACGAGAAATGTATAGAATTTGAGGTACATTACCATAGCAGCGCCATCTGTCGATACTAATTGTCTTTTTGAACCATCTACGAATCACTTTATATATACGCACAAATGTTTATCAAAATCAGTCCAGCAATTTAGGGGGACTGGAGTGACAACGGCGGTATATAGATTTGTGGCCGAATATCACCCAGACGGTGATCTCTAGTTTGTTTATTAACAGCCTTTGTACCTTTTAAAATAATGTTTATTTTTAAGGAATTTGGAGAATCATAGTAGAAATATTATACAATAATTTATCATATAATATAATATTATACATGATATAATTTATGTACACATTACGAGCCAATTATATTAATATATCAACAGGAATGTATATTATAACGAAAGGTTTACGTCCATTTCGTGTTTAATCTAATATCTCCTTTATCATAATGCCGCTTTGGGCTATTTATCATATACATATTTTTGTGAACAAATATGGCGACCCGATCACGTGGCAATTCCGCCATTTTTCCTTTACACAAATATCTATAGTGAATAACCGGACAGCATGTTCAATATAGAGTTTATATTACATTTAAAAATTCCTGAACCCGTTTTGATTGTCGTAGTTATCGCACAGGACGCGCAAATCTCGTCAGCACCGAAATTTAACGTAACATCAGCCCGCATCAATTCCATTGTAATTCACCGTTAGTTAACCTTGGAAGATCTATGGGATTGCGTCTATTATACACAGTGTTTATTACAATTATCGTTTAATTAGAGTTTTAAAAGTATCATCTGTCAAAATCAGATACCATATTTTTAAACAAGTTTGACAAATGTCAATTCCATTCTTGTTTGTTTTGCCAACGGCATAATTTATTCCGCCAATGTCACGTAATTTGAAGACAAAACGGAGGAGATTGATCGGTGAAGACTGAAATAAGAATACGAAAATAACAATAAAGATTATTAGCTTGCAATGAGATTACCAAGGCTTACAGGTTTCAATCTAAACTACCTATAATATACAACTTTCAAACTCGTCGGATAATTTACGGTCAACAATTTAACCGTCTTGTCCTAATAGAATGCCAATGCGCGGTAAGCAAACTTACTCCGTACGAACGTGTGATCAAACGTATTGATGTGTGAAATGTCCTTACGCATTCCGTTATTTAGTTGTAAGGTTTTAAAAGTTAAAGATTAACACACAAATACTACTACTATAATGGCGCAACACAAGCCAGATCTTAGTCTCGGAATTCGGACTGAAACACATCTTAAAAATCGATCAACCACTGGGCTATCACAGATTATAATAAAACTAATTAATAACACTCGGCCGATGCAAATGACATTAATGGAGTTCCAGTATTGAAATATTACTTGAACCATTATCGCAGTTTACGATGTCTGCAGCATCCGAATTAACCCATTGAGAAGTTATTACGTTTAACTACGTATTATCAATAATGTTTATTCGATAGCCATAAAGTTATTTTGTCTGCGGGCATCGTTAATCTCCGGTTATATTAGGGCTTTATATTTGACTAGTTGTTACCCGCAACTTCGTTCGCGTAAAATTAGGTGAAAAATTTTAGCTTGATGATATATAGCCTTCCTCGATAAATCGAATATCAAACACTGAAGAAATTTTTCAAATCCGACCAGTTACAGTTTCTGAGATTAGCGCGTTCAAGTAAACAGACAAACAAATAAACAAACTCTTCAGCTTTATATGTATATTAAGTCAAAGTCAAAATCTTTTATTAGTACCAGATACAATCCTTTCAAACTTTCTCCAAACTCAGGGCTTTTATCTTCAGTATTTTTATATTTACCTACCAATAGGTATAGACATACAAAAAATATTATTTTATTAATATTAGGTTTTCATAAGAGGTGTATAAAATTAAATCTTATTCATTTATTTTATATTTTTTAGTTTTCGAATTCGGTCTTTTTTAAACTTAGTTTTTATTTATCGTAAAATGGTGCCGTATGTTTTCGCTTCACGTATTCATATACATCTGTATAACTAGGAACAGATTTTTACAAGCAATCCTATATTTATCTGCTTGCAATAATATTAACTTCATTTTAATGATAAACCAACTTAAGTGATTTTGAATATCTCCCAATTGATGCGTCAATCAGTTCTATCCAATATCAATGTACTCTAAATTGTAAAGATATTAATTATCTCGAGTGTTGTGAATTAGCGTCAAATATGTTTTATATTTTAAGCTATATAAACACTAAGATTATAAAAGTGTTCAGAATTACATAGTACTGAGTTTTTACGGCTTTTAAGCCTCTGTAGAACTGTAATGTGACTATTTATTGGGTGCTGTGTGTCGTCCATTTTCGCCCTCTCTATAGAATTCATTACAGCCCCAACCTAAGGACTGCTAAGTTTGCTAATTATATATTCAAATTTAAGAATAAAAACGTGCCTACAACGTTGTATGATATTTCATTATTGTCGTGTTTTTAAAGTTCGAACAGAAGACAAAACATAAGTTATAAACAAATTGATTCAAAAAATGGCGGCACTATTTCGTTATATTGATAGCTTAGAAATAAATTAAAAAATAATTGAAAAGCGAACGCGCCAAACGTAAAGTAATAGTAAAAATGAGCACACTCACCTATTTTTTTTTATTTTATCTTTTGGGCTGTATGGCTGTGTTACCTTTGCCTCATGAAAACCGAACAAACACTCGCTCTCTTCGCACCCAAAAAGACAAAAAGGGCATACTAACATAATCCTTTTTTTGGTTTCAGCACTACTCTACGAGAATGACATGAAAATTCCGACAATAAAATGTTATTAAAGTTCAAAAATATCTTGGCACATCATTTTTTATAAGTGATATCTTGTAGGTGATAGAAATAACTGTTTTTTCCTATAAGAGGCTGTCTGGAAATTTCTTACTTTAATGCAAATATGGTTAAATTCTGGAATAATAAGCAGAGAAAAGGAAAGAAAAAGAAAACAAAATAGAGAATTTTCAAATTTAATTGGGTTATAAAAACACAATAGGACTCAAATGATATCGGACTCAATACATTTCAAAACTTTATATTTAGAAGAAAGGGTATTAGGTAAAATTTGGTTGGGAATCAGCTCGATAAGATACAATTCCTAAAATCCATTAATAAAAATATGCTTTCTGTCTACATCTTAATGTTTTGAAATTGGTTGATTTTATACGATGATACAATATATGAATAAGATACCTGAAAATAATTATTCCTTTAAAATAGACGCAAATATTAGATTTTTTTTTTTTACTTTATTACTCCAAAGGAAAAAGAAGCCCTTATAAGACAACTTTATTGTCCATCTATCCGTCTGTCTGTTGGTCTGTCAAGACCCTTTTTCTCAGGAACGCGAAGGGCCATAAAGTGAAAATAAATACCAAATACTGTGGTCTGCGCTTTTTCGAAGCTGTAAAAAAATCAACTCTTTAAGTGTACGCAATCAAAAGATATCGCCGTTTATCTCACATTTCCCATATCTTTGCAAAAGGAACCAAAACCTATAGGATACTCTTCCCGTTTGGCAATAAGTTACATCTTGAGCACAAGTAAAGGAAAAAGTCAAAAAAACTGTAATTTTTTTGCAACAGAGTCTGTTTGTCTCTCTGTCTGTCTGTCCGTCACGACCCTTTTTCTCATAAATGCGTACAGGTCTTCAGAAATGGAAACGAATCTTCAGAAATGCTTTCTGGTCTAAAATCCCTTGAAGCTGTGTAAAAACCTTCTAAACATGCGCAACCAATAGATATGGCCATTTATGTCCGCAACTTTAGGTTTGAGGGCACCTCCAGTTGACCTAGAATCATGTAACATGGGAAAAAGTTACATCTTGAAGTACAAGTATAGAAAAGTAGTTAAAAAAATTGCGGTGACTAGGTCAAAGTAAAAGAAATCTTCTGAAAAATATGAATCTTAAAATAACTAAGTAAAGTATTCCTGACGATACGGAATCCAAAGTCTAACTCGCACTTTTCGGGTTTTTTATAAACACCACGTAATTATTATAACAACAAATTATATGAATCTTACATAATGTACCGTCGTCTACCTTTACTTTATCTTAGATTATTGTGTCTATTAAAATAGAATGTAAATGTTTTGACACTATAAAAGTTTCAATCTTTTACAAGATACTACTAAAGATAATTTTTATAGTCAGATTTAACTTCTAGACCAAATTTTACTCAAATACTGAATATTACTCTACTGCACTCCGCATGAATTAAAAAAATACGTGACAAGTTACTGCTTTCATTCATGAATCCAATACTTTAATATACACTGTGAGCTATACAGCCTTAAGAATCTCCTTAAAAATTATTTTAATTTAAACGCTCAAGTAACATGCCGTAAAAACTTTAGACTGTTTTATACTGTAGGAATTTTGCATGTGCTTTTCAAGAATATCGTTTTTAAAAATAATTGGAATGATTTTTTTAACCGTTTCTTGCGCTAAATATAGTATTTTGTTCCGTATATTGAGAAGGCCCCTGTAGTGTAACAATATGTATCAATAATGATGCGGGAAAGTCGTACCATTTTTTTTAAATATCTATTCCACATTTTACGTTTAAATGAGTTTAAATCCACTTGTGTTATTATTTATTGTAAGTTAATTACAAATGTAAATTATATTTTCAAAACGGTACATGGCTATCTACTTACGCAACAGTAAATAAATATATATGTATATAAAAATATAAAAAACTTTTTTCAATCCGGAGATTTAAACCCAGTTCTGGTTACTGTTAACTAAAATGTCTGTTCGTGTCTTCGACTTAAAATACCACAGTTTTGTAATCCCGTGGATACATTTAAAGGCGACTATGAAAGCTGGTATACTGTAAACAAACTATATACATAAATATATCTTAGTAAATAAGTTACATTATCTGATATGACACTTATGTTTGCGTAGTTACGTAGATATAAAACGACAGTGCACATACGGAAAGTCGGGCCTGTTACTAGTTTTGTAACGAAACCACGGTCGAGTCAGTAGATTCGCAGCTGCGACAAGCTGAGAATTCATAAAATCTACAAAATCATATCTGTAAAAAAGACAAACGGACTTACTATGTATGTATCATAAAAAATATTCCTTTTACCCAAATGAAACACTAAACCATAAATTTATTATATAAATTTAGGACAAAATCCGTATGTATGATCCACCAGAACAAATACCCATAAAAGAAGAATTTGAAGAGCTTGTCGAAAAACACGATTCTGAAATACAAAAGGTCGGATGTTAAATATACTGCTAAACCAAAACTATTTCTAAGTTTATCTATCAGTATGTTTATATCAGGAGGCAATTTGCCCAAAACCTGTTACAAATAAAGAATCTAACTAATTTACCAAGAGATTGACATTCTGAAGGCTTTATCGGACCTCACCTTTTGTAATGAGCACGCGCTTTAGGTAAATCCTCTTCTTTTTCTTTCAACAAGTACTTCTTACAGCCTTTGTAAGTTATTAGGCTGTATTCATACTTATCAATCTCGTTCATATTTACGTAGAATTCTTTCTTATCGTATTCTTTGACTAATGACAGTAGAAGTAGCAAGTTTTTGTTAGAGAAATTCCAACATTGCGTTACAAAGTATTTTAAAGCCATATTTCCAATATAAATTCGACGTTGAATTAATTACGACATCTATAACCTAGACGCATCCAATGTCATATCTATTTAGTTGTTGCGCTTTTTGTGTCGTTGACAAGCTCTCTGAGAATCGAACGACCTTTACTCTTAAATTTGCAATGGCCGCCTAGATAATAAACAAATAATAAAGAATAATCGAAATCGGTTATCGTGGTATCGAGTTATTCGAGAATTTTTCACGCACATACTTAATTAAAATTTAGAATTTAATTGTTTTCCAATCGAAACCTATGTCAGGCCTGGACTAAATTAATATGAGACCATTCGAGAAGCACCAGCTTTCAAATGAAACAAGAATCATCAAAAATAACAAAGTTATGAATAAATATTTAAAAAAAATACTTATAAATTGGCTTAACGATTTCACTTATGATGATACGGAAAATTTATTTAATTATTTAGCCTAAAGCCGCACTAGTAGGATCATACCAGATTTGGCTAGGCAGGGGAGGGAACACTGGCAGTGAAGGTGAGTGTTAGTTCTATATGTTCTGCTCGATTTTAATATATAAGAAATAATTGTTCTGCTTTGTATTCACATTTCTTTAGCATCTAAATAAAATTTAAGGGTCTGTTTGTAACGTAGAAATTGTATTATTTACTAATTATATATATACCTAAAAGGGCTGTGGATGATGATGATATATAATACTAGTTGTAATCCGTGACTTTGTTCGCGTAAAATTAGGTGAAATATTGTAGCGTGATGATATATAGCCTATAGTCTTCTTCGATAAATGGGCTTTCAAACTATGAAAGAATTTTTCAAACCGGACCAGTAGTCCCTGAGATTAGCGCGGTCAAGCAAACAAACTAACTCTTCAACTTTATATATTATATTCCTTTGCTAGAAAGAAGTGGATTGGGATGGCTCAGGATTGAGGAGAGTGGTCTAGGAGGATGGGAGCCTTTGCCAAGCTGTGGGACATAAAGAATAAAAAAAAATTGACATAATGTTTGATGTAATTTAAGTAATTAATTTCATTTTTTAGAGCTGGGTATAGTCTATATTTATATTCTTATACTCAACATGGTAAGTATAACATAGGAATATACCATCATTTAGTTAATTAGGACTTGATGGAATGACGTTTTTCTTTCTTATAGATTCTGTAAAAGATAAAGTTTATAATAAAGGTTTTCAACAGAAAACAAAATTTCTGACATAGGATTAGCACATAAGGAACGCATCTTACCTCGATAGATAAATAATCAATAAAGAGACGAAGAAATTATAGAGCGTAAACCGCGTTTTTAGATAAAAAAAGCATATAAATGAAGAATCATAAAGGTACAAATAAAAAATGTTAAAATTTCCATTTCATAAAAAAATATCATTACTTTTACATTTATATATATATATTTAACTCTAGAGAAGTAGTCTTGTGAAACAGAGAATTTAAAAGCGTCTCATGAATTTTAATGAAATGAAATAAACATGTAATATTTGCTAAAAGCTTATTGATAAAATCGATGCTGTAAAAAAAACTAACTGAAATTATTATTATTCTTCTTCTTTTCGAGTCGGCAGCAAATCAAACGGTCCCGGCCCAAAACTCGGCCATGCAGATAGAATTGGTTAAAATTATTAAATGTGCTTGGTTCAAACCGTAACCTTACTAAGATGTTGTGTTCATTCCTATCACAAATTTGCTAAATAGCTTAACAAGAGGAGTTAATAAACATTTGTAACAATACGGACTAAAATTTTTAAGGTGCTTGGTTTAGACCGTAACCTCGCTAAGCTATTGTTGCTTATTCTCAGCACAAGCTTTAAAAACATGCTTAACTGGTTAGGTAAAGAAAATTTTAGGAACTTTTAAAATATTTTAAATAAATAATAACTTTTGTTTGGTATCATAATAAAACAATTTAACCGTTGACACAGATGGCAGTAACCCTACCTTCCGCTTTGGGGAATCGGGCTAAATTCCCGCTTTGAGTATTGATGTATTATGTAAATAAGTACGTATTATATGCTTGTGTTAAATTTTGAGGGTGTTTTTTTGAGGAACTCAATTTTTTTCTGAAATTAAAGTAGCCTGTGCTGATATTACAATAGTAACATCAGCTATCTCCCAGTGAAAGTCCGGTTAAAGTGGGCCCAGCCATTCCGGCGATTATCTGGAACAAACAGATGAACAGACTGGCAGAAGGACAAAATTGATTAAACACACAATTAGTAAAAAAAAATATATGTCGACATTACAAACAGACCCTTGAATTTTGTTTTTAATTCAACTTTATATCGTTTTCAAATCGCCAAATTTACTCTCAATAAAATAAACTCTTTTACCGTATTGCCACAAATCGATGGAGGTGAGACAAAAAAAAATACACATCATAACTGTAAATCGTCTTTAAAATAAAAGTGGCAGTGTTTTTGCAGCGAATTCCGCTCTACATCGAGAGCATAACGCTATCGAAATATCGCCTCTAGATACGACTTTTATGGCGGGCAGCTTTTTATTTGACAGAACAGCTAGTGTTTAATATATATGTAAGCTAATTAGTATTTCCGCTGTTTATGAAATGATTTTGATCTTTTCTTTCTGTACTGTTATATTTTTTTCTTTGATTCTTAAATAACTTTTAAGAAAAAAATCACCCCCAATAGCGGAGCGCTGGGCCACAATCAATGGTTTTCTATTACAAACCAAGTGAATAGAACCATAGTTTGCGGTAGATAGATTTCATAATGGCGGAAACAGACATAGCTCAAAGTGTTTGTACATTTTTGTCCTTGAAGACTGCAAAGTTCTACAAAACATTGCACAGCTACACAAGGTCCCTATCCAGACTATATGATCATTGAAATGAAGCTATGTCTGGCTCCAGCATAATAATGATTTAAATTTATTCATAAGTACTGTAAAGTCTATCGTAATAAAAAATCTTTGGCTTTGCTTTTTAATATGTTCTTTTACCATTTATTTCCTTTCCAACCGCTTGCCATTTTACTTTAGCAGAAATTCCTTCCTCGATTTAACAAATTCTTTGTAATCCCCTTGAATTGTCCATAAGAGTCAATATAAAATATACCTTTACAATGGTCAGATGGCCTAGCACGAACATTCTCGATAGTTTTCCTTACTTTAATGTTCGAAACCGAACGTCAAATGAAAAAAGTTTACCATTCATTATATGCAGGATTGGGATGATGAGAGGAATAAAAAGCTAGTAAAAGAGTAAAAAATAATTATATTAAAGAACACATAACAATTTTCAACGAGCGTAAAACCGAAACTGAATACAAATCAAGGAGAAAAAACTAAAGAAAATAAATTAAAATAAGAACAATAGGATACCTACCAGTACATCATATATATTAAATAAATTAAGAATATTTACATATTTATATAAAAGAGCCCCAATTGGGAACACATAATACATCCTATTACACATTATATCAATGAAAAAGAACCGCTGTGTGATTGTGATAGATTTCACCAGCTGACCGCCAAACTTCAGTTTCCTCTTTTTAAAGGCCGACACTACATCTGCGACGATGAGACATTCTGGCGGTGCAGGTGTCCATGGGGGGTCTGTAGTCACATAGTTGAAGCGCCTGCGCGTTTGCCCCTTGTAACATAAAAAAGATTAGGATCTGATAAGCGGATAAACATCTAAGTTACTCATGTCATAAGTTCATAAATAGAAAATAATATGTTTTTTCAGCGATCCTTCAATGGGAGATTTTAATCACTTAACATCATGCGATATGGCTTCTCGTTTGATCCTTAATAAATATTTATCAGAACCCTTTTCCTTTCTTATAAATATGTTCTAATTTCTTATGAATAGTCTATAATATTGAAACCAAATAAACTTATGACATTGACTATTGAATAAAAAAATAGATTCAATTTTCAAGACTGGCCCGTTGACGCAGTGGGCAGTGATGGTGCCTTCTGCTCCGGGGGTCGTGGGTTCGATTCCCACCTCGAGTCTGGGTGTATTGTCCACATGTATGCGTCTGTCCGACCGTCTGTCTACCCTATTTCCTACAAATATTTATATCTCTTTTGTCTGGGTTTTCCATTTCTTAATGTGATCATATTATACAATTTTTAAATTTACGCGTAATAGAGAATCAAAGATACTGTGTACTAAAAATTAAACCAGATAATTAGAAAAACAAACGGCCAACGATTGTGCCTGTTAGTCATTCTTAGTCATCCTATTTTAAATTTTCTTACGTTTTAATTATTTAAAATTAGACAGGACTGGGATGATGAGAGGAATAAAAATCTAGGAAAAGAGGGAAGAATAATTATATTAAAGAACACACAACAATTTTGAACGAGCTTATAACCGAAACTGATTACAAATCAAGTAGAAAAAAAAACTAAAGAAAATTAATTAAAATAAGAACACTAGGAAACCTACCAGTACATCATATTACTAAAAGAGTATTTACGTATTTATATAGAAGCGTCTCGATTGGGAACAAAAATGGATTGTAAAGTTTATTTAAATAAAAAGAAAACTGCCAGCAAAAATCTCCAAGGAACTAAAAAGCAAAAAATAATTAGTACTTTCTTACGATCACTCAGTAGACACTTACTCATGTATTAATGTCGGTACCGTCTGCATCGGTGTAGCTGGGAACCTTTTTGGCTTGCTACCGACTTCAACGCATCACTAGGTGTTTACTAAGAAATCGTAAGAAAGTACTAATTATTTTTTGCTTTTTAGTTCCTTGTTGTTTTTTGGTGTTCGTTTTATTTAAAAATACTTTATCTTTTTCTTTTTCATGACTTCCACGGCTGGTATTTTTCGATTCCAATCTCCATTCCTCCATTCCATCTTCTATTCTTAGACTGCTACAAAATGAAGACTCTCAATAGCGTATACTCTTATTGACACCGTAGAATCAAAAGCAGTAAAATACATTATTCTTAATAGAATATAGAAGACTGAAGGGCTTATTCCAAAATTTAACGAAGGCTGTCTCATATCGCTAAAATGTCTATACTGAAGTTTTGACTAGTGCAGCCAAAAACATTGCATGCTTTAAGATAAAAAAACTGAACATCTTCCTGTTGGGTATAAAACCTTATTAGATAAGCAAACAAATTTAGAACCGGTTTCATCAGGAAATGCTTTCACCGGATAGTCGATAATACTTATTTCTACATCAAACCTCAAAGATAAACGGCATCCGATTTCTTAAAGAAAATTTGTTACTTTTATACGTTAAAATAATTTCATCACTTAAGGAAAGAATAGCATGTTTTATGATTTTCTTTTATTTATAACTAGCGGACACAACAGACGTTGTCTTGCCTATTTTAGGCTCGTGTCTTATTAGCCAATTTACTTTTATATCTTTTCCATAATACGTGACACTATAATAATTTCATATGTTACGTCAGTCAAAAGGTCCAGTACCAACGTCATCTATTTAAAGTATTCTGAAGTAGCGAACAAATAATTATGCACTTCTTTTTGGATTTTTAAATAATCTTTCGATTTTACCTTTCTTTTTTTTTAATCTTCTCTGCAATAAGGGGAATGTAACAAATAAAGATAATTTATAACCGTCCAGCCATTTCACAGATTAGCGCGCCTAACGACCAACAATTTTTATATATATAGACAAAACTTATTGTACATGTTTTACGATATGAAAAAAGAGTATTAAGACTTTATCATTTAATGTAGCCAAATAGTATTTTTTGTTGCGAGTTGAAACGATGTAACACTCTTGTAACACATCGGATTGCAATTTAAAGTAATCGATCCGATACGCGTGTTAATCTACGTCCAAGGTTTCTTGTTACATTGTAAGAAGAGACCGTAATCCTATATTAGAAATGGACAGGAAGAGTTTTATCGTAAACATGTAAGCAAAATATAACATTACACGTATTTACGCATGATTTATTTAGTTTAAGCAGTGACCTGAAATAAATAAACGACACAAGGCGCAGCCGTTCGAATGTGTTTCGAAACTAGGATTAAATATTAATAAAATGGCCAAAAGCGTGTCAAGGCACCCTTACATGGAAGGGTTCCGTATGTTAATAATGACATAGAAAATTTCAAGTCTCTACATTTAATAGTTTGGAAATCCTAGGGGGGAGGGGAACCTCGCGAGCAGATGGACAGACAAAGCGAAACTATACGGATTCCTTGTAGAACTAAGGAACTCTAAAAATGTGATACAAAGGTAGATTGGTTTTCTTAAATGAAAAATCATATCTTGCCTTCATGATAAGATTTAAAACGGAAAACGTTCAAGCCAAAGTTTATTGCACTGATTTCCTCACACTGTCGTGTTGTGGCCGCGGGTCAATATTTGTGGTCGATATGTTGACTTTGGCCTCTACCAAGAATGAGGGTTCAGATACACGCCATTCTGTACCATAATAGTCCTTATGTAATGCAATGTAGAGTCTCTTTTACAAATTTTTTTGGTAGTTCCTTACTTGCAACACGTTGAACTCTTTTGTACTCTACCGGTGCACTGTGAGTGTCTTCACAGACAGAGTGCGCTATTTTTTTGTATTTTTTGTGACAAGATGGTGTTAAAACCGGATTAAAAATAGTTTATAATAATAACAGCATATATTTGATATAGTAGTAAGGCTTCCTAAGTATCTATGTTTTACAAATACAACATAGATAGAAGTAATAGATTGAAAAAGAGACGTTTCTTGCCTAAGAAAATCTCAAAATATCTTATATTAAAATTAATTTTATCTGAAAATTTGTATCTTTTAGTGTGGTATAAATAAATGAAAAATTACTATCTCTTTTCCCTCTTACTCGTGCTTTTGTTACAATTTCAATAGAATTTTATCCTTTACTCTTCCTATTTTTAATTATCTTGGTACATATAGTAGGTTTTTAAATTTTGCTAAAGGAAATGTTCGTTATTATATTTTATCTTCACATTCGCTGTTCCGGTTTGTTAGGTACTTGACCTAAAATTTTCTTGAGGTCAGTTATTTTCTGCAAAAGTTGAAATCATTTGTGAATTTGTTTTGTAAGTACAACTGCATTAAATAAAAATTCTTCATGGAAGTTTACAAGGAACTAAAGAGTTAAATGTTATTGAAGAAAAATCAGAGCAGTTATTTTTCGAACTCTACCAAGCGTACATTGTAAAACAAAATTAACGATGTTTTTTGATATAACTTAATATTCTATATACTATTGAGCACTGTATATTATGGCAGACATGATGCGTCGTGAAGGTTAGAAGGAGGCAAGGTCATGTAAAATCCATTCATCATCGAGACATCCGCAGGAAACTGAGTCATTGTCGACGCTACGACGGTAGATAAATATAATTTGTCGTATTGTGGTTTATTTTATTACTAATAAAATTCTAAGACAATCAAAAAGTACTAGTTTGTATTATTTAAGTTTTTGCAATTGCTAGTCCCGTAACTTGCGTACTCTTTAGTAAAAGATAGAGAAAGTATATTATTAATTTAGAGTGTGTTGTGAGTGACTTAATAAAAATTATACATAAAGAGGTACGTTCATAATCATCACGTTCTGATAAATATATTGGAAATTTCGATTGTAAATTAATTTCGAGGAAAAACTTCACTGTATATTCAGTTCTCTACAATCCCCCGCCTATGGCAAGATGTGAATACCCGTGGTTTGATTACGTCATTGTATCGCTGGATATATTTAGCCTCTAGACATTTTCGGAGTCACTATACTGGCAAGTCCAACCGCGACAAATAGATGTAACGTAAAGACGACTGACGTCATCGTTGTATCTGGGATCACAGTAGTGACCCGCATGACGAGATATAACTCGCGTCAAGGAGAGATGTGTTTCTGTTTTGTTACTACAAGAATTCTATAATGGAAAAGTTACGGTGTTGAGTCATGAACTTGCAACGTGTAGAGACAGAGGCGTGGTTTTAAAAGAGTTCTCATAACTTTTGTCAGTGCATATGGTCTCGTCGAGCCAACATCTAACATGAAAATGTTTTTGGTGGAATTTTATCGGATCTGAATAGCCAAGCGAAGTAATTTTACGCACTTGCAGAATTAAAATGATGTGTTTAAAATTTTGAGAAAATGGCCTTTATTAAAAGCAAGATCGGAATACAAAATTAAAAGAATATTATTCATTTAAGCAACTATTAAAAAACAAAAAGAGTTAAAATGGATGCTCACCTCGTATCCTGTTAAAGCTGTATCTCGTACATGGTTAGAAGTTTGAGTACCATTCCATAAATAGACGATACCTGCGGTGCGTTGATATATACGTTTTAGTCATGCGAATCGAGAGAACAATTAATTTGAAATATTATAAGTTGAAATTAAAATGGCGCAAATATGTTTCTCTTAGCTACTGTTATTTATTTCTGTCGTTAGCTACATTTTTTATTGGACTATAGGCAACAAATGCAAAAAAGTTTTGTATCGCCAGACCCTATATGTAGTTGTTTAATGGCACTTAAATCTACAAACAGGGTGTTGTCAATTACTGGTGTTATAGGTCTTGTTTTTTTTTTCAGAAATAGCCTGGCAATAACATTTGGAAAAGTAGGTAGTAAAAATGATTTACATATATGGTTTTATATTATACACTACTCAATGATTATAAATCATTATTATTATTAAATTTTACTTCTAACCGGTTATAGGATTGCAGTATAAAATGTTCATAAAAATGGGATAGATAGATAGATGATTTGCGTATCCCGTTAAATTCGTAGCGCACAAACATGTATAATTCTAGTCAATTTTTGGGTACGACAATGTCTGCCGGGTCCGCTAATCTGTACATAAAAATAAAATTTAAGTGTCAGTTTGTAACGTAGTGATTAAATTATTTTACTAATTACATAATTATGACTATGTATAGGATACCTATAACAAGAATAAAAAATAAAATATTTTAGTCTGTTGTCCTTGGACTTCCTAAATTTGAGCGTAATGTCCTATTTCGTAGCGGATGTATACTCACTATAAATTACCTCCTTACCAAATTTCACCTTTGTACTTCCCACGGTTTTCAAAGTTTTGTGACAGGTGATCTTTCGTTTAAATATATATGTGTAGAAGTTTAGATTCGTCGCTTGTAATCGATAAGCGTACCCGCGCGCATTCCATAGTATGCTCGTATCTCAAATGTTCCCTCATAACAGGCCAGTATCGCATTCGATACCCAATTAATAAAAAACACACATTTTTCCTTTTGTAAGGTTTTGTTAAACATCTAAATTTGGTTTTTGAGACACCACTGGTATGTCAAGGACCTTTATTACGGGCGTGTTAAGAGTTA
This sequence comes from Charaxes varanes, assembly GCA_024363005.1. NCBI lineage: Eukaryota > Metazoa > Arthropoda > Insecta > Lepidoptera > Nymphalidae > Charaxes > Charaxes varanes. The sequence continues at coordinate 5,353,653 of JANCMC010021608.1, forward strand.
TAATCCTTTGTTAAATAAATGCTCATCTGTGTTAAGGGAAGGTGGTCTAGGGTTGTCGAATAAAATTTAATTAATTTTTTATTTTATTCGCATTAATTTTTACAGGAACATTAACTTACAACAGCTCGCCGCAATTGTAAAGCTAATAAGAAAAAAATAACGTGTTATTTTGACTTCTCCGATCGTGATCGTGCCAAATCCACACATACAAAGATCTGGAGATCGGAAAAAAAATATTTTTTGATCAGTTTATCCTGCACGAAATAAATAAATATCTTTTCCAATTATCAAACGTGTCATAAAAAACTCTGGAGTTATTTTTTTTAAGATTTACTATACTTTGTCACCAGAAAATAACCTTATTGATAATGGATATGAATCGCACTTTTGGATTTTCCAAAATACTTTAATTAACCTTGCATTTAAAGTACCTTTACAAACTTGTATTCGTAAAGAAATGTACGTCCACTCTACATTTTTAATAGATGTTATTACATCTAGATCTATCTAGATTCTCACAAACAATAAATTTATGTTTAATTAAATATAATTTGAATAAACGAGAATGAATCGTATATTGCAATTCGAAATTTTATAATTAAAATTCGTGAGAAATTAATCATACATATAAAAAATAAAGCTATGACGGCTGCCGCATTTCAAAACCTAGTATGGACTAAAAACGACATTTTACAGGAGATCGTATAAAGTTAAAGCAGAGCAGCCTAAGAAAAGTACGGCTGCCTCATTTCAAAAAAGTAAGGGACAATGTTGCACGGCGAACTCCCGCCAATCCTCTCTGGGCTTTCGTATTTTTGACCTTCATTATAAAACCTAGTAAGGTGCATCGACTATTTTAAAATCGCGCAGGTCCGGAGACTTACTAAGTATTTGAAATGGTTAGAGTAACTTCCTAGGTTTTGAGGTGGTTTCGAGGGAGAGAAATGTGCACTTACTAGGTGTCAATGCTTAAATATTTCTGTTTTATGCGAGTTCAACCTCTGGTATTTTTGTATTTGGTCGGTACTTACTTATTTTGCTCTAGCACAAACATTTCGAACCGTTAGAATTGAAGAATCGACTCTAAAAAAAAATTCGTGCCGGGCCCATATTGGACCCATGTCGCCGGTTTGTTTCTTTCGCGCCACGCCGTATCGTTTCGCACTCGCAACGAATTCGCTTATCTAGGACACTGGAAAGGATTGCAATCCTTATTAGACCTTGGGTCTCCACCGGCTAGTACGGTATAAATGCATATAATTCGTCTCTCCATATTTAACCGACTTCAAAGAAGAGTAGGTTATGTATTCAATGTGTGTGATATTTTTTACATATCGATACCTCCCACGTAAGTTGTTGTAACTCCAAATTCCCAGCTCTACAGTAGAGCATTACAGACAACTAAACTGCAGTATAACAATCACTTTTTAATATATTATTATAAACAATAATGTAATCGTCATTATTGAATATACAATTGTATGCACAAATGTGTTATATAATAGGTTTTTATTTCGATTTACATATTTGTATTCCTCTACTATTGAAGTTGGGAATTGGGGAGGTATTATATTCACCGCTTTCTCCGTTATTTGGGAACCGATTTTAAGAATCATTTAAAAACATGGTAAAGTTGTGAGACTGATTTTTTAATATGCCGTTTATCATTAAAAACATGACACAACATTATGAATGTAATCTTTCCAAATTGGTTAAAATTGATTTTCCAGCACTTCTATGTATATATATATTATACTTCCTATTTGTTTTTTAATGAAAATTCAGTTGATTTTTCTTTAGTTTTTTACGTCAGTTCTAATATAATAATTGTTTGTTTCCCAAATTAGTAAATAAAAAAATGATTAAAATATAAAAGTTCGTCTTAGGGTGAGTTAAGGATGACCGACTGCCGTCTGACGTCATCCACGAAACCCTCACTATCTCTACAATCTCACTCCATGACATACTGTTTCTGTGCTTACTGAGGTCCAAGGTTTTGAAAATCAGTGTTAGAATGGATTAATGTATTATCGTGCTAAGAACTGCTTAATCTAGAGATCGTCTCAAATGCCGGCCACTAATTTAGCTACGACCTCCTCAAATATATAGAGACCAGTATTTGTGTATAACAGGCGACTGTTACCTATAACACATGAATTAAGTTGTCTGCCTTAGGAACAGACGTCCGTGTGTCTTATAGTCCTGTATATATTAATAATTCAAATTCTCATCTCTCGAGACGGTAGACATATTTGCCTATGAGTCCAGTAAGTATTAACAAAGCTGAAATTATAAAATTACCATATAGTGACGATATTAGAGATCGGAAAAAATGATATAGTGTGCCGGAAACTCTCTATATTGTAAATGTTAACTAAAACTCAATCATTTTGATTTCAAATTTGAATAACATAAAAAAAATAACATAAAGTTTTTGTTCAATTTTAAAATAAAAATCGATGAACCTTAGCCCGCTTTTTACGAGAGTATCAAAAAGTTCGGACAGTTTTTATTATTCAAAGATCACCCGCCGTTACTTAGGGAAGATTCCATCTGGAAATTGAATTATCACTGAATATTTCCTAACTTGAAAGTGCTTGCTTTCAATAATTTCTCGATAGGTTGGAAATTCTACTTCTAGAGGGAGGGGGGAGGGCACCTTGTGGGCGGACCGAGGGATGGACAAATAATATTAAATAAATTTAACGATAAATTTATTTATTGTATAAGCCATACAATTATCATAACATTAAGTAGCCCTAACTTCTGAGATTGTTTTTAAAAACCGTGTGTGTAAAGATAGAATACATAAAAAGCTAGTAAAACTGTATTGGTTGATACCTAGTATAACAATACTATCTATTTATACGCGAGATAGTACCCAGTATCTTACGGATTCTGTTCCTCTATCATTGAGCTATCGAGCTATCAAATTAAATTTCAATGTTTAATGTCAGCATTGATCGCCTAAATAATCAAACACAAAGTCAAAAATTCTTTATTCCCAAACATTATTTTACAAGCACTTGTGAACGTCACAGGTATAATTTTATTTTTCATTTTTAATTAATCTTTTAGTGATAAAATTTACAATAAAACTTTATAATTATAATATTTTTAATACATTTTATCAACAAGTAAGGCTTGATTATCTGTAGTAATCTATACATCTATCAAATGTTGGATTGTGTTGTTAAGCCTGATTAATTATTAGCTACGCAAAACATTTATTACATAAAAGTTATATTTATCTCTTATATTCAGTATGTAATTTTTTTTAGTATTTTATAGATGACTGGCTGTAGCCCGCTAGTTCGTCCGCGCGGGCTGCTCTTATCACTAAGAAGTTTTTTTTTTATGCCGTCTCTTCCCTTTTTGCATGGCAAGATTTTTGTTTGTCTGTTTTTATTAAGCCATTCTTTTTTTATCACTAAGGAGTTTAGAAAATAATTTTTGGATAAGGATTAATACCATGTTTATAAAACACCTTCACAAATAATGCATTATTTTAGAACAACTTTGGTCAGCATATAAAATGTATTATCGAGTCAACCTTAAAAGATAGACATATGCTGTTGCGGACATTTATTTACAACTTTTAAAGGGGAGTAATTATCGCAATATTTGTTTGTGTTAAAATTGCGTGGGATGAACTTTTTCACACCGCAATGGCTCCATTAGTAACATTTAATTGTTAATGCGGTAATTTTTACATTTATTATAGTTTGTTCGAAGAGCTTTGTTTTTTTTTTTGTATTATAAATTGTAAATTGCGTTATAACTTTTGTCTTCATATATGGACACTGGTTGCACCCGCTACTGCAACCACGTGAAATTAGGTAAAAAAATGAGATTACATTTTAACGTGATGATATATAGTCTTCCTCGATAAATAGACTATCTAACACTGGAAGAATTTTACAAGTCGGACCAGTAGTTCCTGATTAGATTCAAGTAAACAAACAAACTCTTCAGCTTTATATACATAGATGATGACAGTGTTATAGCACTAGTTAGAAAATACTTTAATATATATATATATATATATATATAAAGAACTAGCTGTTTCTCGCGACTTCTTGCGAGTAAAATTTCCAAAGCCCTTAGACATACCTTAATTAACCTCTAAATACACCAGCATCTGCCGACGTGCGGTATGTAAGATTATTGTCAACGTTACCCCGTTACCCCTGGTAATTTAAATGATTCTTTAAGCAAATAGAACTTCTTGTATTGTCGTACTCAGTAATAATTACACATTATTGTAGATATGACCTGTAAATACTGACAAAGGATTCGCAATTAAGTTAAAGTGATGTTAGTGTTACAATGATAGAATATGTGTGTTCAAAATGAGCAAGCATTGATTAGGGTCGTCTTGGTTACTAAGGGTTTACTTTCTTTCAAACCTCCTTTTGCGGACTTTTAATTAACCTCTAAATACCCCAGCATGTGCCGACGTGCGGTGTGTAAGATTATTGCCAACGTTACCCCGTTACCCTCAACAATTTTAATGATTATGGAAACAAGCAGACCTTTTTGTTTTTTTGTGCACATTATTTTTAATAGTCACACGTTATTGCAGATACATTTTATTGTTTAATTACAAAAACAGAAACAAATTTCTTCAATATTTATACATGAAACCGCAATGTAGATAAAACTTAAAAGTACACAGACACTTACTGATGTGCTGAAGTCGGTGCTATCTGCATCAATTTAGCGGAGAGAGTTGATTAATTTATATTATTACATACTCATATTTATGTTTTCTTATTGTCTTTTTTTTTAATAATATAGAATTTTTTTTGCGTTTTTAATATTTAGTTTTGTCTAATTTTTAATTTGCTGTGCTCATTATGTATTTTAACGCTACACGTGCCTGTGAAAGTGTTATAAGGACTCCATAATTGTACACTTATTATATATTGTAAAATGCTGTTGGTTCGTCAAAATAAATAAATAAAAAAAAAACCTATTTGGCTTGGTACCGACTTCAGCACATCAGTAAGTGTGTACTAAATCGTATGAAAGTACTTTTTTTCTTTTTTTGTGTGTGGTTTCTGCTGTTGGCCCTATCGGCCTCGGCAGAGCCACCGGTAGTTGGGGGGTAAAAAGACAGCGGATCAGCTTCCGATGCAGACAGTCAATGCTCTTGTAACTACTGCGCTTCTGGTATTCGGTTGGGTCACTAGAACCGCGATTTATTTAAACACAATGTTTTGCATTTTTAACAAGAAAACTTCTTAAATAAGAAGGAGTTACGTTCAGTTTTCAAAATACGCCAGGTACTAAATTATGTTTGAGACTGCGCTTTAATCATAAAATTTTTAGCCTGTTTTTTAAAAAAATCTCGTAATATCTTATTGCCGTTATATTTCGCAGGCTAAATTAATCCCCAGAATGTAACAAATCTAATATAATTTAATACTTAACTTTCTTATAACTGATAGAATCAAGCGTTACTTTGCGGAAATCCATGACATGCATGAAAAACTAAACTACTTTTCTTTAATCCGCGAATGAACTCTACAAAGGTTCTTTACGAATAACCTTTGTAGAGTCTATCTCCTGATGATGCTTCGGTGTCGAAGCGAAACGTGCGTTGAGGGCAGTTTAACACTTCCACAAGTACATAAATCTGTAACAAAAAAAAACAATCAATTACAATTTAACGGCAAACTATTTATCGAATCTTTCTATTTTATCCAATATTGGCGATTCTTTATCTTTTTTTTCTATGTGGTTTTCTAGTCTATGGCGTGAAGGTCTTCTTAAGTTTTAAAGGTATTTTTGTGATTATTATGACGAACGGGTTGTTGTTCGTATTGGGATATTAATTTATACAAGCTCACTTAAGCTATCTTAGTCGCTTTATACGAAATCAAATGGTAGAAAAGACTGCCACTGTGCTGTCAGATTTTACACAGAAGTTTTAGTGTAGTCATTCGGTACATTGCATATTTGGAAACTATTGTTGTTTACGAAGAGACCGTTAGGCGACGAATATTTAAGATAACGTCTTATCATTGTACCTATATTGAATCCAGCGGTTGATGGATAAATATTATCGTAAATTCTTGTCATTGCGAAATTCTTAAACGAGAAATATAAATTCTCTAAAGACTAAGCAAATATTCTACTGTCACCCCTCTTATAACACGGTGCTTCTATAACGCATTAACAATATTCTATAATATATACTATTATAATATTTTTAATATTATGTTTCGAGCTTGTATTCGGGGCAATACAAACGCGTTATATAAGAATAATTCTACAATGTGTTTTCCTTTAATTTGAAATAAATTAATAATTGCCTATATCTTATTATTTGTTAATTATTTTGTAGTGTACAATAAAATGTATAATAAAATAAATAAATAAATAATGAACCTACCGTGTTATAGGGGAGTGCAGTATTCACCTCCTCAAATTTTATCAATGCTGCCAATTTTTTATAGAAGCTAAATTCATATTAAATATTTGCTTTTTTTAACATACTGTAATGTTAAAGAGTTTTATATCGTAAAAAAATAAGTACATATTTCACAAAACCAAACATACATAGTCAATAAAACTAAATTAAATTAACTTAATAAATTAGCGTTTTTTCATGTCGTTGCATTCAGTAATGTATGCAGTCAAGCTATGGAAATCCATGTTTAGACTTCATACAAATAAGCTAGGCGTGCCCGCGACTTCGTTCGCATAAAATTAGGTAAAAAAATTGATTCAATTGTGGCGTGATGATATATGTATAGCCTTCCTCGATAAATGGGCTTTCTAACACTGAAAGAATTTTCCAAATCGAATCAGTAGTTTCTGAGAGTAGCACTTTTAAGCAAATAAACAAACAAACTCTTCAGCTTTATATATTAGTATAGATTTAAGACTAAATTAACATAATTATACAATGCCATGTCATAATTTGCCAGGAGGCTAGAGTCCTTTAAGAAATAAATGTTTCCTTGTAGAGTGTATCAAAAAGTTAGCTAACATTTTTTGAGCAAGTAATGTAAACCACCCCTAGTAACTTAACTTATGGCCTTAACTTCAGCCTTTTTAAACTTTAATTAACTTAGATCTTTTAACGTAAAACAATATCACTGTTTTACGTGCCTTCCGAAACACGGAGGAGGTCGGATATCAAATATATACCAGTGTTAGAATGGGTCACCCATCTATAACCCGGTCGCAGCAAGAGCTACTTAACCTAGCGATCAATTAAAATACCCACTACTAGTTCGCCCACGGCCTCCTCACACTATAATATAGACTAACGGATAAAATTTACTCACTAAACTCTCATCGTTTACGCCTAGTACCATGATAGAAGACAAAAATAACATTTTCAAATAACAACTTATTTACAATAAGAGTGTAAAGTTTATAATTATTTTACAATATCTACATAATTTTTCCATAAGTTTTTATATTCTTAAATATAAAGTACTGTAATCTCCCCTACAACACGGTGCTCTTATAACGCATCAATATTATTCTATAATAATAATAATATATATTGTATCAGCAGACATTGTCCCGATCGTTGTCTCAGTCAATGGTCTTATAGCGAAGAGCTTTAATAAACACCTTAAAAAGCCATAGAGGCTATGGAGCTCCTAAGGGTTTACTCGTGCCTTATTGATTCTAACTTCCGTTCCAATAGAGTTGTCACAGCCCAACATTATTGGAAAGCTAAGTAAAAATTCTTTGTCTATGGTTTTCTTGTAGATAGTTTGGAAATAAACTGTATATTAATTAGCAGCGCGTAGTTTCTTTTTTAAGCAAATTACAATCTTGTTAACTTGATGGTCGACATAGAGAGTACAGTTCTGACACATTACATTCAGTATTGCCATCCTTATATTTAATTATCAAAACATTGCCATCCTTTAATAGTGCTTCCTCAGTTAGGCAATTCTGTATTAAGAATAAGAAATCCCGTTAATGCACAATGTAGGTTTTATGTAAGGTAAAGAAACGATACTTAAATAAATGAAAATAACAAGTAAATTTTTTTTTAAAGTCGGTTAGAAATCATAATACAAAGAATGTAAGATTTTTAATATAAATCTTTATACACAGATAAAAATTGTTATGACCTACAAAGTAAATTGCATTTTATTAGCATAACTTTCTTAGATTTTTTAGGTTTAGAAACTATACATAAATAGATAATCAAACTCACAATGTATTTTGTTTCACTCATTATACAACTATTGCTTTAACACATTTCCATTTCCTTCTAAATTTAAATTTTCAAGACAGTAACAAATCTTTGTATTTAGGTGGAACTGATTTTTTTTTTCAGTGTCCTTAGTGAGGCAATTAACTAAATAATAAACTTTTGTAATTAATAATTTTTACCACTACTATAAAAGTTAATATTTTTGCAACACTATAAATAAAAATTCTGATATTAATACAAGTAAATTTTTAGTAGTTACTAAGACACAATTAAAAATTACACTACTATACTAAAAACATATTGCTTATGGATGGCATCAGAAGATGCAATTCTTCTAAAGAGAATATTAAAGAATAATAAAAAAGTTTCAATTTGTTGAACTCCATAGTATTTTTGAAAAGGACTGACAAATTTTCCCTCGTATTCATTCGCGGATTAAAGCAAAGTAGTTTAATTTCTCATGCATGTCATGGATTTCCGCAAAGTAGCGCCTGATTCTATCAATTATTCGAATGTAGAAACATTCGATTGTAGAAATATTCAATTTGGGCCTTTCAAAAGCACATCTAAAAGTAAGTACAAAACGACCGAACAAGTATTGTGTGTTTTTTTATTAAGGTACGAAATTCGGTTATAGGGCTTCCAACATAAAAGTAAAGATTGCGTGAGTTCCTGATACCCCAATCTGAGAAGAGAGCTCAATGTACAAAAATGAAAAAGAAAAGACCGTATGGTCTTTTCTTTCCCCAAAACCTGACAAAGCATCTGAAAGCCTGCTGGTTGTGCAGTTGTCCATGGCATAAGTAGCCACTCAAGCGGACCGTCTGCTCGTTTGCCCCCTTTCTATATATATATACATACATACATACATACATACATACATGTATATATATAAAACAATGATACTTATTTCTCTGTATAATTTTAACACCCTATATAGTTCAGTGAGCCGTGTCGTATACGCACGATCCGACAATGTGTTTCGCGACCCCCATACATTGGTGTTTACTGTTTTTTTTTAAACCACCTTCAAGATAAGGCCCGCATCTTACATCACCTACTTGTTAGCAAATCGTTTAAAATATACCTGTCCCTCTCCGCACGTGTAGTTTAGAGCAGGTGAGATACATATGTATGAATATAGTCATGAACTTGACAAATTCAAGGTAACTATTATCACTGCTTTTAATGGTTATAGATAAAATAATAACAATTAGCTATGTTCAAGAATCCCTTAAATAAATGTTTCTTTTTCGCTGTAAGCTCATTTGTTATGAACTGTCTGTTTCAACGATAGCGTTATTGAATAGGGAACCACAATAACTTAATAGTAGAAGGGATAAACGTAAATCTGTAAGTTGTGCAGTTCATAACCAAGTGACTGGGCTATTGTTGCAATCACTTTTAGTTAACTTTAGATTGATGTACTCGTTTTCCATACACTTTCACCTAGTTAGATATTTATTTTTATACTAGTGTATGCTTAGCCATTGTAACTGGTTATATTTTTTATACCGTGAATGAAACTGAGAAGATCTGTTAGATACTCTTTTGTTACGAATAAACGTACAGGATATGGTTAGTATAATGTCTAAGTCTGCGAAGAAGCATTCGATATTCTGACAAAGACGAGCCCTAAATATTTGACACCTTGAAGTTACCGTGAATGAAACTGAGAAGATCTTTTAGATATTTTTTTGTTACGAATAAACGTACAGGACATGGTTAGTATAATGTCTAAGTCTGCGAAGAAGCATTCGATATTCTGACAAAGACGTAACCTAAATATTTTACACCTTGAAGTTACCATGAATGAAACTGAGAAGATCTGTTAGCTAAGTCATCTCAAAACCGTGAATAAGGCTACATTTTCATTCTTCTGGCGCACTATCTACGGCATTTGACATGCGTCAGCAGCCAACTTCCGTTCCCAGCCGCCGCTTATCTCGAGCAAATATAAAATTAAAGTAATGTAATACTAACAAGAACATGAAAAATATGTCTTTCTTTTCATCTTATGCAATCGTGTAAATACACTTGACGTGTTGATACTAGCCGGCAATGAAATAAACAATTTGATATAGGTACGTGGAAAATTTAGGCCTATCAAATTAGGGTTGTTACTGCATAGAGAATGGATTTAATCGGAGTATGTTTTATTTATTTAGAGACTAGTTGCTACCCGCGACTTCGTCACGCAGTCACAATACTGTAAAAATAATGTTTTAAAAGGGAGGAATAAATCGCGAGCAAAGTTGTAGGCAAAAGCTATGTCAATCATAATCAAGACGAAGTAAAGAGTACAGAATTTAGTTATTTACCTATAGTCACATCCGGTGACTGTAGTTAAATAGTGTATTATGTGTGTATGTGAATATAGTTGCGTATAAGAGAACTTTAGATACATGTAGAATGGTTTGAACTACTTGTGACTTAGAAACGGACCCTGAGGCAGAACGCTTCCGCGTGTTATTATTTTGTATGGATCTGTTACTGCAATAAAGCTTACTCCTTCTATATTGAAGGGTAAAAAGTATATGCGTATAGATAAGTAGCAGTGCTCGCGACTTCATCCGCGTAAAATTAGGTGGACAAAAAAGATTCAATTTTAACGTGATTATTCATAGCCTATAGCCTTCCTCGATAAATGGGCTATCTAACTCTGAAAGAATTTTTCAAATCAGCTATTCCTGAGATTAGCGCGTTCAAGCAAATAAACAAATTCTTCAGCGTTTTATATATTAGTATAAATAAAGACACTAGCTGAATAAAGTTGAAAAAACGGGGAAATGGTTATCACTACTGTTTGGTTACAAGCACTAAAATATCGTCTATATTTATGCTAATTTCAAGTTCAAAACAAACAAATGAAACGTGTCTAGTCTTATAACGGGGGTGAATAGCAGCACCTTTTTTTGCACTATTATTTTTTCGTATATAAACTTTTTTAAGCCGCGACTCTCTATACAAGAAATTTGATCGAGATCAAACTTCGAGCTAACACGAAGTGATCAATTAATGTAGGTCTGATTATAGTATAAATGCTATTAGTTTTGGTGATAAATCTTTAATACTAGATTTTTGTGATGTTTATCCAAATTCACAATGAAATCGCTTCCTTGCCCTTATGAGAGAAAAATTAAGAAAAAAGGAAAGATTTACAGAGTGAGTTAGACAGAGTGATTTAGATTTATACAGAGACATTAGTGTTTCACTTTTAGACATACACTTTTGTTAACACACTTATCAGAGTTGATATTGTTAGTTAGATAAATAAGGCGCCACTACTAATAACGCGGACTGTCAGTCGGAAGAAACGAGTTAATAGACAATCAATTTGCTCAAAACTGTATGGGATAAAAAACGTATTAAGCCGGCTAGTCACGCGATGAGAGCTGTCAAAACTCAAGCTCTCACTTGTAGGGTTGACTAACGGTTTTTAAACGCGGCCCATAATAGGCAATATCAATAATTGCCTATCGCCGCTTTGTTTCCAAACCATGTAATTATAGTGACACTAATGTGATCTTTAACCTTCTTCCATTCTGTGTTAAGCAAACTTGAAGCTTTTTTGTGCCTATAATATTTCGATGCAATACTAGTCTTATCGCACATCTCAGTGTCACTAACTCTTTTTGTCGAAAATCTTTCATTTCATTCATTCATTTTGTAAATATCTTTCATTTCATTTCATTTTTGCTTTAGAGTCCCGCGTTTTAACTGTGAATTAAAGCGTTTATTGAAGTGATATCATGATGTCACGTGACGATGATGTCTTACGTTGTTTGTTTGTAGTTTTAAGTTGTCACTTCTGTAGCCCTCATAACTGCATCTTTGTGTTTTTTTCTTTATAATTAAGTACATGTTTTTTCCGTGTTAGGGTTTAAGGTTAGATTTTCTACAGAGAAATTTTAAGGGGTCATCGCCATCTACGATCAATAACAGCAAAATTAACCAGTTCCATATGTCATATAATGGATAAACTTGGCAAATGAGGCCATTATGCACTCCGAACAGTCGCGTGCTGCGGTCTGCGGTTGACCCGCATGTTGCTAGCGCTCTAAACATTTCGTACGGAGTATTAGCTTACTGCAGCTTACAAAGTATACATTTTCTACGAATTTAACTCGCAACTACAACATTAGGTATGGCTTGGTACTTTGATTCGATATTTTGGACACCTAGAAATATATGTCAAACAATTCAAATTCAGACAAGAAGCTACACTCGGTTGCCTTCAAGAAATCTATCGAAAACACATTTCGGGCTAGATAAATAGCTATTTTTCAGATATTTTTAAATTTATTGGCTTTACCAATTTACCAAAAAAAAATCTGAAAAATTGCCTATCTCTATGGCCCGAAAAGTGTCTTCGATAGTTTTCTCCAGATAGCTCCAAAGCTGAATATCGCTGACATTTCGGGTCTCAATATAACGTCAAACTCTAAGTCCAGTCGATTAAAATGGTTTTGAAACGAATAATTCATCCAAAATATGTATTGACGTGATATATAAAAGGGGTCACGATGCACTCTGTGCATCGCGTGCCGCGGTGTGCGGTCGAATTGCACTGCGCGCTATCATCGTTTCGGTCAAGCTATTATATCCTAAATAAACCTGAGTATGCAATGTACTTGTACCTTTCAGTATAAATATTATTTGACCACTATTTGATATTCAAACATATTAAATATTAACAATACATAAATATTTATTTAGGTAATAAATCAGAAAAACAGCCATTTCATAGAGCATTAACTCTATGAAATGGCGGTTTCATCAACAGATAATCCTACCGACAAACCACTCGACCAATCGACCAACCAGTTGACCAACCTGTCCATCCATACATACCTACCTTCGGCCAATCAATTGACTAATAAGATAACTAACCTTACGAAAAATTCTATTCTTAGTCATATGTAAACATATGTATATATTCCAGTGTCAATTATAATAATTAAATCGCATTATCGAGCACACTCTTTTATATTGGCGACTACAAATCAACACGCACCCCTTTAATTAAACTGGCGGCACTATGTCAACTTTAACTATAGGTTAAACTAGCTGTTAAGGCCTGTTCACACTTTCATTCTCATATGTCATTTTTGGTATATACATTTTTTATATATAGGACTATATGACACAGGGACGTCTGTTCTTTATGTTGACAACTTACTACATACGTTATAGGTAAAAACTGCATGTTATACAAATTTTTTTTGGAAATGTATAAACACATATGTTAAAGCGTCTCGAACATCCCCCCTTTAAAACGTACCTAGCATAATCGGTGCGCTTCATTGAACACCTTGGAAGAGCGGCGAAATGTGGTGGTTTTGTAGGCGCCTGGCTGACTAAATTCTACACCTATGTATTTTCTATAATTATCTTATATATTTATGTTTATTACTTGCTGTTAGTCTGTTAGCTGCGACTTGGTCGGTGTTAGAATTTTTAATTTTGTTCAATATCGTTTTAAATTCGTTTGTTAAAAGTATTGTGGCCTATGTTATTTCTTGTGACATCAGCTATCTGTCAAATGGACGGAGTGGTATTAGAGATAGCGTGAAACCAGGGCATTTTTCTGGAGACACGCGGGGGCAATTAATGCCCCAAACAAAATTGCAAAAATATCGAAAACTTGTCATAGAAACTAAAAATAAATGAAAATGAATTGGGCTCAAAGGACTCCCTCTACTCAGCAGAAGTTATACTCCTTTTTTAAATTTATTTACACAATTATTATTAGTATTATAATGTTTCAAATTTATTACTTTTTTTATGAATTATTTTATCGCTACAAATATTTGCATTCCCATAAGGAAAAATACTTTGCACGAATATCCAACAAATAACTAATCAATACACACAAAATTACACAAAGATGCACACAACAAAGATTTTGTTACTTATGACTGACATATAAACATTAAGCTCTCGGATCACGAAGATCGAAAAAAGGCTTCTATTTCTAGAGTCTATTCTCTATTTATTTCTATAGAGGATCGATGTAGATACACAACGACTCGGTAATGGATTATGGAAGTACTAACTATTGTATTAAACACGAAGGACTACGAAATGCAAAAATATTTTTTATTACCATGGAAGTTTTCTTTCTAGTATATGACATAATAATGGGGAAATATGACAGGAATTGTATATGGTGTTGGCGGAGCCTATCAGCCCATAATAAGGAGTAACATATCTTATGGGAGAAAAGTTGAAAGAGTGTATAACATACAGCATGGTAATTAGTTCCAAAACATTGTAGATTAATTGACTAATAACTTTCCAGTCTGGCACTGGTTTATGTCCGCGTAAAATTAGATGAAAAAATAGATTTTCAGCATTATCATATATAGACTGTAGTCTTCCTCAATGACGGAGATACCTCTAACCTTTCTTTCATTTATATACTCATCTCTGATTCGTTGATTTGATTTACTTTTTTAGATTTTAATAAAATTATTCTTCTGCAAGTAAATAAAGCAAAACTTATGCCGGAGCTTCATTTGAATAATCATTTCAATGATCATGTATGTGGCAGGGGACTTTGTGCAGCTTCACAAAGTTTTGTAGTACTTTGTAAGCTTCTAGGGCAAAAATGTACAAACACTTTGAGCTAGGTCTGGCTCCGGTATTATAAGAATTACAATGTAGATTACCTACTTGTCTGTAAATCAGACTTCATACGTTTTACACCGAGTCGAAAAAGAATGGGAAAAATGAATATTCGCAAATAAAACAAAATTTTCAGATATAAAAATTTATATTATAGGAAATATTTTGGATTCAACAATATCTCCGCAGAACACAAGTCACAATAATATAATTAAAAAGAAACAACGAAAACAAATACGAAGATCAAATAAACAGAAACAATATTTTAAAAAGTTTTCCTTACAATTCTTTGCAAACATAAAAGTCATTTGTAATAAACATTATTCTCAACAAATCCTTACCAGAAATAAAAGGAAAAAAAAGTATTTAAATTTTTAGTTAATTTTAAATGTTTCAAAGCCTGTTTGACGATCAAAATTAGATTAATTTAAAACAATAAATTTTTAAATAAAGTAATTGAAGTTTTATTTATTTATTGTATAGTATTAAAGGTCTTAGTAAAAGTTAGTAATAAAGTATTTTCATATACTACTTTTATACAATAAAAAGTATAAAGTATAAATACCAAAAATAAGTACGTTATTATAAAGTATGGTCGGCAACTCTAAACACACTGAGGAGGTCGTGGCCTAATCAGTGGTCGGCATTTGAGTCGATCACTAAGTTAAGTTGCTCTGGCTACAACCGGGTACCTGGCAGACCCCGTGCTGGCACGACACTCGATACCTCCACGGCCAGATCTCTTCGAAAACCATTTTCCAATAATTGTCTTAGCTATAGCAATTATGAATATATTTGCAAAATGATATACGTTCGTTATCAATATATTAATAGGTTTTTTTTTGCGGTATAACACAACACATAACGATTAAAACATCAATTTTAGGACC
Source organism: Charaxes varanes (assembly GCA_024363005.1). NCBI lineage: Eukaryota > Metazoa > Arthropoda > Insecta > Lepidoptera > Nymphalidae > Charaxes > Charaxes varanes. The sequence continues at coordinate 5,369,367 of JANCMC010021608.1, forward strand.
AGGTTCCCAGCATCTCAAATTTCCAACAGACGGTCCACGATGAGATCATTTGTAATCATTCAATTTGATCGTGAATATTATATTTCAAAATTAAAAATATTTATAAAAAATTACACAGATTCGTAAACACTCTCAATTGTTCAAGGCATAAAAAATAATTTATTCTTAAACGTATAAATATATTTTATTAGTTATGGGTTCCTATATTAGATCACAAAATACGAACATGAAATGAAATATGAAAATATTTATTTGACGTAAACATAACCATAATAGATTCAAACATACATTTTTATCCAAAAGCTTGTAGTAGGTGCGACAATGCCCCAACGGCGGTGGAGTGTGAACCGGGTACCTTGCGGATATCAGTCCATACCTTATACCGTTGGGCTATTGACGCTGAAAATCATTAATCTGTCACTATCGAAAGATCCGTTCTTAGCGGATGCCTTTAAAATATTAACTACCACATCCAAATTCCATTTTTGTACGTCCCTCTTCTTTCGAGATTTCGTGATACATAACATAAGATCTGCTATATGTCTTATATGTTTTCCCGAAGCCGGCATGTCTGTTAAGATGGTTGTCTTTGATAAATTCGCCCGCTTGATTAAATATTGTTCTGCGAATCTTCCCTTGTTATTCTAATTGATTAATATATCATCAGATGGAGGGAAATTGCGGAGGGAAATGCTATCAGATATTCTCAGAGATGGGATAGCCGTAAATTTGCAAGGGAAACTAGAACATATAGGGTACTTCACGTTGACCTAGAATTATGAAATTTGGCAAGAAGCTGCTTTATATATCTAAATACAAAAATATAAATATATCTTCCCTACAGCAGCATTTAAGATAAGCAGAGTAGAACCATATGTTTGTACGTACACGTTTTAATTAATGCGTGAGATATTAAACAAAAAATTGACTACTGTTTTCAGAACTCAATATGAAAGATAAGATTAGATTAGATGAAAATCTGTACATTTTTTTTAGAGCATACACCTTAGACAGAAACATATGGAAAGATGGTAGGGAGGTCTTTGCTATATAGATAAAAAATAGACTCTAAATAATAATAATTTGTAGTTTAACTATTAAATTATGTAAACTATGAAAAATAAGTTTTATTTATAATAGTTTTTCCATTTTAAAGTGGAATAAGATAATGGAACATGGAAGAAAATATTTAAATATAGTATAGAAATGATATGAAAAGTTTTGTCTGCCCTGTTAACGGTAGTAGGACTTAATTAACACTTACCAGTGTATCGACAACGGGTGTAACGTAAATGTGTCGCGACCCACATGCGGCTCTTTGGATGTGAAGCTGTGACTCTTTAGTTCCATACGAAAATGTGTAATAATCTAATAATTTTAAAAAAATAACACTAATTGCATATGGATAAGTAGATCATTTTCTTATGAATAAATAAATTAGTTTTTTATATCAAAAACTTTATTTATGCGACGACTGTAATTTATTGTTTGCATGAAACCTTTTTGAGGCTTTTTTTAAAACTTTGAAATTTTGTTAAATGTTATTTTTAGCTCTTCCGACTCTAAAGGTTGCCAACCTCTGCACTTAGTTGACAGTACTTTTAAGTGATCGTGACGGCATAGCGTTTACTATTGTTAAATAGCAATAGCAAATTAACTGTAGGTACTAAAACTACATATGATGAAGAATCCCGTACACAGCCTATTAAATTATTAACAAAGTCACATAGAAATAAATAGATACATACCGCTGCTGCTAAGTAAGGCTCAAAATCGTTTCTGTAGCTACTCTTCTGTGTTTCAGTCCGAATTCCGAGACTAAGATCTGGCTTGTGTTGCGCCATTATAGTAGTAGTATTTGTGTGTTAATCTTAGACTTTTAAAACCTTACAACTAAGTAACGGAAGGCGTAAGGACATTTCACACATCAATATGTTTGATCACACATTCGTACGAAGTAAGTTTGCTCACCGCGCATTGGCATTCTATTAGGATGAGACGGTTAAATTGTTGACCGTAAATTAATCGACGAGTTTGAAAGTTGTATATTATAGGTAACTTAGATTAAATCCTGTAAGCCTTGGTAATCTCATTGCAAGCTAATAATCTTTATTGTTATTTTCGTCTTCTTATTTCAGTCTTCACCGATCAATCTCCTCCGTTTTGTCCTCAAGTTAGGTGACATTGGCGGAATAAATTATGCCGTTGGCAAAACAACCAAGAATGGAATTGACATTTGTCAAACTTGTTTAAAAATATGGTATCTGATTTTGACAGATGATACTTTTAAAACTCGATTTGATAGTCAAATGTCGTTGTACTAATACCGGAGCCAGACATAGCTCAAAGTTTCTGTACATTTTTGTCCTTGAGGTCCACAAAGTACTACAAAACTTTGTACAGTTACACAAAGTACCCGGCAACATTACATGATCATTGAATTGATCATTCAAATGAAATTATATTGGGCTCCGGCATAAGAACAAACATTTTGTACATAGCTGTCAATAATTTGAGTTGTCTATCTCATAATAAAATACACTTTTTAAAAATGGACTGGTACTTTTTGAGTTTAGCACGTTCATAAATACAAACAAACTTTTTTATAATATTAATTTTATTATATACTAGCTGTTCCCGACTTCGTCCGTATATGCCACTCTTATCACATAGAGGTTTAAACATAGTTTTTTGGATGAGGATTAATATTATGTTTTTAAGAAGACCTTCACAAATAATGCATTATTTTAGAACAAATTTGATTAACATAAAAAAGATTATACTGAGCCAACCTAAACATTGCGTAAAACTTGCTAGGAAGTGTCTTACGTAGGTCTATTATAAGATAATATGGGATCATCGATACATAACGTCACAGGAATTCAACGATTTTTAAACCCCCTCCCCCCCCCCCTGTCACACTCTCTATACCCCCTTCCCCATAGTGTGACATCACAAATTTCCCAATTTTATGCATAAAAATATTAAAACAAAACGGCAGTTATAAAATTTTTTTTAAATCTTTTTAGTTTTGACAAGTGACGTCACGAAGCTTTTGATCCCTCCTTGCCCATTGCCCCCCCTGCTCCACCCTCTTAACGTGTGACGTAATTTATGGATGACCCATAACGGACTAAATGCCGTAAAAGTCGTATGTTCGATCCTGATCCTACAAGCTTAGTCACGTATATTAATTAAAAATTCTTAAGGTAATTATTACAATGCCCACGGCCGGTTACTACACAATTTTTAAGTTATGCTGACTAGCAATTTCTACCCTTGCGTGAGTTATAGTAGTGTCATTCAATGTTGAAAGCTAGTTTCCTTGCGGTGGTTCTGAGCTGTGTTTGGTGAAAATCGGTAAAGCAGTTTGAAGAGTAACAGCTCATTTCTAATATAATGTAAGGCAGTTTTGATAAAAAATTGAATTATCATGCTTTTGTTTGTAAGATTTCTTAGACGAGAATGTTTTAGTCTGTGTTTAAATTTAAATTCATTTAGCCGTTAACTAGGCGAGTAATACGATTGAGGTATTAAATGAAAGGATTTGATTTGAATGTTACAAAATTGAGTACTAGAAGGGAGGGGGGGGTTATGGGCCCGGGGATAAAGTTACTAAATTGAACGAACATACTCGTGTGTGGTATCGGAGGTTTTGTTATTTTCGAATTTAATGTTATATTTATTCGTAAAAAAATGTAGTATGCGCTATATTAAATTAATTCCAAAAAACACGTTACAATTTCGTTTCACCCTGTTAAAATGAAAAGTTATGGTTTATTACTATAATACAAATATTTTTTTTTATTAATAAAAGCCTTAATGGTCTCGCTTATTGACAACTATCCATTACATTGATAAGGTGAATCGCCTACGTCGTTTCCGATTATAGGTTCTATTAGCGTCTATTAGTACATTATCCAAGCCAATACTTTATTTGTCAGACACTGTAATGTTTTCATGTTTAATGATTGTGTGATAAGAGTACTTACACTATCCACCAATCCATTATCACACCCATTTGTAGAGCACGCTGGGACACTAAGTGTTGCTGTTACTTTTATATTAGGCCAATGAAAAATGTTTTTATTCCGTCGAGCAAACACTTTTCCAGCTATCTCGATTTCAAAGTTGAATGAGGTTAGTTTTCTTTTGTTGTTGGACTTTATACTTCATCTTTTGTCAAGGAACAAACATATTATTTTTATTAGATAAGACTATTGAATATACGCTTAGCTTCCATTGCATTTTCTGCCTCTATATTTTAAATATTATTAACTCCATAGTGATTAATTTGAAGTGATTATCTAGCAAGTCTATTTGTACTGCTCTTTAATCCATTGTTACTGTCATATTCCTGTTTGTTTTTAATAATATTACTTCCATATTGTTTTAAATTTTTGTGACGGTCTTGAAAGACTACTTATACTGCTCATCAATCTATTGTCACGCTCATATATCTCCCTGATTTAAATAATATTACTACAATATTGTTTATATTTAGTGATTATCTGTAAAGACTTCTTAAACTGCTCTTTAATCCATTGTTACGCCCATATACCTGTTTAGACCCCTTAAATAATATCACTTCAATCGTGGTTTATATTTAGTGATGTTCTGGAAAGACTATTTATACTGTTCTTCAATCTATTATCACGCCCATATATCTGTCTAGGTACCTTAAATGATATTACTGCAATAGTGTTCTATATTTAGCAACTATCTGTAAGGACTACTTATAGTACTTTTCAATCCATTGTCACGCCCATGTGCTCGTATACCTGAAATAATATTACTTCAATATTGTTTTGTATTTATGACTGTCTGCAAAGACTACTTAAATACTTGCCATCACATTGTCCCCATTGTCCCATATGTACGAGTTGGCTAAGTTACTTAGTAATGTTTCCATTTCGTCGAACAAACACATTACTCAATAACCAAGTTGAATGAGATTACTTTTTATTTTCTTGTTTGAGTTCATAGTTTTCTTTTGATATAGGTAAGCTTAAATAGCGTCAAAGAAGAAACGTGATTTTTATAATGTTAACTATAAAGTCGTAATTCATAACTTTAAGAGTCCTTAGCTCTACATAGAAAACATCGACGTTTGACCTCTGACACCACGTTCGCTTCTGACACTCAACACATAGATTTCAACATTTAAACTTATTTTAATAATAAAAGACAAAACAAAATACTTATAGTATTTTCAGATATTAAAAACATCAAGAAAATATAATGGCATCTGAGAATTATTAAAAAGACGAAGCGAACCCCAAAGTTTAGATGACAAACTTCAAAATTAGGTCTGCTGCTATATTACTTCCATTCCGTTTTGTATATTTTGAAATTAGATACATAATATAGTTGATAAAGATAGACGTTACTTTGTTTTGTAATATATTGAGTTTTAAAAAGAATAAGTATAATGTTATAGTTAACTGCCAGTGATAAAGAAATTAGATTTTTAAGACCGCTATAACTGCTTTCATATAATTCTGACAACTGCATGCACGTGTCATATAATGTATTCCACATATACTTCCTAAATTCTTGTTTTTATAGCGCACTAGACAAGAGCTATGAGAAATATTATATACTTTTTAGTTTACACGTGGCACTGTCAAGGCCATCAGCAATACTGTTATGTGACGAATAAAAAGAGTACTCTTGAATAATATATGTATATGTCACCTAGTGTCAATCGACGTGAAGATGTCAACGCGATAATCTGGTAAAAAGAGGAATGTGAAACCGTCTGCCATTTTTAGTAACAAGAATTTATCCATACTCCACTAATATTATAAAGTCCTCAAAAAGATCACTTTAAAATATTCTTCTTCTTTCTAGCGTTATCCCGTTTTAGTACCAGGGTCCGCTTAGATTGAAGAGGATGTGGCTGTTCAGTTTAGAATATGTGATACAAAAAAACTAATGCTTATTTTTGTTTTATTTGAATCACCGATTTGATTACAATCGTAATCAAATCGGTGATACATAGGCTAGGTGAACACAATTTCCCGATATTAATTTCTAGAAATATAACTATTTTCTTCAATGTTTATGACAAATTATTCATTTTGCTGGTCCACATATCTTAATCAATAATTAAGGACTATAATCCATCCAACTTCGACGTCAAGGAGACAACATGTAAAAAAACCGCGCCTTGGAAAAAAGTTTGGGAAACGATGACTTAGCCGCTTTTCACTAGGGGTCAACGTACATTTTTGCCAAGTGATATGAGCCGTACTAAAACACTACTGATTTACGAATAAATATGGTAGCATCGTTTTTTATCGCCGCTGCGTTACACTACTAGAGAATTATTCATATTTGTTAGTCTTTATTGTTATTCCTTGAGAATAGTATATATTTTTTGATAATATACTTATGGACAGTATTTTTTATAAAATATTATTTAAAAATTGAAGTTAGAATTTAAAATAAATTTCTATAAACTGCTACGTGATCAACATTGCAACACTTTTCAACATGGCGGCCTCAACACGTGGTCTTAGATCCCATGCACTTGGATTTAAGCTTCCCAAAGCACCCCATCCCTTGTTACGAAAAAATGTAACATTTCAATACCACTAATAAATAAATATTAAACTTTCGAACTGACTAAGATGCAGCCTCTCGATTCGAGAGTTTCGAATGGGGTAGAAAGAAACCCGTCGCGCAGTTCGTTTCAATATTCGGTCAACGATATGTGATAGCCAATAAAGGTTTCTGATCGCGATCTCTAGTATTGTTTGCAATTTACATCATAGAAGTGCTTCGGGTCCATGTTCTGAATAGACAACATACTCATAAGTAAATCCGTTACTATGTTCGATATTACAGAACGACTGATTAATTTTTAATCAGCTTATGCTATGAGTTGATTTCAGTCTTATCAACGCCCTAGATTGATTATGAGTATTGCAACATGCAAATATTATTTATTAAAAAAAGGAGGGAATAAAATTTCAATTATTACTTCTGAATTCTGATCCCCTAAAAAGCAAGTAAAAAAACGTTTTAAAAAAACTATTAAGCCGCGATGTTTAAAAAATTAGTTTTTAAAAAAATAAGTACAAAAACATTGAAAGATATTACAACTTCATACTTCATGAAAGTGAGTACACTTAATCTCTCGAACATGTTTAAGAAAATCCTCAACTGTCATTTTAACAAGGCCCAGCGTATCGACTTCCACGTTTGCTTTAGTTGTTAACTTTTTATTTCTTTCCATATTTGCTCTGGTTATTGTAACAATTATGGTAGCAATAAATGATTTTTTTTTTATGTACCTATCCCTCAGTGTAACTCTATTTTGGTGGCCGAAGACTGAATTCATTTATTGGTAATATATAACGTGTCGTAAGAGTGATCAAGTACAAAGATCAAGATATATTTGTATTCAAAAAAACAAGGAAGCAGCGTGATATACGGGCATAGTATATAGTATTGTGGGAAGGCACACCAAGGTGGAAAGTTTTTCGGCGAGGAATGAAAGGTAGGAGTGAAGGTCGATATGCTCAACCACCGCAAAGGAAGATCTTCGGTCCGGGCTAGTTGGAGTTGCCCGGGGCGGCCGCGCCCCGCCGACAGTTGTTCGTCGGAAGGTTTATATAATATACTAATCGTAAGTAGAAACTTCGCTAGCGTGAGTTAGTTTGTATGGAGATTTTCAGTGTTTGTACTGCGGTCGTCGTCATATATATAGCGTTGAAAATAGAAAGCGTCGCGTTATAAAGGCAACTGTTGCGTGAACACAAACTCGGGAGTTCATATTCTATTTGAACGCTTTTTTAACGCGCGGTCAAAAAGTTCTTATGCTAATCACTTAATGTTTTGTGCTATACGAGTAAACTACACTGTTGCATTGGGCGTAGCCTGTAATAGCAGTTGTAACGTGTTTAGGAAAAATTACTCTTGGCTCTTCTGACAATATATAGTTATGATCAACGCCCGCCTTTTCAGCATATATGAGAGCACCGCATTAAAATTCGTACTTAACTACAAATAAATTAGTCTCAATAACTTATCGGTAGCACTGCTTGAAATTTTTAAGTCACTTCGATTCTCGATTCCGCTATGCTCTTGTTGCATTCACTTTTAGCACAACCCTTACTTTTTCTTGGAAGGGAAACGACAAAGCGTAATTAAGAAGTATTTTTGGTAGCATTAAGAATACATATTTACTTACCGGGCGATTTTGAGGCTCCGCTGCGTGCGTTGGGTAAACGGTTAAAGTTTTGCAAAAATCATATATGACTGAGTTGTTCCCCTTTAAAAGTACTAAATAAAAGTTCGCCACAGCATGTGTCTATCTTTTAAGGTTGGCTCCCTATAACTTTTTTATGCTAAACAAATTTGTTCTAAAATAATGCATTATTTGCGAAGATGTTCTTATAAACATGATATTTTTTAAACCCATAAGTAATAAAAGTGGTCCACGCGAACGCAGTCGCGGGCTACATCTAGTTTTAAATATATAAGACAATTCGGTTTAAATCTACTGCTGAACTTCCGGAATTTCGGAAAAAGTAGTTTATCATATGACAATGTTTTAAATAATTTTTTATCTTGTATTTAAATTTCCGTTGTATTTTTCTGTCAAAAATCAGTGCAAATAAATCAAATTAAAGCGTTAAAGGTGCCATAAATTATAAGTGATAAAGTTAAAAAAAATTAAAGCCCTTGGATAAAGAAGAATATTCAGTTGGTGTATTTGAAAACTGCCGAATTTCACCGCTAAGCTATTTAGCTCCCGATCACCTTGATTCTTTAGTCTATACTCTTTAGTCTATACTCTTTAGTCTAGGTAAGGGGTCGACAACCCTTTGAGTCGGAAGAGTTAGAAATAAAAATTTATAAAAATTCAAAGTTTTTAAAGAGCCACATAATGTTTCTTGCCAAAAATAAATAGAACTCGCATAAATAGAGTTATTTATTAAAATGATCTATCTATTCATATACAAGTAGTGGTTTTTGTCAACAAATTAGATTATTTTTATTGAACTTTTATTTAATGACAATTTATTTGTAAAACTTATTCAGTGCAACATAAACCACAATCGGTTCTACTGTGCACTGCTAATTCTGAATCGGTAACTTAAGTCCAAAACTAGAATTTATTATTAAATATAAGATCTGTTGTAGAATATAAGATAATATAATATATCATATTATTAGATAAGATTCACTTATTTTGTATGGAGATTTTCAGTGTTTGTACTGCGGTCGTCGTCATCCGTACAGCGCCATCTAGTTTGCTTTGGTGTAACCCTTTCCACTCGACATCTTTGGCATCTCGTTATGTAGCGGTAGCTACATCCCCCTACTTCTTGGGCAATTTTAGAGCAACATGCTATATCTGGATATAATAAAGTTACTCGTGTAATAGAATATCATTTACTGCAGCAATTTGAGGCAGAAGGTTAATATATTAAGTAAGCTAATACTATAATATTAATTATTAAGTAAGCTCTTACATTGTTAATTAGTTTGTTATACTTTAATTTATTGCCAATTGTAATTTAATTTATTGAATTTGTAACTGGATTATTGTTGTCTGAATAAATAACAATAATAATAAATCGAACCTTGCCGAAGGTACCGGCGCCGATCTTCAGGCCTCTCTGCCACTTGAATGTGAGCTGCCTGAGCTTTGGCTCGTAGCTTTTGACCGTCGCTTCCTGCACTTTGCCGTCGACGCCGACATGGATGTGCTTGCCGAATTCTGTCGCAATGGAATTGTAATTTTAATAAATGGCATCAGTATTGATATCGAAAATAACTTCTCTTCTATATATAAAAGCTTGAGGAGATCTTCAACAAATATAAAGCCTTCCACCGTGTTAATAAACCTTCATATATAATGAGTAATTTCGTCATTTGTCTTTTTTGGAGTTCTGTATAAAGTCCTATATCTATTTATCAATGACATTATGATTAAATTCGCAACAATTAGCCCAAGGCATATATATCGCTTCGTTTTATAGATTACCACAGTTTGTTTATTGATCATTAATAAGTTTCTTTAAAGGAAATTTTGTGAATTTTTTTTATGCAACAATTAACAAAATATTTTACATATTTCTAATATATGTATCTTCCATCGATACATAACGATAATTATGTATTTAGAGACGCGAAATTCATTATTACTAATCTTGGTCTCCAAGACGTACTTGTCTGCTAGTCCTATACGTCCTCCTCTAGCTTCGATTTATTCATAAAGCTTAATATTATTGTTATTCTGTAATGCCGGAGCCAGACATACCATTTGAATGATCATTTCAATGATCTTGTAATATGAGGACTTTGTGTAACTTCACAAAGTTTTGTAGGACGTTGTAGACTTCAAAGACAAAAATGTACAAACTCTTTGAGCTATGTCTGGCTCCGGTATAATACTTTTTTTTTAAATAATGGAACTACAAAAGAGAATAAAAAACGGAAGAAGGAAAATAATATATCTTACAAATGGCATTCATTAATAAAAATATGTATAATTTAATCTGTTTCTTATAATTTCTTTAGACTTACGCTATCGAAACGTAAATAAACAGTGTCTTACATAAATCGGCGTGACCCAGAACTTGAGAGAAAGGTCTAGGCGATCCCCCATCAATAATATAAAAAAAAATATTTCAAGAATTGCTTGTTTGATTTTTTTAAATTGTACTTGCCCCTTGCTCGATTTCTCTTAGACCTAAAACGTAAACGGTCAGTAAAATATTAAGCGTGCAATATGAACAACTGCACCACAAGGAAGTTGGCGATGCGATTGCAGGCCTTTTAGAAATGAGCGCTCTTTTCAAAGTGCCGTTCTTGTCTTAACATATTTTCTCTGGACAAAATATATATGAAGTTTATGTTAATAAGCGAGTGCAATGCGATCGTTGTATTGAATCTACGTTCGTTCCGGAGAGAATTGAAAAATAAATATATTCGGGATATATTCACCTGCCGCGAAATACGTTCGGAATTTGTATTCGGAGGTTTATTCTTGTAGTAGTGTTGATATATTATGGAATGTGGAAACGGGTTAGAGTAAAACGGAATCGAGTTAGAAAGTCTAATGGGACCATGATAGTATGAAATATCCTCATATGGAATATGGTAAGATTTTTTTTTATGTTACAAGCGGGCAAACGAGCAGGCAGCAGGCACCGAAGTGCCTACCGGCGCCCATGGACATCTATTTAGAGGCTCTATTCGGAAGTATGTGACAGCCTCGTAAATAAAAGTAATTTTTGATTATGTTATATTATTCCAACAGTAGGTTTTAGCTTAAATAAAATGATGTTTTGGTAAAGTTACGCTGCCTCAAACTTAAAATATGTTATTTTTTTAATTGCTTTATGTTTGTTATTTAAGTAGTTTTGTCTTGAATATTGTAGTATGTCTTTATTAGTTTTAGACTAGGTGTTATGCATTTTACTATTATTATTGTTAAATATATTTTAAAATTATAAACAACATTGTGCGATATATGGAGACTGGGAGGTCTACTCCTAGATTAAATTTGCGTTCCTTACTAATTGCGATGCGATCTAGCCAATAGGAGTGAATAACTTAGACATTTTTTTCTGTACGAATTATTTAATTTTATGAGTCGTGGTAACGGAACATTTATCGATCAGATGATCGATAAATCGAGTAATAATTAAAGAATCGAGTTTACCGTGTGGGTAATCGACACGGAATTTGTAAAATAACGAAATAAAATTGAAATTCACCAGGTTCAGAATCTACTAACGACCTCATAAGTTATCCATTTAGATTTAATGAATCGACAAATCAAATTTTTAATGCACCTAATAGATATAAGATTGATAAAGTATATAAAAAAATAGCGTTGATATTGTTGTATGCGTATTTCCTAACGTTATCGAAGTTATTATCGGACTGAGAAATATACTTAAAAATATAATAATGATGCATAATAATAATAAACTACAATGGATATCTTAAATATACATTTTAGAACTGGTTTAGGCAGCCTAGTTTGATAATGGAAATGTTAAACATAAATACTAAATTTACACCGAATAAAATATAAATACTTTGCCCATAAAAAATGTATGAATAAATTTACGGAACATTTACAATTTATATTTTGCTAATTTAAATAAATAACACTATACTCCCACGCAAACTAAAACTAATGTGATAAAACTAATGGTGATTGATAGGTATAAACCAATTTAGGTTAGACTATGCATATATATTTTATTATATATATATATTATAAGGGGCATACGAGCAAGCTGTTCACCTAAGTAGTAATTTTGGGTGATTAACCACCGCGCACATAGATGTTTCTTCGGCCTTTAAAGATTTAGAGCTCTGGGAACCTTCACAAACAGAACGAAACGCGACAACAATACATTACTTGACGTAACAGCACTGCTGCCACTTCACGCCGATCTTATGTAAGAGAGAGGTACTGGTACCCGGACACGATGGCCCCATTCGGTTGCAAACCAAAGGACTGCAAGCGTGGCTTTACCTCTAATTAGAAAGGGGTAATGAGGAAAGAAGACAAACGATGCGGGTACTACTGTCATGGACGATACAGAGGAAGTGATAATAGCAGCCAGGGCTGTCCGTACATATATAACTTTGACATATACCTAGTAAATAACTTAAGAAGTAAAAAAGAACTGGACGGTTAAGGTATGAACAAACTTTTACAACGGTGGTTCTTAGGAAAAAAGTATCGACACATTTTTTGTGGATAATTATATGATACCTGTGCAACTTTATGATAAAACTTACCGTTTTACTAACAATCCCGAACAACTGATCTTTATGACCTTTCAACTCAAATAAGTTTGTTCCAACGCTGGAGTCATTGAGGGGTTCTTAGATTTAATTTATAATGGTGTTTCTAACAATGCTACCAATTTTTAGTTGTATGCGAATTAATGTACACTGGAAAGTCTGAATTGAGTGGGGTGTTAACGTATTGCAATATGAAACAGCAATACGTCTGTCCGTCATAGCATCATCCCAATCATCTATATACTAGAATACCTGCTTACGGATGGACCGTATTTACATAAAATAGATCCCGATATCAACAATTACACAGAAATAATCAGACATTACAATGAGGTAAACTATGAAATTGGAAAACAAATTAGCGAATTTGCGCAACTAAGATGCGGCGGGCATACAAGAACCTACGTGTCTAATACAATAAAGCCCTCAGGATGCTGACGGGGTTGCCGTTGGGTAGTAGTGCATGGAGGATATTTATGAGGTCACAAGTTGATGGCTTCTCATCTGTGATAAGAAAGAGATGTGCATCCCTGCTATACCAGTTGCGCGGTAGTAGCAACAGCATCCTGAGGGTTTGCGCTAAGCGGTGGGATTCAAAAGGTGGCTCCTATTTCACAAAAAATTCTGTGAACTATTAACGCTAGCTCGTAAGTTTGTGCTGACATCTATGGAAGATTATTTTCCGAAATTAATTAATTTAGAATTTGAATTTGATATATAGTTTTTCAGCAATTCAATTTAACGCTAACGCTTATGAATTGGGCCAGGCGCGATCATTGTTTTTCATAATAAAAACATTTTACTACGACAACACGACATCCTCATGCCTTTTTTGTGTTGAATTCGTATATTTCGTACGTGCGACGTCCCTCTCCATACGTGGGACGATTTTTGATTTCTCAAAACCGACCTACGTGAACAAGTAAATTTCCTTGATTTACTGCTTAAGTTATTAAAGGGTTAAAATATGACATTTTTTTATATGTACCTACGTCTTGATAAGTAGCTATAACGTAAAAGTGTTGTTGTCATGCCCGAAAGTAAAAATCATTAAAAAGATAACCTAGATACTAAGCTAACTACAGCGCCATCTGCCGGGTTGAATTGTGAATCTAAACCATTCAGGGTGCAACCTTTTCTCGGCTGAACTTTAGAATATTAACTACCTTCGAGACAAATTCCATATCTGTACGTTCCGCGGTTTTCGAGATTACGTGATAGGTGACCTTTCGCTTTTCTACATTTCTAGGAGTCTTAAAATAGAACATTCAAGTAAATACAATAGCTACATGTATAAACAATTACAACGATTCTAAATACCAACAATTAGAGAGATGCCGGGATGCCCAAATAAAGTAGGCCGAGACAACGCATTGCTAGTCACAGGTTCGAACAATTTTACGGTGCAAGTACAATTAGAGGCACAAGTGTTAAAGTAAACGTATTTTTTAAGTAAAGAATTTTTTTTACAAACTCTTGTGATAGTAATTTCTAGCATGTTCTTTTTTTATAATAATATAATATTCACTTGACAATACATTTGACTTAGAGCTCTAAGTTTACGAGGGAATAGTTTTTTTTTTATATGACAAAGAGCAAACTGGCGAGCCTTTCACGTAAGTGACTAACAACGCCCATGGACAATTGCACTACTAGAAGGCTCGCAGATGTATAGCCAGCCTTCATGAATGTGTATGCTCTTTTCTTAAAGATCCCTAAGTTGTAACGGTTTTAAAACATCGGCGCTGATAACTGAGTCCACAAAGATGTTGTGCGAGGTATAAAATTCCAAGAAATTTGCATTGTTACGGATTTTTCAATAACGCGATGGTGAAATTTAGCTGCGGGTAAAAACTTGAATAATTTATTAAAGGCGTTTAAAGTATTAGTGATAAATTACTACTAAAACTGTAGTTGGAGAATCTAAAAAAGTTTTGGAATATTTATAAAAAAATTTCAAAATCATTACACTTCTGTACCCGTCAGTACAGTCTGTTAGAGCCCGTAGGTGCGAATGGGTGAACAAATATCAGCTACCGGTCGGGTTTAGCTGTGTCAACTCGGTATTCGTTCGATCCCTTCGACTTATTGTCGAACGACTGCAGAATAGCATACCTCTGTGTGAACTATAAAGGTGCAGCCACACTGAACTTATTTCTTGTTGAGACCCATTAAAGGTACAACCTCACTACACTTACATTTTGTTGAGCGACATTAAAGGTACTGCCACACTAAACTTTTTGTATAACAACCTATTATGTTAAACGAACAAATATAGGTTACTGATCGAATTTCGTGTTCGTACGATCCCTTCGACTTATTGTCGAGTGCTTGCAGAATAGTATACCTGTAGATGAATACAGAGGTGTTGCCATATAAAATTTACTTTTAGTTTATCAATATTCTGTATTAATTTTCGTTTTTATAGAGTAACATTTTTCGTAAAACTTACTTTTTGGTAGAGTCACTGTGCCAACTTGGTATTCGTTTGATCCGCTCAATATACTTTAACCTGAATGACTACCGGTGCCCATGGATAACTACATAACCAGAAGAGTTGCAGGAGCGTTGTTGGCCTATGAAAATACATGAACAGGAATGGGTACAACGATAGCTCGTCGAGATCAAGGATTGAAACAGATATCTATCAGGTTTCAGTACACCTTTTCGCTATTGAGCAACTAAAGCTCAACTATTTGCTCCACGTAAAGTAAATTCAGTGTGAATGCACCTTTAAGTCTATTTTTTTACTTTTAATGTCGAGTGACTTTACAATAGCATGCTTTTCGTTACATTTATTTATAGTGAAATATACAAGGTGTATCCAAAATATAGCTAGTAATAAATATTTTAAACCTAAGCTATATATCAAAACGTCCCTCTACCTAGATTTAGGTAGAGGTAGGTTTAGGAGGATGTGTCCTAGGTTAAAGGAGACATTTTTAAAACTCCTCTTGAAATTGAGTGGAGTGGAAATGAGTCCGCTAGAGATTAAATACAAAAGCTTAATTGCAGGCGTCCCACTGTAGTGCAAGGTAAACAGACCGTCTTGGCTTCACTTTAAATAAATTCAACTTTGCCTAGATTTGAACTCTCTATAGAGGTCAGGCATTTGTGCAATCAAACCGTTGTATAAGTACTATTCTCTAATAAGTAGCATTAGAGGAGGCCGGCTGGTCGAAATTCGATCACAAATCTTTAGATTTGCATACAATACGCTTCTTTAAAGCTATATACAAAGTTTTAATGCTTTGTATAGTCGACCAAGAAATTGGTTTGCCACGCTAAGGTCGAATGTCGTTTGCACGTCAATTAGTTAAAAGGCTTTCCATTAAATTTATGACATAGAAGGAAATGATGTAACAAAAGTAGAGCAGGGTAAAAACCTTAGGTGTTTTTTACTCAAGCGTTTAGACGATACTCTGAGTGTTTTTATTATGGTTTTATTTTAATGGGACATAATTTTTATACTTTTTATTACATTAACGATTGTAACGCAAGTCGATGGCTGGATGGTTTATCTGCTAGGGGCTTAGGCAAAACACTTCTAGGTAGGCTTAGATTAATTTTATCGATAAAATTTCTGTTTAAAAACTGCAATGATCTCAATATTTAAATTACTGAAACGTCCGTACAAAAAGCCACAGTTCATAGAAGAAATTCGCAAAAGAGAGCAAAGAGCAGAAAAAAATATTTCATAGACAATAATTATACTTTCCATTCTTTATTCCAAATCAGTGATCTATTTAAACCAATTTAATACAAACATTTGTCTGTTTACATCATCTTATCTTAACTTATATACGCGTCAAGTTGTTGGACAGCAAGTTCTTTGAAATATTTATCTTGTGTTTACAGCATTTTTAACAGCTCAATTTAAGGATAATTTCGATATACCTACTTACTTAACAATTGGGGTGTTTTGGGAATTTTAACATAAGCGAGCTAGCTAAGTATGCTAAGTTTAAGAACTTATTTTAGGAGTGGCCAAGACTAAGTATATAATGCACAACTTTACAAGGCTCATTTTAAAGTAGGGTAGGTGATTCCCAGTCAAATTAGTCTTTTGTAATTTTGCCACATGTTTGAGAATAGCCTGTCGCAAGTATTTCCAATGAAAGGCTATTTGTGAGAAGCCCATATTTATCAATAATAGAATTTTGCACTGAAAATAAGCCTTATTTACTCACAAAATAAACCTTTTCGACCAGCGGATTTAGTACTTGATCAAAATGTAACCGATGAAACACTTAGGTTTTTTTTTTATGTTACAAGGAGGCAGACGAGCAGGCAGCAGGCGTTGAAGTGCCTACCGGCGCCCATGAGATTCAATTAGGTTACGCAGATTTATTCACATCTTATTATCTTTAAACGCAAATTTACGATTTTCCCGGCGTTGTACTTTCTAAACCCAAAAGGAAATAATGCATTTAACGAAAAGAACAGTTCTATAAGATTTTAAATAATATAATTGAAATATAGAAAATATTTTCTATGACACTTCTGATTCCTTTTTTGGAATATTTTATGATGCTAGGATTTAACAGCTTATTTCACGAGGATTCCTCATGCCAGGAAAAACATAGGTATTTTTATTATTATATTTTCATAATTGAAGTAGAATAAATAGAATATTGTGCATGCAATGCAAGATTGCGTTTAATTTAAAGTTAAATGATCTGAAAGTTTCAGGGATTACCTCCATGTTTGCACCATTAATTACCCATGGCGTGTTCAGTTTGTAAAATGACTGAATTTATATTTGCATTTCGATTCCACATATCTTATCACACACATTATTAAAATATTTGCACGTTAATTGCAACACCCGTAAATTGAAACAGACATGTAAAAAGCTTTATTTTATTTATTTTTTTGTTATAAATAGATAAAAATTTGAGACCTCTTAGACCCCCTAAATCCGGTCCTGACGCAAAATCCGTTCTTTGCGGATGCCTACTACTTAAAAACTACCTCCCTGCCGAATAAAATCTCACCTACTGCTAACACAAGCATTGTTTTAATTGATAATATTCTTTACAAACAAGAAGAAATATACGGTCAATTTTCAAAATTCAAATTCACAGTTTATTTATTTACCAATACAAATTCAGTTTAGTTTATGGGAAACACCTTGAATACATGTATCCAAAATTAGCTTCATTTTAACGACATTTTGGTTTTACGTCTATTTTTTTTAATCGAATATCATCTATCACCACGATATCAGACGATAACTGTAAATAAAAAAAAAACAACTTCAAATTATTAGAAATTTACCAAATTGAATAGGAGTCACACGGGAAGTATCAGCTTGTAAATTCTTCAGCTTTATATTTTAATGTATATATAGATTACAAGAAATTATATTAATTTCTAAGGAAATAAGCTCTATTAATTAGTTGAAGAAGAAAGCATTTAGTCTTAGTTTTTTGATGGCGTTTGGCTGCTTTTTGCGTTAAACGCTTTCTCAAAACGGGTCCAATAACTCTATCTCATCTTAAATAGTCCAAATCCTTACTGCTCCTTTTTATTCTAATGCCTTGTGAGACCATCTACATCCAGTTAATTTCTGGTACAAAATTTCCATAAATGTGACTTATTATGTTCCATAAACTTACTCGTTAAAATACATGTATCAATAAGAATTCGATTTGTTTTGTTTTATTACTCATATTTCAGGAAAGGTTTTAAAAAAAAGAAAGGAGAGAAAAGATACTTACAAATTCTTCCAGGGGGTTGATCTTCCATTATCTGTCCGACAACTGGTCAGATCCACTACGGGTACGCGACCCCGAAAAATCTTAGCTTCTATTATCACCGGTAAAAATATTAATCGTCAAATATTACAATATCGTTGTACAAAGAATAGAAAATTTGTAAGTAGTTTTTAATGTGTCAGGCAAATTCGAGATGCGACCACCTCTGCATTTATTTAATATTTTAAAAATATTCCTTTTAGTTTTATTTCTTTCCTTTTGTAATCCTTCCTTAAAATAAGGCAAATAAAAAAAATAGAAACAATTTGATTATTCCAAGTCGTTTTCGCATTTTAACGAGAAATGTACAGAATTTGAGGTACATTACCATAGCAGCGCCATCTATCGATACTAATTGTCTTTTTGAACCATCTACGAATCACTTTATATATAGGCACAAATGTTCATAAAAATCAGTCCAGCAATTTAGGAGGAGTGGAGTGACAACGGCGGTATATAGATTTGTGGCAGAATATCACCCAGCCGGTGATCTCTAGTTTGTTTATTAACAGCCTTTGTACCTTTTAAAATAATGTTTATTTTTAAGGAATTTGGAGAATCATTAAGGTTTTGTTCAAAAAAATAAAAACCCTAAAAATTTGACAAAATCACCGAAACGCGGGGTACAGCTAGTATTCTCATAGCCCGTATATTGTTTGCTTGTTAGTGATTCTAAACTATCCAACAGACGTTGTCCTGCCTCCCTTTTAAGCCTTGTCAAATCGCCACGTGCCGGGTCCAATTGTGAATCTAATACAACCAGAAACCTAGTCAAAAATATTAAAATCTGCCGAATCGCTTAGGAGTTCAGTGTCAAAGAAATGTATAATGACTTATGAAAGAATTATTCCTTTTTTAAATACTATTTATTTAATTCAGCATAAGGAATTGGCAGTAGGGGTAATGTGTCTCAATACGCAAATTAACTACGAAGCTTTGGAGGAGAGCTTTGAGCTTTCACCGTTTGCTGGTCTACGACACTTGGACTCGATACCGAGGCCGTTTGAACGAATCGATTCTGCTATGAGGTATACTTCGTATTGGTGACTATACTCTATGACGTGAAATGACTCGGACAGGAGATATTCTCAAAAAATTGTCATTAGGTGCAATTTTTCCAATATGGCGGCGCGAGGGGAAGAAATACGAGGTGACAAAGTCGAAATTCGGAAAGGGCACATCAAAATCTATTAAATAACCAATTTTCAAACCACCCGCAAAACTTTCCAGGCAACCGCAAATTTTATTACCAAATGACTGGGTTATTCTTACTATTATAAAGAAAAGTTTTTTGCATCTATACAAGAAAATAACCAAGAGGGTTGATACCGGATCCGCTACGCTCCACTATGCTCCGCCCCGGTGTCAATCTTCTATCTTGTTTCCATGTTCTTCAAAATCAATATTTTTCTAAATTAAATTCGATAAATGATTGGAAAATCAAGGTTTTTCAAGGTTGACCTTGAAAATGAACTTTTAGAAAAGAACACAGAAAACAATAATTAATAAAAAAGAAAAACATTTTAGTACAATTAGGCGGTCTTATCGCTACATAGCGAGAGGTCGGATATCAAATATAAACCAGTGCTAGAATGGGTCACCCATCTATCACCCGGTCGCAGCAAGAGCTACTTAACCTAGCGATCGCCTCAAATGTCGACCACTGATTAAGCCACGACCTCCACAATGGAATATCATTATTTATACGAGGTAATAATTGTCTTTGAATACGCTACGCAAATGGTCCATTAATTAAAATATAATGATTAAAATACAATGTGAAACATAATATTTCGGAGGTTAGCCACGAACGGCACAAATATTTAATGAAGCTGCATTCGAGTAACGCTTGCATGAATGTTCATATTTACAATGGAAATTATATTAAATTTCGTCATTTTATTTTGAGAATATTAGGAATACTTTTTAGGTATGTCTAATGTTCCCTTTTCTTCTCCTACTAGGCTTAAATGAAAAGCTTGTATTAGGAGTGGGTGCGACAATACCCCAACGGCGGTGGGGCTTGAACCGGGTACTGCGTTGCGGATTTCAGTCCATTATATTGCACTGCATAACATCTTATACATATAGAATATTCGGTAATAAATTAAGTGGAATTTCATTATTTTACATGTATGTGCACAGTGTCTTAACTTATGTAGTGCTTTATTACTTAATAAAGTTTTTCTTATTCTTATTCTTTCTTATTCTTATAATATTACCCCGTCCCGTTTTCGTTCCCGTTCCGTTTCCGTTCCCCGTTTTATAATTAAAGATAGTTAACTTTGCCGAAATCCTCTGACAATATTTGCATAGTCAATGCATCATTTTTAGAAATGGAGATTTTCTCAATTCGACTGTATTTTATATTTGTTACCACAGAATTTTCTACTGGGTGAATCGATTTTGATGAGTCTTTTTCATCTGAAAGATGATGTTTCCCGTTTGGTCTCATTTCAATTTGTTCCAATTCTAACAATTTTATTGTTTCCGCTCGCCTAAAAATGACCTTACTAAGTCGTAACCATTTTCGCCAGTAGTTTCTGTAAGGTAAGATAGTATCTTAATCTGGCGGTTGATTCAACAGAAACGCAACAAGCTGACCGATTGTTGCGTTCACAACTACAAAGGATTTAAGCCTGGAGAGCAATTTAACTTGAGGGCTCAAGTTGTAGGAGCTCCACGACAAACCTCCTATTAAAAGAGGTTCCGTTTGTCTACGCTGGAACGCTGGCAAACTAACTAAGGGCGTACGGAACGTAAGTTCCAAATGCCTTCAACGAACTGGAATAGAACCTATCGAGGCCAATTCTGAATTGGTATTGATTTTTATATCTAATGTATAAAGCCGAAGAGTTTCTTTGTTTACATGAATGCGCTAATCTCAGGAAGCAGGGGTCCGATTTGAAACAATTATTTCAGTGTTAGATAGCCCATTTATCAAGGAGTACAATATATCATCATGTTAAAGTTAAATCTAATTTTTAACTAATTTTACGCGGATGAAGTCGCGGGCACAATTTATATATTATACTAGCAGACCAGACAAACGTTGTCCTGCCCGAACGTTGGGTTACTTACTATTTAATACATTCTTGTTTAGTTTTCTAATTTTCGGCACGTTTTTTTAAATGTTTTCAATCATAAAAACCTTCTCATAATAATAAAAAACACAACACAAAAAAAGGATTAGCGAAATCGGTCCAGCAGTTCATGCGTGATGCCGTAACCAAGCGAAATAGGGATTTATATTTATATATCTAGATGTATTTACTTCGAAATGGGTCGCGTTGATAACGGCATTTCTTTATCTACTAGCTAAGTGGAATAGTAGTGACCCGCGACTTTGGCTGCGTAGGAATTAATCATATTGTTTTAAATTATGAGGGTTTTATCTCTTCCTATATACAGTGGTCTCTTACTTCTAAAAGCAGCTATTTGCCAATGATATCTCGGTCTAAGTCGGTCCAGTTTTTTCTAATCACAGTTTATATTATACTAGTGATTTGCTTGCTATATGCTTATTTAAAGCTATATATACAAAATATTTACAAAATTTCATACAACGAGATTATTATGTTTCAAAATTAATATAAATATAGTCGTCATGTCGTCGTCATCTCACAGTAAAATGTGTACATGTGTGTATAAATCGTTTGGCATTGGTGTGCGTGAGGTTTTATTTTAATAACTTTGTGTACGAATAATGCATATTTTATAAAAATATTAGCATTCGCACACGGTTCGCACAATTTTCGTAGAATACACGGAAAGTTTTAGCTTTACATAATTCAACGTGGTTGTGCTAATTTCCTTATATAATGGGTTTAAGTTTTGTTCGTTTAAACATGTTTTTAGAAATCAAAAAGAATTCTAAATCTGTTCGAGGTCGGCGGTCAGTAGGAATTGCTAAAGTAGAGCACCCTAATGAGAAACGCATTTGTTTGAAATCCATGTGGGTAGAGCTTTTAATGCTATGTAAAATTCCCTGGAAGTGTGTTTCTAGTAACTTAAAGCAAACTTAGTAACATATGTAATAAGATAAAGTAAAGGTAGGGGACTACAGTTGATACATTTATTTATATAACGAATAGTAACGTAAGTTACTAATTAATTCGATAAATCATTGGTACTGATATCACTGGTACCAACCTGGGATAACACGAAGAAGAAGAAGAAGAAGAAGAAGTTAATACACTAATATTACACTTTTGTTGTTAATGAGGATGTATAATAATGTGTGTTCTTCTTAATACCGGGATAATGCTAAGAAGAAGAAGAAGTCACTAAAGTAGTAGCACATTTTTGTTATTAATGAGAATATTTGATAAGTGCGTTCTATTAGAGTATTACTTCACTTCGCAAAAGGTTATTGTAAAACGTACGGAAAGCAACGTCTTAGTTTCGTAGCTAATTCTACGTGAAAGCAACGAGCTGAATTGTAAGCCGGGTTTCAACAACAAAGGGTATTAGGCCTGGAGAGCGACACGACTTGAGGACAACTGTAAGGGGGCTCGAGGGGATCTCGTATAAACGGTCACTTTCATTCCGGCTGACTTAGCCAAAGGTATAGCAAACTACCTGCTAGTTCAAGTGTTCGTCAAAAGCTTAAAGAGCTTTAAGAGAGAGAAAGTGTGTTATTGTGCTAGCAATGGTAGAAATATTAAGTCTTTTTTTTTTGATTCTTGCTGTTGGCCCAAATGGCCGTGACAGCGTCACCTCAGACAGAGGGTCTAACCCGGATAAGGACCTTCTCGCGAGGAACTCGTTGGACGTATTAATTTTTGATTAATCACACTTTATAAATACAGACTGTATTATATTACAAAGGATCAATTTCCATACTAAGCGTAGGGGTCACCATTAATTATGTTACGCGAATTTTATTTTTTTTTAAATTCCTCATCTCGCCCTTGTCACGTTCACACATTCTCGAAGTTCCATACCCCTTGGTATGCCCCTAAGGACAGACAATAAAGGAAAGCGCAGTTTCTTGTGATTATTTTTTAGTATGTTTATAAAATGAAGAAGGTTTAAGTTTTAATATGTGACGTCACAAAGCTTTTGATATCCCCTTGCCCCGCCGTTACCCCGCCCCCCTTTAAGGTGTGACGTAATTTATTTCATCGCATAAATCGAAATAGATGAATTAGATTAGTTTCAACGGCTTTTACCGTCGTATCATCTTCTTCCTAGCGTTATCCCGGTATAATACCGGGGTCCGCTTGTATTGCAGAGGATGTGGCTGTGAGGTGAGTTAAGATGACCAACTGCCCTCTGACGTCATCCCCGGAACCCCCAAATTTTTACGATCTCATGACTAATATCACCTATTGACATTAATCTGGATCCACTGTTTTACGAGACCTTGCGAAACACGGAGGATACTTGAAAATCAGTGTTAAAATGTTGACACTCATCTATCACCCGGTCGCGATAAGAGCTACTTAACCTAGCTATCGGTTCAAATGCCAGCCACTGATTAGGCTACGATCTCTTCCCTTTACGCGCTTTTAGAGATGCATATCAAAATAAAATTGTAAACACAATTAATTGTGCAACTATAAACATCAAATTCATCCATATGTAAACATCCAATTTAAAAGAATACTGCGAAGTGCCCACTATCAAACGCTTATGCATATTCGCGGTTTACAAGTGTAAATTTCCAGCCCTCCCGGTCGTCGCTTGCAATGCGGCGCGTGTTCCCGTTTTATGGCGATGGAGGCCGGTCCCTGAATACAAATGACAGGTGGCACTTTCTCGTCTTTACACCACCGTCGGATTACGTCGTTATGTGTTTAACTAGCGACGCTTGAATAAAAAACACGACGATTTTAGATAAACTGCTCTAATAGAGCAAAATTTTCACTCGACTTTAGCAGTGTCCTGACTGAATGAGAAACCTACACACTAACTAACTACACTACACTAACACGTACACTTTCCTAGGGTGAGGCACGTCCTGACCGACTCATGTGATGAAATCATTCTTAAACCTGTGACCTTCTAATAATTGGATCATATCGTGAGTCAAGAATATTGTTTATTCTCAACTAATAGCTTTAATATAAGTCTTTTTTTAGAATTTTTTTTTTTTGCTTTTTTTTATCTGTCAGACAATTTATGTGCTGGTAGTATTTTTATTTCAAAATCAATAAATTTTTGTAATTGTTTTTATATAAAATATAATACAAAAATGAAAAAGTTATTTTTTATTGCCTCTTATTATTTGATGTATATATTGGCACTATATTATTTAAGTGGAGCATGAATAAGCAAGTATCACCTGATAACCATGGTAGAATGCTCAAACGCTTTTGTAAGAAGGCACGAATTAAAAAATAAGTAAGGAATAATACTAACTAAAATAAGTAGCGTGTAATAATAACATACATTTGATGCGATCTGTTACTGTTTTTGTTATTTTTGTTTATTACTTACACACAAGAAATCGTTACAATAACAATAATTTTTTGTACCCCCTCCCCATCCTTGTCAGTGTGGTTCTACGCACTCATGAATTTTTCCCAATCGTTCCTTTTTTTTTCAATTTTTATGGCAGATTTTCGGTATTTTCTAAATTTTCTTTGAGGGCACTGCGTGCTACCGAGTGCCCACAAAAAAATAGACCTGTGCACTCGAAAATATTGAACCAGCAACATCTAATGTTTATTAAAACTTCGGAGTTCTCTGAGCCAATTTCAAAACCTGTACTTGATGCCAACTTCTTTATTTTCACGATCCTGCCACCCTAATATGTTATATGTTTGTATGTCGAAACTATTTTATGGATATGTAATAAGAGAAGAGATAAATTATAACTTTATATCTACAATAGCTCTAGTATTGTTTCTTTGCTCGCAATGGAAGCCTGTATGTAAATGATCGTTAGGCTATAATAAAAAGCTTTCTTAATAATGCGATTAGCAGTGTCGAAATATGGCTCAAAACTGACGTAACATATAAAGCCTCACAAACCGTACGAAACGCGACAACAATACCATCACTCGACGTGACAGCATTGCCGCCACTTCACGCCGATCTTATGTGAGAAAGAGGTACTGGTACCCGGACGCGCCGGCCCAGTTCGTTCCCAGACCAAAAGAACTGCAAGCATGGCGCTACCTTTATGTAAAACTATTATCGATTTTAGGTAAAACTAGCTGCAACTACGATTTAACCTCCGTAAATTCAATGATTTTGTTAAATTTTGAGGATTTATATTTATTTTGTGTAAAACCCTAATTATTTAGCTGAAAGCAAAGTAGCCTATGCTATTCACTATAAAATCAGCTATCTCCCAGTCAAAGGCCCGTCCAAATCGGTCAAGCCATACTGGACATAACCCGGAGCAAACAGACAGAGATATTACATACAGAAAGATCGGCAAATGGACAAAAAAAAATTAGATAAAAAGTTCGAGAAGTGTCATGGAACACAGGGAAAGGGCAAAGTTCTGTCCGTTATCTAAGTGCACCGACTGGCTGTTGAACCAGCAACTAACTTTAGTTAAAAGAATCGGGGCTCGCTTCGCTAAGTCCATGAGAAAGGAAAATTAGAAAGATGTGATTACTTCGGATAAATCAAAAATTCATAATCTTTGTCTCTTTAAAAAAAAAACGACTTCTAAGTGTCAGAACTGTTTAAAAACAAATTTAACTGGGACCACACGAGAAGCACCAGCTTTCAAATAAAAAAGAATCATCAAAATCGATTCACCCGAATCGAAAGTTCTGAGGTAATAAACATAAAAAAATACAGTCGAATCGAGAACCTCCTGAGATTACTTTGGATAAATTAAAACTTCATAACCTTTTTATCTTAAAAAAAACCCAACTTCCAATTGTCAGATCTGTTTGGAACCAAAATGAAATGGGACCTCACGGGCATCACCAGCTTTCAAATAAAAAAGGATCATCAAAATCGATTCACCCGAGTCGAAAGTTCTGAGGTAATAAACATAAAAAAAAAAGAAGCGGTAACCATACATTTATAATATTGATGGAACAGTACTAAATACGTTTACTTTAACAATTACAATATAATTAGCAAATTACATTAACTTCAGTTTGTTTATTTGATATATTTATTTTTGTCAATTTATTTGTAAGCGAATGACAGCACAATTATAATTCATGTTATTTTAGAACTAACTCGCACTAATGGTACCATTTGGTACTATTTACTATTTAGCTGAACCGTCATATGGGTTGCTATTATCAAGCGTTTATAGCGAACTACGGGTTTATGCTATTTCGAACGCCGTTCATTTTCAATGATAAAGCAATTACATCTTTATTAAGCTATTTTAATCATGATAATTATAAGTGAAGATATATTTTATCCTCATTAATGGTCGTTTTCCTACTGGCAAGTACTACCATTGCAGCTAAATTCACACTTGGAAGATTTTTAAAATGAGTAATTATGTATAATAATTTGTAATAAAGAATGTATCGGCTCGAGATCTGATACGCTATAAACGTATTTGTTAAATAACTTCAAAAGTTGTTGTCCGATTTCGTTCAGAATAATTTTCCTAAAAAGTTTTATCATGTTCTATCAACATGGAAAATTTCATGTCTCTACGTCTAATAGTTTGAAAATTTTAGTGGGGACCACCTTACGGACAAACAGCCAGACGGACGGACGTACAGAGCGAAATTATAAGGGTTCCTTGTAGTACTACGGAACGCTAAAAACGTAATAACCAAAAAAGGTTCACTTATGCGTAATGCATCGTCATCCTCAGTCCGATTCAGTCCACTGCTGGACTAGGGTCTCTTCATGATCACTCCATTTACTTCTGCTGTTTGCCAAGGTCATCCATTTCTTGCCCGCTGCCTTTACAATGTTGCGCCATCATGATGGTGGTCTTGTGGAGGTGCCCGAACGTGACGAGTTATCTTTGCCAACTACAATCTATAGCCTTCATTGCAGTGCTCTGAGGTCTTCGTTCCGCAATGGGGGGCGATGACATTCTGTAACACAGTTTAAACTTTTACAGTGTCATCGTTGCCATTTTATAATTGTGCAAATTCAATTTCAATAAAATAAATTTCAATTTCATTTCAAAAAAAAAACAATAGGCAAGTAGCCACGAGCAAAATACCGTAACTATGTATTAAATCTATTTTATGTGATTGTGTTTTGCAAACAAAGTAGAAACAACACATCGCAAATAGTATTGGTTAGCTGTTGTTTTCTGTAGAGTGGCGTCTTTTCCCAGTCTTGGCCATTTAAAAGCCATCATTTTATTTAATATTTTTCATTCTTCTTGTTATCAATTCGACGGTAAATATGTTTTTTTTAAAATCAAATAATTGTGGTTAGGGCTAGCAAATATACCTATTCCACTCATTCTAATCACTTATTTGTTTAATAAGAATAGTCACATAATGAACTGAATTAATTCTATTTATAATTGTTATCGCGTTCAATTCCGACTAACAGCCGCCATGAAAATTTAATTTCTTGCATGATGTGTTTGCTTTAAAATGTTTGTGCGTACACGCTATATTATTTTATAAGTGTTATTTGATGAAACGTGCCCAGATATAAATCACGAGGTATTAACTTGCTATATTGTGAATTCATCGCCGATTTAACTTGGCTTTACCTGTGATGGCTTTATTGTTTGATATTTTATACTACCAGCTTGTTCATAAATTAAGGGATTTAAACATAACTTACCAGCGAAGCGAAGCGTGTCGTGAAGTGAAAAAGTGTAAGAATAAGTAAACTCACATTTATACATTTGCACATAATAATAGTAAAGAAATAAATATATACAGGACTATATGACACACGGACGTCTGTTCCTAAAGTAGACAACTTAATGCCTGTGCTATAGGTAACAGACGCCTGTTATACACAATTTTTGTGTAGAAATATATAAATACCTACATACATATAGATAATACACCCAGACTGGAGGCGAGAATGGAACCCACGATCCTCGGATAATGGAATTTCAAATATGGCGACTATGTTGTCATTGAAATAAAGGTCAAATTAAAAATTGCAACGAGTAATTCAAATTATTTTTAAATGTAGCTAGATAAAATTAATTATGAAATATATTTTAAAATTATTTTAATTTGGATAGGTATGTGTTTGTTTTAGTTGTTGTGTGTTTGAGGCGTTTGTTTCTATAAGTTTATAAACAATGAAATTAGGAAGGTATTTGGATTCAGTTGGAAGCTTGAGTTTATGAAGAGGTTTGCCCTCATTATAATGACAGATTAAATGTTATTAGGGAAGCGAAGCGAGCCATAACACTGTACCACAACCTGAGCAGTTTTGTGGTACACTTTAAACTTTTACGCCTATGGAGCTCAGCAAAAACGGTTATAAAACCAGCTTATATGCGGTAGAGGCAGGAGCAAGGGGTATACCAGCAAAATCCCTGTACAACCTACTAAAAGATCTTGGCTTGTCAAGAACTATCATAAGTTCATTAACTGGGTTAAATCTTCGGCTGCGCTATTGTAGCGCCCACTCCTAACATTAGTTGTAAGAATAGTGATGAAAAATATGAAAATATTTGCTAAACCTTAAGTATTCTCCGTATTTGTAAAAAAAAGCAGCAGTTCTGTTGATGGACTTGTATAAGAAGCAAGTAAACAAATGTTTCCCCAACTTAAACTCACTTCTGTTCACTCCCTCTTCGGAGACACTGTATAAACATATAAAAAAATAGTAACGCGAAGACTTAAGAGAATAACCAATCAATCATCTTAAATATATGTTATCTCGTTTATTTTGTTGTACATTGTTTAACTCAATATACATTACCTGTTACTGCGCCTCTTGATTAATTGTCTAAGAGTAAACTTACTCATAAATTGTCATTTCCAAAAAAGTTAATTAGATTTTTTGTAGAGCTGTTAACTTTTCCACAGACATTTGTTTGTAGACACTGTAAGTCTGAGTTTAAATAGAAAATCTACATATTTGTGATCAAATAAAAAATAAATTACATATTACATGTACGTTATTTATTTTTTTCTTTTTAGGGTTGTCCCGGTCTAGTACCAGGGTCCGTTTAGATTTAAGAGGACGTGGCTGTAGGACGAGTTAAGATGACCGACTGCCATCAGACGTCATCCTCGGAACTCCCACGATGTCTACAAACAACCTTACGACTAATATCACAAAGTGACATTAATCGGGTCCCACTGATTTACGTGCCTTCCGAAACTCGAAGGAGATCGGATATCAAATATGAGACCAGTGCTAGAATGGGTCACCCATCTACCACTCGGTCGCAGCGAGAGCTACTTAACCTAGCGATCGACTCAAATTGTGATTAGGCCTCGATCACCTCACATTATTTAATTATATTTATTTATCTACGTTATAGAACTGCGACTGGCTTCCTTTACTTTGCATAAATGACTCTTTGGTTTTGCTTAATATATCGAATCATTTTGCATCTTTTTCCGAAAGGAATGTGTTGAGAAGACATCTGTGATAAGATGTACGTGAATATTACTTAATGTGGCCATTCTTAAGAATCCTTGCAACAAACAAAATTCTAAAAATCTTCCTGGACTCAACTATTATATATCCATAAACATTTTATGTGAGGCAGGAAATTTCACATCTTTGCACGAATAAAAGGATGGTTAGAGCATATTTAAACGACCTAATTAAGTCTTAATTAGCACACATATTAGAGAGATGTGTAAATTAAAAAAAGTTCTCCGTAAGCGCACCATTACCGCAGCTTATCGTGCTTTAATTAACCACTATTAAAGAGCTGAAAAGCGCTTTAACTTGAGAGTACTTTTTTGCTTAAGAAGTTTAAAAAATCTGTTGTTTTTTAACTATTTACGGATACTAGTCGCTCTTACTGTTGATAAGTTATTACCGCAACAATAATTCAGGCTATATTAAAGCCGCTACACACGTATCGATAAATTGTTGCGATAAAATTGAGCAGTTAAATCGTTGCGAAAAAACGGTGCTGTTAAATCGACGTTCCTAAGAGCTCCATGAAGAACTGCCGAAATGAGCGATCCCCATCCAAGCGCACCGATAAAACTGTGCAGTATAATGGACAACGATTTTAATAGACAAGTAACGACAAAGCTGTGCAGGTTAAATAAACTGCAGTTTCTTCGTAATGATTTATCGATACGTGTGTAGCGACTGTAAGGCGAACAAATGTGGTTAAGAAATTGACAGAAAGTCCAAACTAGATGGTTTTACCAGGCGGGACACGTAACGTACAAATGGAGTCCACGGTCGAAATCAACTAACGCTCAGTCCACGAAGATAATATGATTTGCCAGTGTCGCCCGCTGCATCTCAACTGCAGCAAAACTTATTATGAAGTTCTGTCTTAAATTGAAATATATTACTGAGTAGTATTCCATACTCGTTAAGTCACTTATTGGAATGCTTGGGGTCCCAGATCTTGCTCCATACTTTTTCTTATGTATCGTTGAACTCTCTCTTAGATACAGAATCTTATCATTTTTTTTTATAATAAATCAAAGCCCTCCACCCTCCTAGATTACTCTCCTCTATCCTGAGCCATCACAATCCACTCCTACTCCGCAAAGACGTCCCAGTCGTCGCGCCATCTCTAACTCGGGTTACCTGGTTTTGTGCAGCTATTGGTAATTTGAAAAACAAATGAAATTTTCATGAAAATAAAAATACAAACAAAAGCTTTTATTTTAATTTCAAAAGTGAAGTGTGTGCTAAAAAGCCGGATTTTATTCAAAGCTTTACTATGATTAACATGGAATACTAGCTGAAACACGACTTCAAACGCGTGAGCTCAGTAATTGTTTTAACTTTTTAAGATTTTTATCTTTTTTTGTGCGAAACCCTAATCATTCAGCTTCAAGTAAAATAGCCTAGTCCTTGTAAAATGAGCTATCTGCTAGTGAAAGTCCCGTCCAAATCTGTCCAGCTATTTCAGAGTTCACCCGCAATAAATAAACAGACAGAAAAAATGTGTTAACTTGCGGTTTTAGTATATAGGTATCGTATATAAAGCGAAGTAAATTAATTCCGAAGTTAGAAATAGACTCTTTAATTTTATTTATATATACAAATTAGCGCTTAAAAGAGGTAATGCCACGTTTGCTGCCCTTCTGGTCTACAGCCGAATCGTGCCAACGCGTCCGGGTACCAGTAGCTCTCTCTCACGTAAGATCGGCGTGAAGCGGCGGCAATGACGTCCCGTCAAGTGATGGTATTGTTGTCGCTTTTCGTTCGGTTTGTGAATGTTCCCGGTGGCTTAAACCCCTCTTTATAGGCCAGCAACGCATCTGAAAGTCATCTGGTTGTGTAAATGTCTATGGGCGCCGGTTTACTTAGATGAACAGTCTGCTCGTTTGTAATATAAAAAAATATCAATTCAAAAAGGCGTAAGTGTGTAGTGACTACACTATAATTAAAAATCATTTACTTTAGTCCACTGCTACGCATACAACTCGTATTGTTTTGACAAATCTTCCACATCTCTGCCTCTAATAAATCTATTTACTTTAGTCGCAACTGTTACAGTATGCGGGTCGTGAAACTAAGTCATAAATAAGGATTAAAACAATTGAAGCAGTTTTACAGCACGCTCAATAAAACAGAGTTTGTGTTGAATCTGGATTAAAGTTTCATTTCATTTCTGTAGTCGCCGGTCGAGGCAGCAGCAGCCTTAGCGAATGGAAAACCGTCTTAGTCCCTAGAGGTATTAAGAAAGGCCTGTATTGTTTTTAATTTAATTAATCCGTAACAAATCTATCTACAATATATATATCGAGGAAGGCTATAGGCTATATAACATCACGCTAAAATTGAATCTATTTATTTTACCTACTTTTACGCGGAGGAAGTCGCGGGCAAAGCCATTATTTTATAAAGATGCCTTTAGTTTCTTACTCTTCTGGCGCAGCGACCCAAAGAGTCTTGACCTCCGATATAACAGAGAAGAATGCCTTTACATTGTCATAATATTATTCAAACCAGCATAATAATTTATTTGCTAACATTATTCTTTTTTACGTCACCAAGTCCTTGTTTCTTTAATCTTACAAGTATATATAATGCACTTTTTTATATCTTTAGATAATAACAATTAAACTGAATCTTACTTGGTCACCTCCTATGTCCACGGGATTGGCGTGTTCGCACTAATCCTATCCGGCCGACAGAGGACACTTTCACATATAGGAAAGGATCTACACGCCCTGTTGAGTTCCAGAAAAAAGGATCTAAAGATTTTATTCATTGGATCCCATTATTGTCGGTCGGTTTAGCTTTTTTTTTTCCTCGTTATTGTGTAAATGTTAGAAATTTATATTTCGAGTACCATCCAGTTTCCTTTCACAAGTTCCAAACAAAAGAGTTTCAATTTTTCTTGTTTCCGCTCCCAATTTCATGGGAGCTGTTGGTCCCCTCACTCTTGACTGTTTACGAGCACACAATTCAAGGTCATGTCAAGAGGGTCTCTAACGCTGAGTGGTCTCTGAAAATCTGTCATGTAACAAACAAATAGCATTTTTTTATTTGCCGGTAGCTATTTTCATATAGTACTACTTGTTTTCTGCGACTTCATCCGCGTAAAATTGCGGACACCTCCAGACGTCCTTAATCTGGCCCTATCAAAAACTCTTTTCTTATAAGATGACTATCCATATCTCTGTTAGCCTTTAATCGCCCACAGCTGGGCATATGCCTGCCTTTGTTTATGCTACTCTCCCCTATCTCTCGCAACCGGCGTCGTCAACCCATCGTGCAATTGGTCAACCCGGATTTCTCCAACCCAATCCTGGCCACCATTTAGTAACTTAAGTGAACCACCCATTCAATTAGATAACAGCTAGTGCAATTAACTTTTTATATGGAGACAATATATGTAATACTCTACCGATGTTTGGATAAGTTATTATTTCTCGTTATTATTGTATTTCCATCAACCAAAATTCATAATATAAATCTTCAAATATTATTTTACGCAGTTATAGTCCTACTATGCATGAAAAGATGTACCTCTTGGGTGTAATTTATAGTTAACTAGTTGTTTTCTGCGAATTCGTCCGTGTAATATTAGGTGACGATATATAGCCTATAGTCTTCCTCGATAAGTGGGCTACCTAAAACTGAAAGTATTTCCTGAGATTAGCGCGTTCAAATAAACAAACAAACAAGCTCTTTAGTTATACATATTATTACAGATTATTGTCGTGTTTGCATTGGCTAGTATGCATCCTATTGGAAAACAGAGGAATCCAGATGACGGATCTTCCTTTTGTCTGTCCGATAATTAGCCGGATCCGCCACGGTAGACCACCGGGAACTCTCACAAACCAAAAAAAAAAGCGGCGACAATG
This sequence comes from Charaxes varanes, assembly GCA_024363005.1. NCBI lineage: Eukaryota > Metazoa > Arthropoda > Insecta > Lepidoptera > Nymphalidae > Charaxes > Charaxes varanes. The sequence goes on from JANCMC010021608.1 coordinate 5,403,265, forward strand.
TCATCGCCTGACATGATATCACTGCCACCCGTTGTGTGAAAGTTACACACTTACACAATATAATATTAAAACTATTTGTTACGTTTTATAGGCTTCCGTAGTACTACAAGGAACCCTTACAATTTCGCTGTGTACGTCCTTCCGTCTGTCTGCCCGTAAGGTGGTCCCCTCTCTAGCATTTCCAAACTATTAGACGAAGAGACTCATTAGGAAAATTATTTTCATCGAAATCGGTCAAAAACTTTTGAAGTTATTTAACAAATACATTTATAGAGTATCAGATACGTAACCCTTCTATATAAGCGTGTCTTGACACGCTCTTGGCCATTTTTTAAATTAGTCTTGAGCATAAAAGGTTTTAATTAAACCAATATGAATTTATAACCCTTCATTAAACATAGAACGTTCAGTATAAATCTTTTTCAACCAAACTTTTACAATGATGTGATCGCTGATAGTAAATTCGCAAACATTTTTCAAAGTTACAACACAATAATCGCGAAGAAATGAATTGCGGACTCGTGACACAACAACTACCACTGATTCGGAAGAGTCGAGCCACGAGAAGAATCAGCAAGAAACTCGTTAGCCACTCTTTTAAAAATGGTTCTCACAGAAATAAGTTTTTCAAATTTTTGCATGTAACTATCAAGTACAAAGCTGGAGTGACTCAACTCCAAGCATTTTTAATCTTTAATATAGTCTTCGAAGGTATAATACGCTTTACGAATAACCGTGTTTTTAACATGTAGTTTAAATTTAACCGAATAAACCTTATTCAACTATTTAAATTACTTTTATTAAAAAAGAAATAACTTTAATTGAAACCAACTAAACCACGTTGCTAATGTGTACAATCTATTTGTACTAATGTATAAAGCTGAAGTGATTGTTTGTTTACTTGAACGCGCTAATCTCATGGTCCGTTTTTAAAAAATATTTCTATGTTAGAAAGGAGGAGGTCGTAGCCTAATCAGTGGTCGGGATTTGAGTCGATCGCTGAATTAAGTTACTCTGGCTGCGACCGCAATTGTTTCACGAACAGTTTCTTTACTTTAAACTAAATTTAGTTTATTATTGCGAATAGTTTTAGTGTGTTTTTTATTAAAGTATTAAATACTTTAGTAAATTTCAATATTTAGAATGCTTTTAGTACACAATAATAATCCGATTGAACCTTTGAGGGCATTTCCTAGATCAATTTAATTTTTAGTATTAATTAACCTCGATTTTATTGACAAAGAAAAAACAAGCAACGGTATCGCTTATTGGTACACTATACACATTCTTTAATATTTTTAAAATATCCTTTTAAGTAGTCCTGTCTTTCTGTTTTCTTAAAGCTTCCCAGAAATTTTATTTTATTCGAACAAAAATAATAAAAAGCCTGGCGGTTTTTGAATTATTGTGAAAAACGTACTTAATTTGGGTTATATTGCGACAGCGGCGCTACTTACCGGGTCCAATTTATCTGCAAACCGTTTACGAACCCCATGGAGCATACACACAAAACCTCAACCAATTTTTCACCGAAGTAGAATTTGTCATTGAGATAGGCGTCGCTGATGCCGATTTTGACCGGATGCTCTGTGTCGTTGATGTTTTGCACCGCTATGGGTATATCCTTGTATGCGAAGAAGATGTCGCCATTTTTATATAGTGTTGCGGCGAACGTAAACTTATTCTTGGCGTCTTCGTGACGTAGCGTAGCGTTCTCCCAGAATACGGTAAACTTTTCGCCTGTTGGTAAGGTTATGGATTATTGAGTACACTCGAATTGAAAAAGGCTACGTGTTATATTTTTAGTTCTTTGTGATTTTCATTTCGAACACTAAAAAAAGAAGTAACTTTTAACGTCTCTAACCATTTTTAATTACTAAATGGATTTTGAGGAGGTCTACTGACGGCTTCGGCCTACAAGTAATTTTATAAATTAAAAAAAAAAAAATCTTAACACCTAATTTTTTGACTATATTGATGCTAACTTTATTTTGTATCCATTTTTAGTACGTATAATATATGGACCAGATTTAATTTATAAATGGACAAAGAAATTTTTACATACCTGAGTACTACATCGGCTGCGTCATCTATAACTGGTGGGGGTTGCCTTGGTGGTAGCGAAGGTAACACAGAAGATTCTGGAAGAGAAAATTTATATTATTCAATCATATAAATAGCGAAATCCAATAAAACGAGGTCAAGTAATGCATTTATTCATAAAAAAAAATTCCATATAAATTTAACACAGAGGTTTAATGTCTCCCATTCCGTTTCATATAAAATTTTTGCAATGGATCAAAAAAATTACCCGCTGAAAATAAAAATCGACCGAATAAATTCGAAAAAAAAAACAAATGGTGCGCTTTCTATAATCATCCATATCAAAAATTCGGTACTACATAATTATCAAAAAATGTTTAATAAACGAAAATAGACAGCGACGCAGATGAAAGAAAAGTAGATTACGCACCTTGCTTAAGTGAGTTATTAATGCACTCGAGTTTTCAATTAAGTGTGGTAAAGACCGCACTGGAATTGGCCAAGAAGGCAGAGGAAAGGTACTTTGACGGGATTTTAGACTTAGCGGGTAGTGATTCAGAAGAGTGGTGGGGGCGGTACGCGGTGCCGTGCAAAGGATATTATGCAGTGTCAGTAATTTATGTCATTTCTTATTGAGTTTTTAATTAGAGTTTCAGTTTGATTATTACAGTCCATTTTTATTGAACCTAAATTGTGGTCCCTGCTAACAAGAATAATATGAAAGTGGTACGTCACCAAGAAAAGGTTGGGAATCCCTGCTTTAGGGTTTACAGTCACATTATAATATTAATTTAGTACTCTAATTTTCCCCTCTTTCAATTATGATTTATATAACGAAAGAAATAAGAAAATAACCCATATGCATTCAAATGGAATCCTGTTTCGATACAAGAATATGAAATAAATCATGTCATTCATAACGTTAAGAATACCAAATTTTCATTAAATTCGCATATTTTTCTATAAATATTGGATTTAACTGGTCGTGCAGATGTCCAAGGGCGTCAGTAGGCACTTAGCTTCCTGCTGCCTGTTCCTTTGCCCCTTGTAACATAAGAAAAAGATTAAGCGGTTGTCCTTTTAGTAAAGTATCTGAAACAAATAAATCAATGAGTGTTTTGTATAAGAACTGCATTACTCCGCCAATTTTGGTCTTGTAATTGATTTGCTAGCTTTCTTACTGCTATCTATTAAATCATTAGATTTCTCTAGATGGTAAGGAATGATCGAACTTAGTACCTTACGGCTTTCAATCCATCTTTCTATAGTTAAGTTGAGCTACATTAACTTGATTAATGATAAATTATAAAAAAGTATTTTTTGATTGTTGTCAACCCTAAGTGTTAGGGCCAGAGAGAAGGGCCGGGATAATCGAGGTCGTGGTCAGCGTGCTATCGACAGCGGGAGTGGGTGAGAGGTGAGGGTAGAGGGGTTGGGGGGGGGGGGGGGGGTAAATAAACAGGCCGGGATTAGAGGGGGTTATATTTGTTACAGTCATTCATCCAATTAAAGTCATTATTAATTTTATTCTTCCATTATATTTTGATTAAAAAAAAACACAATAAAGTGTATTTATCGTTAAATTCCACAATACACCAATAAAATACAATTTAAATAAATTAAAATATCATTCGACATATCTGTGGGATATTATGTAATGTGTAATAAAATTAATTATATTATAATATAATAAACCTATTTTATGTCAATTTTAGCATTTGTGTTACGTAAAGGAGTTATTTTTTTTAAAGTGCGAAGTCTGGCTGTCGACCATTGCCCGATTTGTATTGATAATTATAAAAAAATAGTGCAGCTTCATGACATTGTAACGTTGTTGATCGGCAAATTATCGCAATTACAAAATCAATTATATATTAAGAATAAAACTAAGACGCAATTTAACCTTAATTATGTCCATAATAAGTGTTCTCTGTACTGTAAATAATTATGCATATTAAATATAATCAACTATATCCTTTCGTATTTTTGAACTACTTCTTCTGCGGTATAACTTATGCTCGTCTTGAAGCGTTCGTAGCATTGTTCTGACATTTTTATATGTGATCTTTCCGTTTCACTTGTCGTGTATAGAGATGCAGATCCTGGTTGGCTTGCTTCACCATCGAAAAATCCTTGGTGATCAATAGAATCTTTTTTTTCCAATTTCCACAGTAAAGTCTTCTTCAACGCTGCTAGACGTGGGCAAGTATTGAGCTTGTTGGGATAGTGCTATACTTCCCGCTATTTTCTTTAGACCAGCATGGCGATCAAAACTTCGGTCACTAGTTTTCTTTGAAGTAAATGAGATTGACGTAAGTGAAGCGTCAAATGCAGCTTGGTTCCGTAACACTTGTCGACACCGTTCTATTGAATTTCTTCGTATTACCATCGGAGTCGATAACTCGGATCTTTCTATGTCAACTGGCTCCCCCCGCATTTGAGTAACATTACGCCAATCGCTAACACTTCGTTCTATGCAAATTTGGCTGAGCAATGGGTCTTGAAATATCAACCTGATCCTAATTTATTTAAGATTTTTGATTCAGCCAATTAGTTCAATAAGGAAAAGAGTGTCCTTTCTTATGCATATTTTTACCCCAGAATGACATTTGATACCTTGTGTGAACTTTCAACCCGTGGACTAATTCCATTCTTTGGAATCATTCAACTGTCAAAAACATCCAAATTCTGGTAATACATTATGCCAGTTTGTGATTCCAGAGAGCCAATCTAAAGACGTTTAACCCCAAATGGAATTTAAAACCACGTACGTGTGAACCATCGTCTTGAACCTCTATTCGATACAATACAACTGTCACGAATGACCGAGACATCTGTGACAGTTGAATCGTACCAGAAAATGATGGATTGATTCAATACATGGAGATATATGTAAATTCCAAATTGAAATGTTAATTCTTCATAATTATCGGGTTGAGTATTTATACAGTTGTATAAATAGCGATGCTCTTTTCAAGTTTCACACATTTGTTTACTTGTTCTCGTTGTTCGGTTTTTCATTATTTAATCGCACTTACGAAATAATTATACTTTGGTCGCACGAAATGGATGTCTTTTCTATACTAATATATAAAGCTGAAGAGTTAGTTTATTTGATTGAACAATTATTTTAGTGTTAGAAATCCGATTTATCGAGGAAAGCTATAGGATATATATCATCAAGCTAAAATTGAATCTATTTTTTAAGCAAATTTTACGCGGAAAAAGTTGCGGGTACAGCTAGTTCACTAATATGAGTTACAAATTAGGGAATGTGAGGTTATGCGTTTGTTTGTTTGTTGTGCTTCACACGCCTTAAATACTATTATTATATTTCTAATATAATAATTAATTTCTTTCTTTCCGTTAGAATAATCTATTTACTATCAGCGATACAGAATAGACAAAGGTCTATTCTGTTAACTCTTTAGTTAAACGTATTTTCTCGAATCTCATACTTTTTTAAAAATCTTTTTAATCATGGCATCAGGCATGAGTTAAGGTTTTTTTAATGTATTAGAAGAATTGTGTTGTGCAAAAAGCTCATAGAAATGATACGGTAAAAAGCCTAATCCGTATAGTTGTGTAGTACTATTGAAGTATTATTTATAATATGTACAATATTTTACAATTTCATAAAAGTAAAGATAACATAGAGAACGTATGAAAGGCCGACACTGTTATGAGGATCTGAAAGGAGACTCACAAAAGTTTATATGGCTATTAAGTCATAAAATTATATTTACATAATAAACTAAAACAAAGAATCCTCCGTGATATTTGAAGCCGTGGATTCCTGTTAATTAGATATCCAAACCCCACTGTATGGAGGTCATTATTTGGAGGAATTTTTATACAGGTGCTAAAGTAAACTTTAAAAGTACACCGAGATTCTATAATGAGTGAGCCAACAGACCTTTGGCTCTCATGCTCTTTGGATTAATAACGCTTGCTTAAAAAGTTTATATGCTGGGTACGCACCGGACGAATGAAAGCCAACAATAAAAAAAATAAGGAGGAGATAGGGTTTCTAACCTAATACCTACCTATTGATATATGTATATGTCTATGGGCATCGATAGTCATTTAATTGACGAACCGTCTGCTCGTTTATCTCTTGTAAAATTTACATTTTTCTCTTTATTGGACAATTAAACTATTGTACAACTAGGAGAGCTTAATGCTAAAAGCATTTTCTGCCAGCTTACCTTACCACGGATGTGCAAGGAAAAAAAAGTGAAACTATATATTTAAAAAAAAAAATCTAAACCTAGTGTATGCGCGTCTGTGTATTTAAGCTTTTAAATTGGAAATTAATTCTAATCTTGTTTCTCTTTCCAATTTAGAATTAATTTTAACTTGGAAATTAAATCTAAATTGAGTAGCTTCTATTGAAATTTAAATATTTATCAATGCTCCCTTGATCTGCCCTCTCCTTTATAGAGCATTCCAAGGCAAGGCATACGTCGCTCAAAAAACTACCCTTAACAATTACAAAGAAGCCACGTCAATAAAAATATGGCATTGTCGAAGAAAAAAATTAATATTTCATTTCGTCCTTAAAGATAGAATTATAGATACGGCTTTACAATGTGAATTCAAGATATTTTCGTGCGTTGAATAGAATTGTATAATGAAGCTAATTGTGTGGAAGATATGAATATTGATTATGATAATCGCGTCTTCGGACCGAATATTAAATGGGTCAAGCGTGAGTCGCGTTAGAATGCTATCGGAATTCTACGTTTTTGTTGTGCCATTAAATTGAACGTGATTGCATTAACAATAAGGTGACAAAACACACATCCTTTGTTATCTTTTCCGATCTTCAAGGGATCTTCAAGACATATTCATTCCTCAAAGACCGGCTACGCATATGCTAGCCTTCTTGTTTTGCAATTGTCCATGGGCGTTGGTAGTCACAACAAAAAAGGAGCATTCTTCTCAAAGGCCGTAATGGCATCTGCGAATCTTCTGGTAGTGCACTTGTCCTTGGACGTCGGTAGTAACTTCGATGAAGCGCCTCTGGTTTTAAAAAGAAAAATGTCAGACATACTGTTGCACACGGGTTTTTTTTTCATTCAATAATTTAATTAATATCCGATCTGAGAATTTATGTATGATAATTTTCTTTTTTTTAATAATCTTTATGTTCTCCATATACTTGTTTTTAAAACTAGGAAAACACTCCTGGCTACTAATTTTCTAAAACTACGTATAGTACGATGCCTCGTAACATTCTTTACTCGCGACTAGTTAAAAAAAAAGTGAACCCGCCCAAGTACGCCAAAACCAGATTATAAGCGTACAAACAGATGCCGTTATCGAGGCCCTACGGGTTGCCATAAACCTTGTAACAGAACTGTATATAAATTAATACAATGTGCCCTTTTAAAGGACCTTTTAAACTGCAGATTAAAACTGAAAATTTCATATAAATAAATCATCGATACTCTATTTAAATATTACTCTCAAATGACCATAATAACTTTACAAGATAAAGACCCGTTCAACTGTAGAGCTATTATTATTTTTTATTAGTCTATTGTATTCAACTGCTGGGCAATAAAATATTCTAAGTTACAAAAATTTATAATATAATAGTTTATGTCCAAAAATATTGCGTGATATTTTTTAATTTTTCTCGCGAATATAAAATTTGTGAAACAACAAGAGTTTTTCTACAAAGCTGTAACAAAGGATTACCGTAACAACGAAATTGGCTAATGGTTAGATTCGCAGTGTCGACCACTGTCTTAGCGGCGCTTTGGGTCAACGAACCGATGCGGACGCCACCCGTGTTATTGAACGTACGCAACTAAAGCACTTACACCACTGTTTACATAAAATATATAAACATGTAAGAGATATTTTTTGTCTACCCGCACACTAACCTAAAACCAAAACCCGCGTAATCTGCAAGAAAATTTTGCCACGAAGCAACTTTCTCCGGTATTTCTGAACCGGTACACTCTAAGGACTTAGAAAAGCATACTTAATACTTATTGTTCAAATGTCAACAACGCTTCTAGTGCGGTAGCGGTAGTGAATATGACCATAAAAGTCGATAGGTACATTGATATTGCTTGTAAATTTGGACCCTATCCTCCTATCCAAGGAGCTCAGTTAGGAATGTACGCACAAAACTACACTTTCTCATAAGAGGAGTATAGATAATACTAATAAAAACTGTAATGGACCTATCCTAATAAAGTGAAAAATAAAGTTGAAAACCTCGCAGTAAAGTATTTTACAATCGACGTGAGTCCTTGAATTAAAAACAATTGATACTTTAATTATGTAAGAGAATTGGTAATGTCAAAGCATTTTAAAAAGGTCGAACGATTCGCAGCGCAGCATTTTTGTAAGCAATTACTATCAATATAATTGTATAAATGCGAATTACTGACGACAAGTAATTACATAAAAATAACTTGTCTCTTAAATGATTAATAGACATGTTAAGCTGCTTATAGTTTAAGATGTTGACTTACTAGAAGCTAAATACGCGAACATAGATAATTGTTGTAAAAATAAAACACCAATATAACATCTTATCAATTTTTTTTTAAATACGACTAAATTACCACGAGTTTTAAGGTCATTTAAGCTCTTTTTTTTTTATTGACAAGCAAAGTATCAAGTTAAGTTACTCATTTAGCACTCATTAGGAGTAGCGAAATTCTAGATTGGTGTAATTCACCAGCATTGAGGTCAGTGTCCGTTTACTATTGAATTTAATTGGTAATTAGTCCACTACTCGTACATAGTAAAAGAGACTTATGCTACAGAACTTATTTTCACTCTACAACATTCATTAAACGTAACAATGAGAGCGCGAATTAATTACGTAGTGTAATTGACTGTTCTCGTAACGTCTATTACGACGTATTTATCGATATCGACATTATTGCATCTATTACACAACGCTACGGTTACAACACAACAATCGATACGCCTCAGTGTAGCCGCGGCCTAAAGCTACGGTAGCAATTAACGGGACTATGACAACGCCTTTCGCGAAACCTTATTCCGAATTCAAATAATGCGCTTAGGAAGTCCGAGTAAACAGTTTTGTTTTGTTTACTTGTTTGTTATGGTATGAAATTGTTTACTCTTAGCGCTCTAGCTCGTGTTCCAAATTCAAATTATTCGATGCGTTATTTGGATAAACATTGTTGTGTTCGTGTTCATCTTATATATACTTACAAGTTTTAATTTCAAATTTAAATAAGCATTTATAATTCGAATTTGTTTTGTTTACTCGTTTGTTGAAATTGTTTTCTCTTTGTTTGTTCTAAATTCAAATTATGCATTGTGATGCGGGCAACGAATACATAGTAATACATTCTAGTGTGTAATATGCGATATTTTGACAGCTGTTTTAGAGATGCGACCATCTGGCAGAGTATAAATGATAAATATTTATGGATTTACATCATAGATTTAAATTTTGAACACTACTGGGTAAGACTATATTCTAGATTCGAATTTTTAAGTGGAATTTTAGACTGTACGATGTTATCTATATGCGCATGTATACCGGAAACCGAATAGCAATTTGGAACGCTAGTTTTATACAAGTAACGTAGGCGTGTGAGGTGACTGAACTCTGCAAACTTTAACTTAAAACTGACGAAAATTATGTCCACACTACACAGTGGTACTCATGTAACTTATATCAAGGGGAATACGGACAGGAGGTTCACTTTAGATAAGTGACTACCAACGCCCATAGACAACACCTAACACTGCAGTTATGCATTTTTTTAATAAGTATTATGTGGCAATTGATAGCATATAGTTCTAAAATTTTTTAAGACCTTTCTTACTGTTTTTTTGGTAACTAAATACATGCTACCAGTACCAAATTTTCGGACATATGTTTTTTACAGTCAGAAAAGTAACCGTTTTATAGTCTTATCCAAGTGAATCTGTATCATATGATACATTAGTAACAGTAACTCCCGACAATAACATAACATAACAGTATTTTGGCAATCCGACGCATACACACATGCACAAAGTGTAATAAAAGTGTGTGTGCATCATTATACCACAGATAAAAAATGAACAGGCTTCGTTGTAAGTGTCGTATTTAATGTTATCGCTAAGCACCTATGTAAACTTGAACACGTGTGCATCAAAATAAACAACCGCGAATATATATTGCACTTAAAATATATTTTCCTATTATATCTGTGCAAATAAATGAAATTGAAGTGTCTTTATATAATAAACTACCTGTGCCCGAGACATCATACGAGTAAAAATAGGTAAAAAAGAATTCAATTATAGATTGATGATAAATAACCTAGCCTTATTCGATAAATGGGCTATCTAACACTGAAATATTTTTTTACATCGGACCAGTAGTACCTGAGATTAGTGCGTACAAGCAAACATACTCTTCAGCTTTATATATCAGTATAGATACTGGCTCAGCAACCCAAAATGAACACTTAATAATAATAATGTATATTTGTAATGTCTATAATTTTTTGCAATTGTATTTCTTGGTTGTCTGGACAATAGAGTGGTTATATATATTTAATTTACAAAAAAAATAGAATACAACAAAAATTTAATATAATTTGGCATTCAACAAAAATTATTGAAGCCAACGCGAACGAAGTCGCGGGTGATAGTATTTCAAAAATATAACTATGTTAAAATAATAACATAGAGAAATCTTAAGTCAATAACCGCTTGCTGGCCAAAAATGGCCACGAGGATGGTTTAGTTTACAAACAATGTTGCGTCTCGCTCATTTTCGTATAGGAGAAAGTGAGACAAAGGGCGTTAGGCGTCGGAGGACGCGGATCGATTAAGGTTATTCAACTTTTGACGATTTATGGAGAAAATTGCAAATAGCATTTTCCTCGCGTAATTTTCTGTTCCGATAAAGATAACATACAAGTACAATATTCTTAGAAAATTGCAGTAATTTTCCAATAATTTTATGTTATCACATAGAGTGCTTTATACGATATAGGATAAGATTTTAATGTATTTTTTTTTTTAATTAATATTTAAAATGGTGTATTTGATTTTGATAGAATTTAACCTGCACTTGTATAGATATTGTAGGGATGGCCGTAAAGATATGTAAAAAAGTTTATTGAACCACGGAGATAAATTCACACGAATAAGCAAGTAATTAATACAAATTACAGCGTATACCTATATGATAGATCTGTTCCCATTATTACTTTTACTATGCTATTAAGTAACATGGTAATTAAAACGAGGCACTGCTTGCACATGGACACAATGTACGCTTGTCTTCTAGTAATTAAGTAATTGTATATAAGTTGCTGGGTTTAAAAAAAAATATAGGAAGGAATGTAAAATTAATAAAGGACTGTATGTAGCCGACTAAAATTCAATGGAAAAATGTATGAAAATTGGAAACCCACTCTGAAGATTTAAAAAAACATTGCCTTTAAATCAAAATTATTTGTGTCTCGTAATCAGGGATAACGTAGAGGAAGGTCGAAGCTTAATCAGTGGCCGGCATTTAAGTCGAGTATTAAGTTAAGTAGTTCTTACCGCGGATGATAGATCCATTTTAACACTGGTTTTTCAAATATCCAACCTCCGTTTTTAAGCAGGCCCTTAAAACAGTAAGTACCGATTAATGTCGCTAGGTGATATTAGTTATGAGATTGTAGAGATTGTATGGGTTCCGGGGATGTAGTCCACCGACAGAAGCGGACCCTGGTACTAAACCGAGATAACGATAGATAGAATAAAAATCTGGGATGAGATCAAACACCACAAGGATTTCCATCCCTAATACCCGTTGAGACGCCGAGGCTCTTAAAGCCTCTACCAGAAAAAAATATTCAAAGCGTTATGCTAAGAACCGGTTAAATTAGAAATCTAGTGAGTTGATTGCCGCGGACCCGACTACGTACAGCCGGATGATTATTTTAATAAGCGCTCGTTTTGTATCTCAAAGATAAACTGTGGCCGCCGACATTGTTCCTAGTATTAGGGAGCTCTATATCTGGAGAGAACACTCATTTGTCAAAAAAGGACAATACACTCAAGTATACTATCCCACACAGTCTATACAACCATCCCAAACACTAATGAGCTTCCATCATAGGTATTGATATGTTCTCCGCAAGAAAAGAGTATAATCATTTTTCAAAGGAAGAAGGCGTAAATAGTCATTGTTAAGGTAGCTGCTAGTTTGATCCTTGACATATACCCCTCAGTTCTAACTAAATTATTCTTCTTCTTATGATAAGGCAGCGAACCAAACTAAATCTTGTCTTCGGAGACTAAGAGTTGCCACTTCCTTCTCCTGATCCTGTGACGTCACATGCCATAGCGTGGCTAGAAACCGGCTCAGGTCCCCTTCTACTTGGTCTTTTCTTGTGTACTTGATTCGTCCGACTGGTCGTGTACCATTGGGACACAGTCAAATCATGTACTCTATATAAGTATACAAAAAATATGCCGACAAATAGCGAAATCTCTATTCGAAAGTTGGTATAATTTATAACACGCACCAAATACAGTTACGTGGTCAGTTGGTGGATAATTCGATCTGTTTGAATATAACTGACCAACCGAAATTGTTCACGGTGATGTATAATTTGTTACCACACGTAATCTTTCCATCTCGGTAAATACTGTAATTTGAACCCGTTTCTAACCTCTTCAACGGAGGAAATTATGTTTAGACGATCAGGATATTCATATCTTATTTAGATTACAGTACAACACTATACAGGACTTGTAAAATAATTCATAGACTACCTATATAGTAAATATCAGGAGCCTTAATAGGTCAACGATGACGTAGAAAGGATGGACTGATATTCACAAGGTACCCGGTTCAAACCCCAACGCAGCTGAGGTATTATCGTATCCACTCCTAACACACCCTTTTAATTTAGGCTTTGTAGGACGGGAAAAGGAAATATTAGACATACCTAAAAACTATTGCTAATATTATTTTTTTTTAATATATTGAACTAACAAGTTATATTTAAAAAAGTTAGAACCACAACGTTATTATTTCTGGGTATATTCAAATTTTACTACTGTTCTCTATAAAAAATTAAAACTAACGAAAATTAATTAATTATTCTGTGATTACTTAATTTTTCTGTGATTTTTATCAAACCTTTGTAGACCTAAGACTTCATTCAGTCACAATTCTATTACCTACAATTCTATTTCAGGCTACCACTGATTCGTAAAAGTCGAGCCACGAGAAAAATCAGCAAGAAACTCGTTAGCCACTCTTTAAAAATAGTTCCAACAGAGATAGGAGCGAACTGAAGTCCGGAGGTACTTGGTTCGATCCCCAGGCCCACTAGATTATTATCGCTGCTACACATGGTATTTGCAAGAGTCTACGGTGACTACGTAACAAAAGGCAGCCGTAGGTATGCTTCCACTAAAGTCAGAACTATGGCTCATGTAGATATTAAGCCAACATTATTATATTATTTTAGTAAGTTTGGGTCACAACGTCGTGTTATGGCACGATTGAATGGAGGTGTGTCATTACAAAAGTCAGCAGAGCTTTTAAAGTTCACGTGTTGACATTTGCTGACACTGTTAGGGCGCCTCTTCCGCCCTCCAGACGTGCTCCCGACCCTGTTTGTGATTTATCGTTTCTATTTACGTATTTTATTAACGCATTATTGCCCTACGGCGACGTTTAAGAATACTGCCTAGGAATTTTTATTTTTAAATCAACACAGATCGTCAGTAACCAGTAAGAGACTGCTACCTGGACATAAACTACCCCGAGGAACCTGGAAATTCTTAAATAGATTCCGTACTCTGGTCAACCGAAGTATGGAGAATATGTCCAGATAGAAACTTGCAGACAGCATCAACTCTTACTGTTTCTGCTGTGCTACTCCGTCGATGTCACCCCTCACATCATGCCTCGCTATTCACTCATACACCTGCATGCTGCAGGAGCTGCCACTTCCATGCGACAACGCTTTTACCGACGGAGCGATAAGAAGAAGAGGTATATTATATTATTAACAGAAAAAATTGTAGGCTTTGAAGGAAGAGAGCTTCCTTACGAAGCCCATTTGTGCCACCCACTGAGAATATTCCACCTGGGCACGATCTGCCTTGGCAAGCTGGAAGTCACTTAATAGACTTCGGACACAGGCTGGCAGGTCTAGGGAGAATATGACCAGGTGGAGATTCACAAATGATATTAACATGAGCTGTTTGTGCGGTGCGACTCAAACAATGTGCCATCTTTTATAGTGCCCGGCGTGCCCTAACACCTGCAGGTTAGAGGACTTGATGGCTGCCACTGATAAGGCAGTTGATGTGGCTAAGCTCTGGGTCGACACAATTTAGTGCTTGCTAACAAAACGCTAAGAAGAAGAAAAAAAACGCTAAGAAAAATCACACACCGAATTGTTAAAATGTATTAACACTCATTAATATTAGTTCTAAACACGTTGTAAAGGCCCCGTGCGGGTGTAATCTGTTACAGAAGTGAGTTTCCTCGTTTCAAAAGATATGATAATCAGAGAAGAACTTTTATATTAATTCTCCAACTTCGCTGCAACGAGGTAAAATATACGATTTGAATTTTTAAGCGTCCGCTTTATCATTTTGGATACACAAAGGGCGGTGCTTTTGTCTCAGCTGAGTTTTATATACTCTTATCTTTTTGATAAAACTTGAAGAAGGAAAGATACCGTCGTCATGAAATTAGAGAAGAGATTATACAGAAAATATGAAATACATTTGATGACATCTGTAATGCAAAGTATTCTGCAGAAACTAAGACACAAGGAATTGATTGTATTAGGGCAGTTTATAATATAAACAGTTAATTATCTTACGCTAGCTACACAGCTTTACAAGTTTTAAAGAAATAACTAAATATTGCCAGGTTTTTTCGTCATTCAACGATTCTTTACTTCATAAGAGTAGTTTCGAACAAGCGTATGTTTAAAAGAGATTTTAAATATATTTAGAACGCATTTCCCAAATACATGGTTGCAGCGTGTATGCGGAGTGTTTGCGGCGTTTGTGCGACGTGTATGCTGCGTGAGTGCGGCGTATATGCGACAAGCGCTCTGAAAACGATAGTAACTACGGTAATCGGATTGTGGCGCGCGTCGGCCAGCCCGCAGTCGTGATCGCAATCAAAGTGGAGCGGCCGCAAACAGCGCCATGAATATTTAACAAAAATAGGCATTCTATACCGTTGACGTGAATTTTGTATCATTTGACTTGTTTTAAAGTATGTATTGGTGTAGTTAATAACATTCAATGTGACTGAAAACAATGACAGTATTGTATATAGCCATGTTTTTATACTATTGAAAGTAACAGTCCATGGAGTGTAGTCACATATAAATAACTATGGACTAATAAATGATGGCAAAAAGCTCTGTTAATGTAAAAAATGTGTACTAATGTATTTAATCATATTGTAGCAAAGGGTATGTTGTACAAAACTGTTTTTTCTTACGAGCTTTGTAATATTTATGGTACGAACTTCTCTGTAGAATTTATCAAAGCGCGAATATATCCCGCAGTTATCCCTGCGGTCAAAAGTTCCAGCTACCGCCAACTCTTCCACAAACATTGAGCATTTATTGTTCAATAAAAACAAAACACGTTCCTTTTGGTAGACCTTCATATCGTATTTAACATAATTAGAAATTTAGAAGCTGCAGTGCGTATGACATTAGGAATCGAGATTGACATCACTGTCATCTAAAGATACCAAAACAGTTTGATCAAATTTGAAGTTATTGTAGAAAGATATTTTCATTTTGATATTTTTTTTTGGTTTTTAATAAAATGCCCTATTTTCCTAAAAACTAATACAAAAGTTTTAAATATATTTGTATGTATATCGTTAATTTATATTTTTTATTAATAGGCCTTGGGAAGCCAGCATAGGTCGCTACTAAATTACATAACAGTGATGTAGGAAGTTATTGAAGTGTCTAATCTTATTTCGTTTGAGTCGATGTTCGCGAGTTCTCATATAGCAGGAAATGCTAATTTTCAAATTCCTATTGACGTAGGAACGCACGCACTAAGCCACCTATCACGTACATATATTGTTCTAAATGTTTCATATATCAGTCAGAATAAAACGTCAGCGAATATCCGCAATAAGTACACCCTCAAAAGCAAACGTTTATATGATTCAGCAGGGATTGAAATCAGAATGCAGGTCACCGAAATTTGATCAGCCGTAGATTTGCGGTGGCTGCCTGCTGAAAGCGGGCGCCATATTTAACTACATCACCTCCGAAATTCTAGTTGGTTACATCCTAGTTTAAGCTAAACGTAAAGATCGGAGTTAATCGTCAAATCTTCTATGTGTGTAAGAAATTTATTATTATTACACACGGACGTCTGTTCCTAAGGTAAACAACTCAATGCCTTTGTTGTAGGTAACAGATGCCTGTTATACACAAACATTTTTTGTACAAATATATCAAATCATACATATAGATATAATACATCCAGACTCGGGGCGCAAATCGAACCTACGACCCGGGGAACAGAAGGCAGGGTCACTGTCCACTGCGCCAATGAGCCAGGAGATAACATACACTAAATATGAAGTTAAAATACTTTGCCAATTAAAGTCTTGAATTTTATAAGAACCTTCGCCTATTATAATAAACTTATATCTAGAATTTCCATTTACAAGAAATGAAAGTAGCACGTTACCATGGAGACGGGAGATTTGATAGGCTTTGCGAGATATTGTGATCACTCAGATTATATTTCTTATCTGACCTTTGAAATATGACAGATATATAATTTACAGACAATTTGAAGATTTGCTGCGAATTTGATACGTGGCACAGATGTTATTATATACGAGTATATATGTATGTCGGAAAATATCAGACGAGCAAAAACGATCTACCTGTTGCCAAGTAACGCAGGGACCAGTGTAAAAACACGTGCTAATTTAATTTTCTTTTTTGAGTACCGTTTTGGAGTAACAATATTAAAAAAGTTAGTATCTTGAATATTTTCACGATTCCGTTCAGTGCCTGTTTGTCATTTGCCTGTCTGCCCGCAGATGCTGTCGTCATGCCGAGGCTGAACCTCTGTCGTACCCTTTTGAGAAGATCGTGGCCTAATCAGTGGTCGGCATTTGAGTCGATCGCTAAGTTAAGTTGCTCTGGCTGCGACCGGATGATAGATGGTGTCTTGCTTTATTGGGATCGATCTATTATCACTGACAGGTGTATTGTAGCCAATAAACCTGATATAGTGGGGTATCAGTCCGAACAATTCCTCCTTCCTCCAGGTCATAAATTTATTTGCGGGAACAATAAAACGATTCGAGTTAATTCTGTGTAAAGACCGTGCATGGGACCTTTATTGGGCTATTAAGGCTTAGCAAAACTTTGGCCATTTTCGGTTTGAATAGTTTCTAATGAAGCGTATTCGATACTGGTGTGGGATATCCCTAGAGAAATTGGTGTTTACATGTAATTTGTTATAATGGTGTGAGTGAATGAAGGGATGATTCTAATTTGACAATCATCTATTGGCAAATAACATTAAAATATGAATAATAAAAGGAAACACATTATAAATACTCCTGTTTCTCTAATGAGAGATAGCACCACGCTTGTAGCCGAATTGGGCTGGCGCGTCCGGGTACCAGTATTTTCTTACAAAAGATCAGCATAAAGTGTCTTGGATAATAAAATGTAGTAAATAGTATAAGTAACCCAACGTTCGGGCAGGACAACGTCTGCCGGGTCCGATAGTATAATATATTATAAAATAATATTAATGCGTTTAAAGAGCACCGTATTATAAGGGGATTAAAGTATTCCACAAAAAAAAAACTTTTATGGAAATTTCACCTTTAACGCATAGTCGTTACAAGTAAAAAGAAAAAGATTGTTGAAGTAATAAGACCTATAATTTATAACCTTTTTTTTTGTTACGATCTATATGTTTATTTGAACTGTTACTTTTGTATACAAGAAAGTTTGTTTAGAGAATTTTTCTTATGTGTTATTTGGAAGACCGTGCTGTCACTATCATATACATATCACATATCTTCTTCGCCTTAGGCATTTCTTTTTTACTTTCTTTTTCGACAGTTACAGTCTTTTTTTTATGTAACAGGGGGGCAGACGAGCAGGCAGCAGGCACCGAAGTGCCTACCGGCGCCCATATACATTTGCCTGGATAACTGAATGGCTTAGATTCACAATTTTCATCTTTCATTCACCATTTCATTCATTTCAATTTAGATTCAGCACGGCAGATGGTGCTATAGTCTGTATCTAGGTTATTTACAAAACTAATACTTGACTAGCTATTTCATACTTAGTTTAATATCCTAATCGCTTGAAATATCATGCAGGACAACGTCCGTTGGGTCCGCTGGTGTGTTAATAAAATTATTTTTGACATTACTAAAGGTCATCTATCATGAAATCTCGAAAACTGCGGGACGTAAAAAGTACTAGTTTACTATTAGTGGACGCCCGCCGAGAACGGATATTTCGATAGGGCCAGATTAAGAAGGTCCATGGGCTGTCGTATGTTTAATTTTAAGAGGACGAGGTATCGGGAAACAGCTAGTTCAATATGTTGTTACAATTTTTTTTTCAGCTACCCGCATTATACACCCATACTTCAACGACGTAAACAAAGGGGACAATCAAACTTATATACAATTTGATTTATATTGTAAAGACAAAACTTAGTATATTTTATTTAGTTTTCATTTGGGAAGTATAGATATTAACAGCTTCCCTAGAAGTAGGGGGTCCTTCCGTGTCACGTGCCTAGCCCACTTATTGCCACATTTGTGTATAATTTTAGTAATAATGATCGATAAAACGAAAGCGGAAATCTAATTAATGTTTCGAATCCATACACACGATTCTCCGGCCATAAAATGACTGATTTCGCGTGTAATAAAATTTAAAATAAGAGTATTTTTATTTTATTACACGCGAAGCTGGCGCTATTAAAAAATTTTTCACGTCACGTCACGAAAATATCACACGGTCGAATGCTGTCATGGTCACTTTTAAATGTCAGAAAGCGTTGACAGCTACACAGAGTAATAAAAATGTCCTAATCTGTAACTTCTCTGAATGTATTTTTAAATCAAATTGTACTTGAGTATTTATGTCTATTACCAATATATTAGCAATTCTTCCGGTATGACACCTAAGATTTTTTTCTTCCAACTACGCTGTTATCTACTACTAGCTGTTCCCCACGACTTCGTCCGAGTGTCCCACTCTTATCACTTAGAGGTTAAAAAATAGTTTTTGGAAGATAAAAAGCCCTTCACAAATTATGCTTTATTTTAGAACAAATTTGATTATCATAAAAAAGGTTATACTGAGCGAACCTTAAAAGAGAGATATATGCTGTCGAGATCGTTAGAACTTTTAAAGAGGAACAATTTTATCATACATGACTTTTGCGAAACCTTAACCGGTAATGTAACAGTTTTTAATACTCTCTTTTACCGTTGGGCTATCAAGGTTTTTAAATATGTTTGAAATAAATCAATTTGAGGATATTTAAATATTTATAATAAGATAGATACCACACAGGCTAAAATAGAAGTCTTTAGATTGGCTTACTAGATGCTTATTTTAAACTATTTACAAAATTTTAATTCTTTCTACAACGATATTGTATGTATATTATATGCATTAAAATAGGCGGCTTCCTTATTAATTTCTTTTTGTTCTTTTTATAGTACAGTCGACCAAGAAATTGTTTTAATGCCTCATACGCCACAAGCGTATGAGTACCCGTGCCGGGTTTCCGCACGTAAAAAAAATGCCAACTAAAATGTACCAATTCGTTTAGTATCTTCACAAACAAGGAATATCATTTTACAAAAAAATATATACCTAGCCATACTTGTAAGAGTAGGGTTAAAGGTAACCATTTAGAGAAGAGTAGACCCTTCTGAAACCAGAAGTTGTCACCTATACCTACTCTTCTAGAATCAGTAGAAAAATTTTCGTTATCGCTCATAAACTGGTTTATTTTTACTTTAGATTTAGTCTAATTAAAGTAATTTTATGACGAAACATTTTTTACAATGTAATCTGGAAAAACCGTCCCATTGCTCAAAAACAATTATTTTTCATGGCTAAGGGAGTTACAGATAAGAAAACATTTAACCTATGGTAAATCCCACCTTGTTACAATTAAAATTATACTATACTGTACTTAATTTAGGGTAATTTAAATGGAAAATAATTTTATAAGGTATAAACTTGAGTGTTTTATTTTGCTCCTATAAAATCCTCCTCTTTTTATGCCATCCTTTGCTGTTCTATTTTCAAATATCTTTTTTCACTCGCTATTTCGGAATTGAACTGTCAGTGCAAATCATGAAATTTGAATTTGCCTTTGTCACTCATCAATTTACATTTTAATAATGTCATTTTTGTTATCAAGGTATAATCAAGTGAAAAAGAAAAAGTATGCTAAAAAAATACATAAAAATTGAAGATATAATAATTAATTGGATATAGCTAATAATAATCGCAACAGAAATAAAAGTATGAATGTGTGTACACACGCGTTTGTTTTGTGCCTAGATATTTTTTTATGCGAATATATGTGACTATAAGATAGTAAAACGTGTGTCAAAAATATGGCTGATAGTTTAAGCTATAGAACATAACTTTTGCAAAAAAATATTTCATCGCATGCTTTGTTATATATGTGCCGAAAGTTTTAAGGCAGCGAATTTTCCGTAACTTCTTGAGCTATGGTCGAAATTTCTTCACTTGGAAGTTCAATTTTGTGATGGTTGTGATGACTACCCTCTGACATTATATTATAATAAAATTTATGTGTAAATCGTTTGGCATGGGTGTGGTTTTATTTTAATAATGGAATATATTTATAATGTATTTTTTATAAAAATATTATTATTCGCACAGTCTCCAGTAAATAAAGTATAATTTCATGCTCTTCCGTTCGCACAATTTTCATAAAGTTTTCGCTTACGTATATGTAGTACGTAATATGTAGATTTTTTTGTGATTTGCTTTAATGAATGTTGTTTCATTAGTACAATAAACTATTCCAGTTAAGTAAAAGTATATAACTTTTACAACTTTGTTTTCCTTTAAATCATAGTACGCAAGTATGTTTTAGCTTGATTCCTGAACAAGGTATTTCTTCAGATCTTGGTTGCCTACGATACGAGCCGCTCTACGTTGAATACGGTCAAATGGAAACAGCTGATATTGTGACGCTCCCGCTCAAAGGTGACAGCAGTTGGTAACAGCAGCTGTGGCCGAATATGTTTATGATGTTCATGATGATAATGGTGATGATAATGAAGAAGACGAAGAATCTTTTAAGGAACTTGGACTTGTAGATATTATTTATAATATGAAAAAACCTTCTTAGAATTCCTTAAAACACTGTTATAGTTTACAAATGTTGATTAGATGGTTCGGATTTTAGTCAATACTAAAAAGAAACTACTTATAAGATAGAAGAAAAAGGCAGGAAAAGCATCTTATTTCTTGCTTTATAGAAGGTTGAAACTCATTTTCCAAATACTTATTTTCGTATATATTCAACATAAGATAATATAAGAGCCAAAAATCAAGAATTGAACTATTATTTATTGGCTCTTATCTATACCAACTGGGCATAGTTTTTTTTATATATAAGTAGGTACTTAGGTGCCTGCTGCCTGCTCGTTTGCCACTTGTAACATGAAAAAAGTCTCCTCCTTTCCATAGAACGTGACACTGGCCGAATGTTTAATGTAATAAAAAAATTACATGGCAATGGTACCAGTAGCGACGCCATCTATTTGAAGTATTCTGTACTACAAACAAATCTAAATTTTTAAGTATTTTTTACTCTTTTGACTTTTCACTTCTTTCTTTTCTTTTAATCTATGCCGGATATAGGGGGAATAAACAAACAGAATTCTAAATGGTATAGCCGTTTTCGAGTTTTTGCGAGAATAACGAACAACGATTGATTTATATATTTATACTAGCTGTGCCCGCGATTTCACCCGCTTAAAATTAGGTACAAAAAATAGATTGAATTTTAGCGTGATTATATATAGCCTAAAGCCTTTCTCGATACATGGGCTATCAAATACTGAAGGAATTTTTCAAATCGAATAAGTTGTTCCTGAGATTAGCGCGTTCAAGCTCGTTAAGCGCATAACTCAACAACGCCTGAATCAATTTTACCAAATCTTTTTTTAAAATATTCGTTGAAGTTCAAGGTTGGTTTTTACGGCGAAAAAAAAATCGAATATTTGCCGCGAAAACCCTAAAAACAGCCCTTTTCTTTTTCCCATACAAAAGGTTTATAGCTAAAATTTAGACTATTCAGGTATACTCACGCATATGTGTTACAAGCGGGAACAGTTCCTGCCGCGAAACCGCTTCGTAGCGAGTTCATGAGGAAGGAACCCTGCCGGTTTCGAAACTATTTGGGCAATCCCGATATAACATACGCGTGAGTTTAAAAGTCCTTTTTTATAATTAGCATGAATTCTGCTCATAAGAGTCTAAGTTTTAAAATAGTAAGTTAACGTTCAATCAGGACAACGACTGCCGCATCAGCTAGTACATAATAAAAATAGAGTAAATGGACCAGTTTCAGATCATCTTATATCTCTATAAAAATCATCAACCGTGTAATAGAGTTATGGCAAAGTTGCGATACTGGGAAGCCACATAGGGACGTCCATTGAACATTATTTAAGCTAAACTAGCGTTCCATATTGTTTGTTACACAGCTCAAGTTTATTTGTAAAGATATTCCTAGTATTAGTTTGTTGCATTTCACTAATGTGAAATTTCAGACGATCGTATACGTAATAGGTTATTAGAACGTTATTTCAACTAAATTATTAGTTTTACTTCTTCCTTCTCAGGGATGAATCCTGCAATGTAGCAGGTTCGTGGAGGAGTGCGTAATTAAGCAGTAGCCAGTATTTGAGTCGATTGCTGGGTTAAGCAGTTCTTACCGAGACCGGGTTATGGATGGGTGACTCATTCCAACAATGGTTTTTTAAATGCCGACCACCTCCGTGTTTCGGATAGCACGTAAAACAGGGAGTTGCGATTAATGTTCCTGAGTGATATTAGTCGTGAGATTGTATTGATTGTGGGGTTCGGTGAATAACGACAGACAGCAGTCTGGGGTTAGGTTAAAAGCTTTAGTGGAAGATAGATTTGCAATTGATATTTTTTAAGTGTACACGTTTCTATAAAAAGACTTCCCTATGACATTCGGGAGATGTCTTTTAATAAATTTAAACCTTTTATAAAACGTAAAATCATTCAGAAATCCTTTTATAATGTAAAGGATTATCTGAATGATGATAATGCTTGGAAATAAAATGCTTTACCCAAATCTGAATTATTGTTAAAATGGCGATAACAAAAAATTACCCGACTGAGTTTGTTGCGGGCTCGTCTCAGTGCAGGGCCCGAGGAATACTTTTATACTTAGCTTTTAAGTAGTAAATTTTGTCACCAAAAGACTGATTGACTTAAAAAACAATAATGATATTATACATGTGACGTTCATAAGTGCTTATAAAAAAAGTCTATATGAATAAACGACTTTATTAAACCTTTATTGAACAAACAACTATCCGAAACGACAAGCCTATTTAGAAATATCTGACGCAGAACAGTAGCTTTGGAGTTAAAAAACTACTTTAACTTGATGTCATATATTAATCGATGTAAGATTTGACCATAGATATTTACCTCCAAAAGATCAAGCACTCCAGTATGTTCCGCCGTAAAGGACGACTATGGCCTCTTTTACAGAGAATGTTTTTTTTATGTAACAAGAAACAAAAGGAAAGATAGCTCAACGAAGTGAGATTTTCTAGAAATTTCTAAGCTCCCATAATTTGTCAGTGGAATCCAAATTCGGTGTTCCCGAACCGATTCGACTTAGGAACCTTCAACTCCTTCCTCTAAGGCGGACAACGCATCTGTGAGCCTTCTGGTGTTGCAGTTGTCCATGGGCATCTGTAGTCACTCAGGTGAACCGTCCGTTTGCCCCTTGTTGTATAAAAAAGGTGACTAGCGAGTCCACATAGTTCATCGTTACCCGCCTTCAGAGAAATAAATACACTTCTTCGATAATTAAGGTTTGCTTAACTATCATGTCAATATCATAAATAGTTAAATTTTTCTCTGCTAGCAAGAAGAATAAAACTATTCTGCAATAATTCGTGGTTAAAGAGATGTAAAAAAAGTTCTCAACTGTATTTACACGCCATATATTTAAATGTAAAAAATATGATATTCTAGTCAAAAGTTATTCGTATACGTTTCGATCCATGAATGTAATTAATTCTCATATATATAAAAATCTTCACATATATAAAGATCAATTCGTTAGTCTCGCTAAATTCGAAAACCGCTGGACCGCTGGAAAAGATATTAAGGAATTGGTTAACTGACTAAGAGCAGATAAGCCAAAATTCGGACAAGAGAACGTTTTTCGGGCCTACTATTTTTTAATAAAATCATCTAAATTCTATGTAGACTACAACAAATACGACAGTATACTGGTACCGGTACCGATAAGATCATTTAATAAATGAATATTAAACGATATATTTTTAGTGTAAAATAAACGTATTTTATACTTTTTTACCGCGTCTTATCGCTCAAGTAAATTTTCATTCATATTTATATCTTTGCTTTATAAAGTTTCGAATTTATTTTGTAAATTTTTAGTACTAATATTAAAAATTATGTAACATTTATTTGTAAATTGATAAAAATACTCATTCTATCATGAGTTTCAGCTTATTCATACTTTGCCATTAAAAATATCGTAATTACAAATCTGTAATGGATTTTACAGATTTGTTACACTATAATCTTGTTCAAAATTCAAACTGGCTATACAAATTGTGTTATAATTACTAAACTTTACATGTGATATTGATTTGCAAACAGGTCAAGTCAATGTTTGTAGTAAAGTGTTATGTTAATGAATTTAACTGTATGGAATTTTCCAACCAATACAAGGGCTGTAAAACTGGGCCAAGACTATTTTCTAGGGTTTAATAAAATTTTACAGGTTTTCCAATGATGGGTTTACTCGAATGAATAACATCAGTAGCTGTAATAAGAATACGAATTTGATTATTTATTGGTAAAATTTCATTATTGTCGTGTTTTTAAAATTCGAACAGCAGACCACATATAAAAAAAATAATTCAAAAAATGGCGGCACTATTTCACTATATTTATGGCCTCTAGGCCAAAATATACTGAAATATGTTAAATTAAAAAAAAATAAAAGTAAAAATGAGCACGTTCGTTTACTTTCGTTTTACTATTATTTCTTATTTTAACTTATGAGCTGTATGGCTGATACCGTTGCCTCATGCAAATCAAACAAACATAATTTAACTTTTAATAATAATTAAATTATAAGTAGTTTTCCTATAGAATTTTAATATACTTCCTTGCAATTACAACCCATTTTTTTTTCTATTTCAATGTTAGAGCAGGACAACGTATTCTATAAGTGCTAATATAGTATAATACAACGTATATTTTAATGTTATAGGTATCGTAATTAAAACAACAACAACAACAAAAACATCTTTAAATTATTTTCGTGATAATCATTTGAGGAGGTCGTGGCCTAATCAACACTTGAGCGCCGACACGCGCACGTAGAACTCGTGGTCGTTGAGAGACATGGTCGTGGCCACATTTATCAGGTTATGGGATATGATCTGCTTTTGGAATGGCGGAAATTCTGTGAAAAAAGAATAGTAACAATTACAAAAGAAACTGACAAAGATTTTGCCAGATTCGTCATGTCTGGTTAAAGTGATATTGTTTTTCTTCCAACTACGCAGTAATGTTATCATTGCTCACTACATAACCGATCAGAAGGAACGCCTTTTCTGCATAGAACCAAAACAGTGCAGTAATGTTGTATGAAATGGAACAAAAAGATACTGGCTGAAAATAAAAATCATCTGAAAAAATATGAAAAAAACTAATGGCGCGCATTCTATACCATTGTAAAGCTTTGATAGTACATATTTAGCAAAAAGAGTTTTTTAAATGCAAATAGATAGTGATGTTGTTAAAAGAAAAGTAGATTCCTCTCTAGCTGAAGCGAGTAATTACTGCACTCGTATTGCCGCCACTTCACGCCGATCTCATGTGAGAAAGAGGTACTGGTACCCGGACGCGCCGGCCCAATTCAGCTGCAAACGTGGCGCTACCTCTAATACCTATTTGATGTCGAAATAAAAAGATAGATAGATAGATAAAATCTTTATTGCACACAGTTGATATAGTTTACAATATAAATAACTAACTTAATTTTAAAACTATAAATACGCGTGCAAAGGCGGTATTATTGCTAAAGCAATCTCTTAACAGGCAACCTTTATTATATACAATAAAATTGATTTTGGACATTGTCCATTATGAAAAAAAAAATAGGGGGATTTTTCCTGGTCTAAAAGATACACAATGTAATTTGCTGATAATTATTAAATATTGTAAAAAGGACTGCTTTCATTTATACAATTCCCAAAACACCTTTCCCCTTCCTTTAGACACTTTGCGCACTTTTTGAAATGGGGAAAAAAACGTTGATTTCGCATTATCGTCACTGCAACAAGAGCGCACTTTTACGATGCTTTTTGTACGTCTTAAAACGTTGGAGATATTATGAAGTTAGAAACCTTCATTTACTTGATAACTTTTGCTCCAATTGATAATAAAAAAAATCTTGAACAAGTGTCTTAAACAGCTAGTATCTTATACTAGCTGTTTCCCGCGACTCAGTCTTAGTAAAATTTTGTAGGTCTTAAAAGGGAAGGAAACCCCGATTTTGAATCATTTTTCATTGGTCCTCCGCTCGTATTAGTCTTAGCGTAATAATATATAGTCTATAGCCTTCCTTGATAAATGGGTTACGTAACACTGAAAGAATTTTTCAAATCAAACCAGTATTTCCTGAGATTAACGCGTTTAAGCAAACAAACAAACAAACTCTTCAGATTTATATGTTAGTACAGATATAGATTGAAATTCTGTCTGTACACA
This sequence comes from Charaxes varanes, assembly GCA_024363005.1. Taxonomy (NCBI): domain Eukaryota; kingdom Metazoa; phylum Arthropoda; class Insecta; order Lepidoptera; family Nymphalidae; genus Charaxes; species Charaxes varanes. The sequence continues at coordinate 5,430,405 of JANCMC010021608.1, forward strand.
AGTATCTGTATGTTATAACTCTATTTTATAATACGACCATGCCAAATGTAGAATACAAGTAATGTTTTTATATAGCAAACAATCATGATTCGGACAGAACAGTTTTTTAACGTTTTCACAAATGTCATTTGGAGATTACAAAAACATTAATTTGGCCCCTTTGGTGTTGCAGTTGTATAGCCAACTCGGGGCGTCGGTAGTCACTAATTTGAATGCCGCCAGCTCGTTTGCCCATTGTTATTTAAAAAAATCGGCATAGTAGAGCAGTTTTTGAATTTGAAGGAAGCGCAATGACTGTTACATTCGACATCAATTACTTCAGCTCGCTTTAACGTCTCGGTTTTGACGAGGATGAGGTGCAATTTTTTAATCGATGTCGTATATCGATTCACGTATATCTATTTATAAAGCAATTGTCATGCTTATCACCGATTTTAGCAAAATAATGCCCGATTGTATTTATCTATTAATACGTGAAGCGAAAACTTTCCGTACCATTTTACGAAAATTACGCGGACGGAGGAATGCGACATTTGGCACAATTATACTTGGTGTAGAGTGCGTTATAAGTATATGGAATTATTAAAATAAAACACGAACACACACACCTATGCCAAACGATTTTCTCACTAATATATTCATTTTACAATAAGATCGTCCCAAATTAATTTTCAATTATAACAATGGCGTTGTACAAAAAATTATAATTTTTACATAGCTTTAAATAAGCATATGGTACGAAAATCTAAAGATTTGTTTGCGAATTATATATGGACACAAAAATTTAACAGCCGATGATCGCTATTTTTTTATTAAATGGAATAATATTGTAGTAGTTGCAACACTGATTTGTCTCCTTTCACGTCTAGATTGTCAAAATGAGTCATTGCGATAAGAATCAAATTTTATATTACATTACTGCTATAAACGGGTTTTTCGCTATACATCGCAGGTATACATTCAGACATTTACGTATCTGTGTTAATTTTTGGTTCATATATAAAATATTTGCAGACGATAATTCGAATGTCAATTTAGTTTAACATTTAGAATTTGATATATGATCTTATTGCACTATAGTGTACGACACACACGCGAGTAGCAAAATAACATTCATTCACGCCTGTGAATTTCATATAAAACTATTGTTAAAGAAAAAAATATTGTCATTTTATTGGTAACTGTAATAGTATTATCTTAACATAATATTATCATCAATTGCCCTGTAATGATACAGTGAACAAGTGCAGCCGCTTATCGCTAATAGTTTATTGTGTTGATACCCGATATGTAAAATCGTACGTGAGTATCACACTCTGGTAAATGATGTGGGCTTATTCCGGCCGTGATCGGAGCGTATCACAGGTGGGTCGCGAATCGTTTTATCTCGCCGCGTGGCTGCCGAGTGAACGAAGCGGCAACCCTCGAAAATTTATCATCAGCCTGAGTTCGCGATGTGTGTTTAGGACGGCCGCGTCACGAGTTTCTCGAGTGCGCCGTCGCCGACGCTCGCCGCGCATACCACTCGCGCCACGGACTCCATCGAAAACGCACACCCCATGCGTACACTCCGCTCTCCGTCAAACGAAACTCACGAACTCGATCAGCTGTTCAGTCTAACTTTCGCACGTATTACAAATCGCGTCGCAATCTTTAGTACCGCCGAAGTTTAAGTTTCAACAGCGCACAATGGTAAGCATCAGTGAATTATATTTTGTGACAGTGTACAGTGGTACCGAGGATTTGTGCAAATAACGACAACATAAATAAGTGAGCGTCGATGCGCGAATTAAATAAGCCTAGATTTTGCTCGTAGTTAATGTGTTGAACTTTCGCTTATGTAGCCAATAAACTACAATAATTATATGATAATCTTGCGTAACGATATCATATTCTACTACAACGGTTACATAGTCTAATCACTCGTTTATAACAATGGAATTTGTATTATCGTCCGTTGTTTACCTACAGTTGGTGTTTACTGGGAAGTTTTTATCATTCGCTGCGAGGATAATATAATAGCACGGTTCGCATACGATGTTCTCGCGAACACTGAACGAGTTAGTTTCGTGCAGTGTGTTAAGTCTTGTTTTCAAAATGTGCTAAATTTAGCATGCCATCGTCCCCCGCTGTCCTCAAGCCGTCATTACATAACCGCGCCACCGGTCTGGCCTTGACTCCCGCGCCGATCGCACCGCTATGCCACTGGCAGACCGATGCGTTGATTCCACTTCTCAAGTGTTATTTCAATTCAATTCGTATCGATTATGTTCTATAGATAAAATCTAAACATAAAAAGAAAAACAAATCGTCATGCTTTTTTTTTTCAAAATGTAGGTAGCTAAAAAGTTTTTGCTGTTTTTTTATACTTGTAAAATATTCTTTTTAACTAGTTTTTAACCGAGATGTTTGTAAAACTAACGAATCAATTGCGTGTAAAAAATACTCGATATTTACGCGTTTTTGTTTTAGTCGACTTTCATTTTTCTTTTCACTCAGGCACTAAATAAATTTAAAGGAAAATTTCGTACTACTTAGGACAAGGATATCGTGTCTTTGTAGTTCAGTATAGGTTTTTTAAATATTTTCTTATCTTCCCAATTTACTACATGTTATGTACAAGTGTGTAAACATGTAAATTGTAAAACGCGTATACAAATCTAATGGAACATTATCAAATGTTTGTAAACTTCCTTCTTAGACTGTATATTGTCATCTTGTATTATCGTTGTGTAATGGTGGATCTTATCAAAGGGACCTTGAGGTTATGCATAAATATATATTTATCAAGATAGCACCTTACCTGCTATGCCAGTCTCCGCGCCTAGACGTTTCCTCGGCTTATAGCGATTACGTGAAGCGAGTATCGACTGATAAAAACTGATTATCGTATTTTATTACTTATAGATAAAATATGCAATTACGAAATTTCCTGTGTCGTAAATTAATTGATTTGACGCTTTTCATTTTGTAAATTTTCCATGTGATATCGTACTTGTGTATGTCACTGAACTCCAACGGCTGCGCCAATTTGAATGATTTTTTTTGTATCCTTTTGGGTGGCGCTCTGGATGGTTTAGATTCAGAAATCAGACCGGCAGATGGCGTTACAGTCGGTATTTAGGTTATCTTTTTATCGATTTTTACGTTTGGGCAGGACGTCTGCCGGGTCCGTTTACGTTAACGTGACAGAATACACTACCCTAATTTTCATATATTTTTTGAAGAGTAGACTAGATTCAAACTGCCGTTTGCTGTGATAATAAATTGTCTATCTAATTTTCCACTCTTTTTCAGTTTTATAACTGTCCCTTTTTAACTGTTGCTACTTTATAGCTGAAGCTAAAATGAATTTTAGGTAACAAGTTAACATACAGTCAAATGATAAAAAAATCAAAGTTTTCTCGATTTGTAAACTTTATTAATGTAGCAGCTCTTTTACGGCTATTAGGTATTATGTTCAAAGTAAGGACCAATTTACGCGTTAGTGCAGAAAGAATTCATTTAATTTAATAGACTTTAATTTCAACGCACGCCTATTGAATAAGTTTCATTTAGATTCATTACTAATCCATATCAATATGAAAGTCAATAAAAACCTATTACATTTTTTGAGAAGTTGTCTTGACAAGTTCTGGTCGAAGTCAATAGCAGTCGTGAAATGAGGTACTCGTGCAAGTTCGCTAGAAAGTCCGTAAGTCGCTCCACGTTAAAAAAAAAAATCTAATCCTAACAAGCTGTCTAGGTACATAGTTATATGCAAATAGCATATAACTATATGGATATCGTCCGTGCCGGTTCTACCTTTAATGTTTTTTAATGTTCTATTATAGTCAGACTTTTTATAATGCAAATAGTTGTTCCCGCAACTACGTCCGCGTAAGATTAGGTAAAAAGACAGATTACATTTTAGCGCGATGATATATAGCCTTCCTCGATAAATGGGCTATCTAACACTGAAAGAATTTTTCAAATTGGACCAGTAGTTCCTGAATTTGGATTTACTCACAGGAAGAACTAGAATTAAATTATTAATTAAACGCGTAGAATTACTATAAACACCAAGAAATATAAACCTCTCTTTTAAGCAATTTGGAGAGCTTGGCATAATACACACACAGTTCAGAAGCGCGAGGATGCTCATATTCCGGCGAAGACGAATGGGAAGCCATTTGAGCCTTTTGCGATACTCTGATACATGGTCATATTTGCGAAGGCCGAATATGAACCGAATGGCAAGGTTTTGGAGTCGCTCAAACTTATTTAACTGGTCCTCGGTCAAATTAGTGAAGCTTGCCTCGGCATAGTCGAGAATAGAAAGAAGAAGAGGAGGTCGTGGCCTAATCAGTGGTCGGCATTTGAGTCGATCGCTAAGTTAAGTTGACTGGGTGATAGATGGGAGACCCATTCTAGCACTGGTTTATATTTGATATCCAACCTCCTCCGTGTTTCGGAAGGCACGTAAAACAGTGGGACTCGATTAATGTCACTTCTAAAACGATTTTTGTAGTGTGCCCCTTACTAGGTTTTGAAATGGGGCAACCGTATGATTTATGAATTATATTTTTACCTCGCTTTAATAGAAATGACTTCAAATTATAATCGTATGTTGACTGACGTAAATGAGGGTTTAGCAGAAAGTTTACTCAGACAAGTGAGGCTTGTTATCAAAATAAGTTTACTAAAAGGCAAATTCTTAAACTAGCTGACAATAATATAAGGTAGAAGCCAATAAGAGTATTTCCCCTTAAGCCCATATATTGTCAATAAACGATATTGTAATGGTGACTCAATCGAGGTTACTTAACTCTTCTTATGAACATACTCTTAATAACTATTTTGGGCTTAGAAAATCCGCTGCAGATTACTAAGACTCGTCTTTTTTTTATTATCTTTAAATGAATTTAATTATCCACATAACAATAAGCATTTACGTTGATGATGTGGCGCTACCTTTAATTATATAATCTTAATCTATAGACTATAGATAATGATTGGGGACTGATTTACATGTAAACCGGTCAGTCGCGTGTTTGTATGAATTATTATTCGTTAAATTTTTACATTCATAAATAACAAATAGACTCGGCAGACGTTGTTCTGCTGGAGCGTGATCTTGTATACTTTAAATATTTTACATTTAGCGGTTCAGACAAAAATATCATAAAATCTTCATCCTACAGGGTTTAAATTGCGGTTGGTAATTTAAGTAGAAAATTCGTTACATTTGGAGGAAGAAACCCAAAATTTAATATACCTATTTCTATTAAAAACAAACGTATGTATTACAATTATATCTTTCAAAAGTTGATATAGAAAGCCCGTATCTTAATAAATTAAGAAAAAAGGATTTTGGAAAATATTATTGGAAGAAATCTGAGCGAAGCGGACAGCAGCTATACAATTAAACCACTGACTCACCAAGTTGTTCGAAAGTGCCGATGACGGATCGCAAGGAAATCCACATGACAGGCGACTCTAGCTACATCCCCTGTGTTATAAGTAATGGACACCTGTTATACACAAATATTATTTTTTGTAGAAATATATACATACAATACACCAAGACTAAAGGCGGGAATCGAACCCACAACCCCCAGAGCAGAAGGCAGGGTCATTGTCGACTACCCCAACAGGCCAGTCACAGACATACGTATGCAAGTATATACATACATTAATTTACTACAAACATATGAATTTATTATGGATTTTTCATAACATGTTATGGATGTTTACTCGCCCGATCAAACTTATATATTTTTGGTGCTATTATATTTTTATTTCTATTATATTGCTAATGTGTTTACTAACACTATTGTTTCTTAAAAACATTTTTTTAATAACCGTAATAAACTTACTTATATAGTTATTGAACATAGTTCAATGATTTATTGTGAAATTAACAGATCCCTATGTTGCAGAAAGACAAAAAAAAACTTATACACCCTCCTCTATACAGTATATTTGAATCAAATTAGAAACACTTCCATAACCAAGACCAAGTTCAAACTCAGATTGTCTGGGCTATGGTTACACGTACTCCTAGCACAAGTTGACTGGCCCGTTCTCGCAGTAAGCAGTGACCGTGCCTTCCATTCCGGGGGTCGTGGGTTCGATTCCCTGAATCTGAGTGTAATATCTATATGTATTTATTTATATATTTCTACAAAAAAATGGTGTATAACAGGCGTTTCTTACCTATAACACAGACATTAAATTGTCTACCTTGGAAACAGACGTCCGTGTGTCATATAGTCCTGTATATATTTATTTAAGTTTCATGTTTAGTATGTGAGATAACGGGAAGATAATTGTTATTTTATATATTATAGTATTATATTTAAAAAATGTTACAAAGACTACAACAAACATTTATTAAAATAGCAACGGAACCCTTTCAAAACAAATACACATTTGCATACCGATATCCAAAATCGAATTAAGAAGTTACATCTTTATGTATATTAATAAAAGCGTAATGAGAAAAGGATTGTGTGGTACTATAGATATATATATATATATATATATATATATATATATATATATACACAATTGTCTGATATAATACCGAAATATAACACAATTATTTATAAAATAGCAAAACAATTTCATTCTTCACGTTAAAACTTTAAAGTTAAGAGTAACGAGTTTCAATTATATTACACATTTCTTTAAAAAAAATATTGTCATATAAATTTCAGTGTTGATTTGTAATCATTTCATATGGGGTTTCATGAAATAAACGGTACTTAGTTGGTATTCCGTTACCTTTAAAGTTTAGGAGCCCCTGGACTAGACCAATTATTAATAAAAGATCTCGGTCTGAGTTAGGTTTTATTGTAAGTTTAATCTTTTTTTTTAACTGCACTAATTGCTTTTCGTTTAAACTTTGAAATGTTTTCATTGACTTCACTGACACCAAGTCTGATGCGGAAGCAGAAACAAATTTTAACTTTCAAACATTCTTGTTTTACAACCTTGACCAGATAGTGTGTTTTTATACGTATAAACAAAATATATTTTGTTTACTATTTATATGTGCGTAAGTCGAAATCCAAATAAACAGATTTCAGTAACACTTTAAACTAAAATTGTTTTAACTCAAGTAAAAATGTACAAAGAATCAAACATTTTTTTCTAATTTAAGAGTTTGTTCGTTTGTTTGCTAGAACGGGATTATCTCAGGAACTACTGATCCAATTTGAAAAATTCTTTCATTGTTAGAAAGCCCATTTATCGGGGAAGACTTAATATCATCATGCTAAAACTAAATCATTTTTTTTTTTAATTATGAAACAAATTTTTTTTTAGATTCATAGAAGTTATCGGTGTTATCGTTGTTTGTTTTTAAACTAATATGATCAAACAGTTTCACCTATGTTTCTTGACATTATAATAAAGACTGTGATTTATACAGAACTTTAATATTGTCTTTATTTATATATATCAAAATTATATAGATAGATATATTTTGTTATGCAAAATAGGGTGGTCACTTTAAAGTTAATTACAAGTTTGTGGGATTACAACTCTTGACCCATGACCGCCATTTTGGAAAAAGGGGTTGTAGTTGTTTTTATGGTTTATCTGGCGAACTATATTCACATATAGTTAACATTTTTTGAGACAAATCATCTTATTTGTAGATAATCTTATCTACAACTTTTATCAAGTCACCATGGTTTTAGAACCAAAAATAAAAAGCTACAATCAATGAAAATTCCTTCCGACGTTTATTCTCTTGTAATAAATATACAAGAGAATAAAATTGCGTCCTCTGACAAATGCACGCTAAGCCCAAAAAAATTACATTTTAATGGACTAACTCGGTGCCTATTTGTTTATAAAGAAAAAAAGTTAATTGTATTGTCGAAAAGTTGTAATACCACGTCAATACGGTGCTATGCACATCATTGGTCAAATAATAATTATTAATGTTGTAATTAGATCAAAATAAGAAAGATCATTACAGTCTCCGAAGATGACGGGCTGACTTTCCGGCGCATTACTTTTCCTACCGTCGAACTATACGAATCTACGAGACACAGGAAATTCTGTCACTTTGAATAAAATTCGTGTTCAGTAATATTTTGTGTTTTTATTCAATAAGCGTGATGAGTGATCATCAAGGAAACACAAATGACGTCACTCTTTTTAAAAATCACCATAGAGAAGTTTCTCCGTCATATATTATTTAATTTTTTCATTATATTCTGTTTTTGACCGAGATCATATATATTCTATAGGCGTGATAGGTTTTCAGTAAAGTGTACCACAAAATTGCTCAGGTTGTGAAATAGTTGTACTTAATTAGTGTTTCAACTTATTTGTTACTTTAACGAATACTGTATTTAACAGTATTCGTTACAGCAAAGTCGTTTATTTGCGAAAGAAAATCGATTCCGTTTTTTGTATCGGGCTAATGCACATTTCATATTATATATTTTTTGTAAAGAAAGAATGGGACGTTCTGTAAACAAAACTTGTAACATCAAACGTCTGCCAGTGAAAGTGTCGCCGAAATCCGCCGCGCCGTTTCGGAAATTATCCAGAACAAACAGACAGGCAAAATTTATTAGCTTGCGTTTTTATTATACGTATTATATAAATAGTCATATGCAATTAGGAAAGAATAATAATTTCAATGTTACAAATAGTCTTATCAATTTTATTTATATATGTATAGAGTGAAGACGTAGAGTCCGCTCTAAAAATAATAACAGCACTACATCTTTAAGAACGAGATAATAAATGTGTCTATGGCCATCTGAAGTCATTCAGCATTAGACGATCCTTCAGGCCAGTATGCCTCTTGTTAAATAAAAAAAAACCAAACCCAATTTTATGTTTACTCCTTGTTGTTCAAATAAATTGGTCCTTCATAACGAAAACAATTACTCGACTTGAAAAAAAGGTGGCAAGAGAAACAATGCGTCAGCGCACACGTGCAAGATAAAGTGATAACAGCTTTTGTACCTGTTCAGACAGCGATAGCTCCCACTCCAGTAGACCAGACGTACTCATTGTACTGGTCTCCTTCAAATTTTAATTATATCATAATGACTTGTTTAATATGGGGCACTTGGGGCACCAACGAAAATCGAAACGAAAAAAAAATATTTGAAAATTAAATGGGCGCGAAGAATCCTGTACACTCGGAAGATGTTATACTTCTTTTTAAACTGTATTTTACAGACTTGTCACTGTTAATACCATCACTACCATAAAATAACGACTAGCAAGGAATGGGAAAGTGGGTACACAAAAATATAGAATTAAAACTATAAAGAATTAGCGTGCCCTGAATAAAGAAGTGATATAATAAACTTCGCTGTCATTTCAATATTAGTTCACAACACGCATAAACACACACAAATGCGCGCGCGCACACGCACACGCGCGCACAGACACACACACACACACACACACACATTTATGATAATTTACACATTTCTGCATTAATAATATACATCTCAAAATAATTGGATATGCCCACATTAGATTTATTAAATCACTGCATGAGAAGTCACAATAAATGTACAATCGGACAGACACTTAATTTCTACCTATACGAAAAATTTAAAAAATCAAAATATTTTCTTTACTTACATTAGTAAAAATAAATAAATTTAATGTAACACGCGTCTATTTTCGATACAAGTTTAACTATTGAGGAAGTGGGACAACATTCTTTATCGCCCTATTTACCCACCAATATTAGCGCATTCAATTGTAAATAATAGGGAATGCATTACTTATTCAATCATTAAAAGTTTGTATGGTTCCATAGATCGATAAGGTAGGCGTGCGTAATTAAGGAATATAATATTGTTTAAGTCACAATAAGTCATATATTTAATACGTAGTGCGATGAATAACATATGCATGTCATTACTCCCATCGTCAAAGAGAAATCATCAATAAAAATTTTAATCTACTTAATTAAGAGCATTAGGGTAGCCCAGGATATAAAAGAGTGGTCTATCCTGGGTTTCCTATGTTTAATAAAGTGAGTTCCGTTTTACGCATCATTTCTCGCAGTTATCGCCTTTTTCTGATAGCTTAATAACAATTAGAAACATTTTTATAACACGAGACTACTACAACGCATCAGAATCACGACTAATTTTCTCAATTTTAAGTATTCTTTGGAAGTTATCGTACATTTGTACGTGGCACTTACCATGTCAAAGGGTATTCATGTCACTTTACGAGCGTATTCTTAAAGTTGCGCGAGTTGGTTTCGCGGCTCGGACCCACGTCGGTGTGCCGCACTGAAGCCGGCTGTGGGGTGAATACGATCAATAATAGTCCCCGCCCCTTTTTCTGTATGGTGATGAAAGATTCTTCTGTCTCTACCACTGACGCAATTACTTACTACACCGCTAAATGACGATTTTGAGAAATCCATCTGTCCTGCAAAATTGATATTTTTATCTATATATTAATTCGTGAAGCGGTAACATTCTATGAAAGTCGC
>JANCMC010021608.1:5450547-5601598 GCA_024363005.1 Charaxes varanes
TTTTTTAGTAATACCACAGACTTTTTAAGTATACATAACATTTTGATTACTAACATTACATTCTCCAATAATCCACCCTCCCCCTCACCCCCTAACCTTTAAGATAAGGATGTAGTTTTGCAATTTTTCTAGGATAATTAATTTATATGGCAATATTTATGTTGTAATTGCTGTTCAGTAGCAATACAGTAATATAATATTATAATAACGGTGTCAAGAGATGTTATATACAAACATCCAAACAGAGAAACTTGCAGGAAATGTAAACAACATGACGTACCATTGCCATGTCACTATATTATAGTTATACACTAATGTAGTAGGTGTAATGTGTGACTAACTGCATATCAAACTTGGTTTGATCCAGTGCAATACTGAAGCTACGGGAGCCGTTATAATACAATGGTAGAAGTACGGAAATCAGTAAAGTTCTCGGGTCAAACTTCGACTAGGCTCTAGACATTCTTAAAAGTATTCCTGGTAGTATTTTTATTAGTTACATAATTGCCAAATTGCAATGATTACCTGCCTAAGACAACACTGAGTAAAGACGCAACATTTAACAAGTATCCCCCATAGAAACCGATAATTCAGTTGCTTCCACTAGTCGCGGAACTTGAGCTGACTATTAGGCAACGTCAGGATATTTGACAGATGAGAGTATGTAGGTTTGAGATCCAGCATTACATTTCTTTGACGCCATGTTTAAAAGATCTGTAGTATCTTTGCAACAGTTCCTCGTCTTTTTGTTAGCTTCGGTATATTATTATATACATGTTAAAGTAATATTGTATCACACAACACAGGCGCCCGTTGTATCGCCGGGCAGCCTTATCAGCTGACCTTGCAGTGTACGCCGTACACGAAATGGCAGGTGATGTGTCGCGTGGAAAGGCTTGTTTCTACGATATCGGCGAGCAATGCTGAGTTTTGCAGTTGTGGACTCGGGCACATTCTAGAGGTTCACTCATACAATTATAGTGCTACGCGTTGCGGCGTTGTACGATGTTATCGCGGAATCAGGTCTTTCGTCAGTTCGCTGCTGGGTATAGGCCTCCCCGAATCGCGTCATCTTATCCGATCTTCGGGCCTGAAGCATCCACCTTCTGCCAGCGACCTTTCGCAAGTCACACGCCAACACCTAGCTGGAAGGCGTCCTATAGTACCTTGACTGAGACGAGGTCTCCACTCAAGAACTTGTGTACCTCGTTCAACGTTGTTACAAAGGGCCCCATTGAAGAGAAAACCAACGCCACCCTGAGATGTTTGATCACTTTCGCGGTAGTACGTAAGGTGCCCCGAGTCTAGGGTAATAGCGCCCTCAGACCTCTTTACGGACTACAGACAGCCATAGGACATGCCGTCTTCTATACTCACGTTTTGTTCACAACTGCTCCAGATGTTTGTCAAGTCTAAGACTTTTGGCGTTATATTTAACCAGGGTTAGTTTTGAATGGCCGGTCAATGGTATTCTTCGCACCCTTGCCCTGCTGTTACTGTGAACCTTGACCAACAATAACAGGGAGACCGAGAACTGAGGACCATGTCTGCTGGGTACCATTGGGAAGGTTTCTGCCACAATCGCATGCCTTTAAAACTAGCATTCTGTGAACAGTTATAAGCAATATTTTGTGATTAGATACTATAAGATAAAAAATAAAAGCCTTATGTAGAAATGGTGATGGACACAGGTATTGTCACAATAATTTCCAATAGTGTAGTTGCCACCAAACTAAATCCTTATAAATTTGTGTTCCGGATAGTTGATAGAGGTATATAGTATATAAATCAACTAAAATATGTCAAAATGAATATCTTTAAAGACATAAATCATGTGACACTGAACAACAATCATACCACACGACATCACATCATGCCAAAGGATTAGTTGTTGCTAATGTACACTCCAGTGACACTCAAGGACAGCTGTTTGTTTGGCAAGACGTGACGTCATAAAGTGGCCATGACAGTTCACAGCATTTTGCAAAAAAATTAGATGCAGTTATATAGACAAGCAAAATTAACCAGATAAAAGTTTGTTTTTCGCAGAAACCTGTATATTTTATGTTTAGTAGACTGCAGCACTGAATTTACCTCTGTAAATTTCTTAGCATTTCATGGAGGGTCCATAGCGTTACATAAGAAGGAACCATATCAGTGCTGCGGTGAGCGACCAATAGATGGCGTTATTTTTTGATATTCAATAGTAAGAATTAGCTATCGTCTAGGCAGAACAACTTCTGCTGGGTCCACTAGTTATTAATAATAATAATACATGCAGTGGATATAGAGTAAATCCAATAACAGACACTCTATGATCTTATCCTTCATTTTATAGGATAAGAAAAAGAATCCAGGGTGAGCTCAAGATTTTGTGTTAATTACAACAGCCAAAGTCCTTTTATAATATCCTATTATATTTTATGTTACTTCCAGTAAGTGTCTATCTGTATTATAGAAAAAATAAAGATGAAATGTGTAAATAAAAATAATTAATATATATACATGGAATATATGAAACACGGACGACTATTTCTATTTTCTATTCATATTTCCTTCTATTCTATCCATATTCTATTCTATTCATATTCATATTATCTCAGCCAGTCATAGCTTCATTTGAATGATCATGTAGTGTGGCCGGGGGCTCTGTGTAACTTAAGTACATGGAGCAAAAACTTTCGGTACCATTTTGTGAAAATTGCGCGGTCAGAGGAGTATGAAATTTGGCACAATTGTAGTTTATATAGAGTAGGTATCGGAATGCTCTGTGTGCATTAAAAATGTATTATTTTATTAAAATAAAAATTCCAAACGATTTACACACACATGTATACATTACAAAGCATAGTGACAATCGTATGTTATATTAATTGTCAAATAGATACATATATCGTTGCAATAAGGATGTAATACTCAAATAGGGTTTCTGGCCGAATTTCGCTCAGCCAGCCATCGTCAAGGATAATTAAAAAATATATAACGATATCAAATTATTGTATAATGCTATGAATTAAATTTAAGAGAAATTGTGCAAGAAAAAGTCAATGCAACAACAAATTTTGATTCATATTCGTAAGAAGTAAATAAAAATACACTGTCAGATTCTTGCAGATCATGGATTTACTTTAAATAGCGGCGAAGTGTATTAATAATTATTGTCAAAATATGCTCTATACAAATTGGCGAACCTCTTTTAGATCGTCGAAATATTTTAATAATTCTGTAGGAGAAATAAAGAATGCTAGTCTCAACCGTGCGAGTCCATCGCATAGTAAAGAATGGGATCCAAACATGATACTTGCGACCAAGGTGCTAGTTGGAAGGATCAGTTGGTACTGTTAACTATATTTTTTTACGTATAATGTACGTATGTACTTTTTAAGCGACTTCAAAAAAGGAGGAGATTCTCAATTCGACTGTATTTTTTTTAAGGTTATTACCTCAAAACTTTCGACTGTGTGAACCAATTTTGATGAGTCTTTTTTATTTGAAAGCTTCCCCAGGTGACCGCCCTATTTCATTAAAATCCAGTTCTAACGATTTTTTATTTATAGGAAGTTTATAACTTATATCCTGGTCTATTTCCAATACACACAATTGGACCTAATCAAAATATAGAAACAAAAGCTTTTTGTCAATATTATTTTGCATGTAACACCCGGGGCTTCGCGAACGGCTGAGCTTCGGCTCGCCCCAAACACCCCGCCCGTTGACGCTGTGAAGGTCACTCTGGCCAACAGCATTACACGATCATAAAAAAAAATCATGAGTCATACTTGTTTCAGCTAGCAAAAAATACAGACCTTTTGTGAAGTCATAACGGTTATATTTTTTGTAAAAGTTATTTGAAAAGAGTAGCTACGAGTTCTTTGCTGGTTCTTCTCGTGGTTCAACTTGTTCGAACCAGTAAAAATAAGCGAGAAACGAAATACATTTATTAAATAGCGAAACCGAATTTTGATCTATTGGCCAATCCCAATAACAGAAACTATTCAAATTTCCCTTCCAAAATTTCCATTATGTATGTATGTTCCCATGATATAAAACAGAAAGAATTTCCTAGCTACGAATTCGCAGCACACATCCAGGGACCACTAAGCTGCAATATGTCTGGATGACCGGGATCGACAGTTGTTTACTAGTTATATATCTTGCAAATGGGCTGATATGTTTTCAATATTTTGAGAAACAACACTCATTTAATAAGACAATACATAGGCATATAAATTATATGTCTATATATAAATAAAAATGGCCAAGAGCGTGTCAAGACACGCTTATATAGGAGGGTTCTGTACCTGACACGCTATAAACGTGTTTGTTAAATAACTTCAAAAGTTGCTGTCCGATTTCGTTCAAAATAATTTTCTTGATAAGTTTTTAGCATGTTCTATCAACAAGGAAAATTTCAAGCCTTTACGTCTAATAGTTTGGAAATGCTAAGGGGGGAACACCTTACGGGCAGACAGACAGACGGACGGACGGACAGAGCGAAATTATAAGGGTTCCTTGTAGTACTACGGAACCTTAAAAAGCGAAAGGCTGCCACCACGAAATCTCGAAAACCGTTGGAAGGTTGAAGAAAAATGATGAAATTTGGCAAGAAGGTAGGTTTTAGTTAGCAGATAACCTCTAAGAACGGATTTTATAGGGGGGTCCCTATACATTGTAGAGGATGTGACTGTGGGACGAGTTGAGATAACCGATTGCCATCTTACGTCATCTTCGGAACCCCCACGATTTCTACAACATTACGACTAATATTACAAAGTGAAATTAATCGGGTTTTACGTGCCTTCCGAAACACGGAGGAGGTCGAATATCAAATATAAACCAGTGCTAGAATGGGTCACCCACCTATTACCCGGTCGCAGTAAGAGCAACTTAACCTAGCGATCGACTAAAATATTGACCAATGATTAGGCCACGACCTCCTCCTGTATATAAACTATATGTGTGTCTGCTAATTGTGCATACTAATTCGTAAGCGCATTTTTCATAAAATGCTACCGAAAGTTTTCTCTTCACGCATTAATATACAGATGATATATATGTATAATAATATAAATCGTCTGTGCTACTTTTTAATTCGGCTTTGCTTTCGAAATTGGGTCAAATTGCATTCTGTTGCGTACAGCCTTATTGAAAGGTGTATAACATAGAATTATAAAAATTGGACAAAAATAAATGTTACATTATTATAAATTTAAAAAAAGCGTCACCAAAAAGTACCTTGTTGATTCTTCCCAGTGACTGCACCTTCCGAAATAATGGTAGATTGATGTTTTACTCTGGATGATTTCAAAGAATTAATCTAAGAAAACCTGAAATAAAGCATCTGTTGTATTTAAATATACCAGGGCATATTCTAGAATCGAGAAAAATAATTTGAAATAAAAGTTTACTACAAGATTATGTGGTCGACAGACTAATAAATTATAGGATGTAGGTTAGCGTAAATGGTATAGTACTACATTTTTATATTTTTATTCTTCTACTTTGATCAATATCACTGAATGCCGTGTACAGGCAAAAATGTAGTGCGTTGCTTTTTATAGGGCATACAGCTTGCCTTATGACAAGCATCTACCATAGTAAAGATGAAAATAAAATAGTCTTTGGGCTTCACTCTTCGTTGCTGACCAGCTAAGTTTGTGATGGTTAGGTTTACGCTTTGACATCATCCTATAATAAAATGTGCACATGTGTGTATAAATCGTTTGGAATTGATGTGCGTGAGGTTTTATTTTAGTAATTTAATATAGTTATAATGCTTATCTTATAATAAAAATATTAGCATTAACACACCATCCTCTATACAAACTATACTTGTGCCAAATTTCATATTCCTCCTTTTGCGCAATTTTCGTAAAATAGTAGGTACCGAAATTTTTGACTGCTTTCAATAAAATAATTTATTTAAATAACATAATTAGTGTTCCGCCATAAATAGTTAAATAATTGAAATTTAAAAAAATTATTGAACCGGGATCGATAAATCGCTAGTAACGGATAGTATTCTTGTAATGTAATAAAAACGAGATTAATTTACAGAGTATAAAGTTGGTACGGTATGAAATAATATTTGATATGTAACAGTATCTCTTGCCGTCTGACCTCCAAACTTACAAAAATGTTAGCTCGAAATCTGGTGGGGTTTGAACCGGGTACCTTGCGGATTTCAGTCCATACCTTATACCGTTGAGCTATTGAGGCTCTAAAAATAATCATATAGATTATATTCGTTTATATACATAATATAAACGAATATAATCTATATATGTATATAAAAATGAATTCCCATTTCCCTTGGTCAGGGCAATACGCTTGAACGGCTGCACCGATTTTGCTAATTCCTTTTTTGTTGGGTTTGTTATTGTCAGGAGAGAATTACTTATTTATTCTTAAGAAAGAATAAATAAGTAATTTGAGTTGATAATTATAAAATTTAAGAACACCAATAAATAACACTAAAACATAAATTGTTTGCATACCTTTCGAAGTCCCATGAAAAGTACAATGAAGGAAACATCACAGGTACATATATATGTACGTGTACTAGCTGTTAGGAAGAGAGGCAGACCAACCGCCCGATGGTCAGATGACATTGCTCGTATCGCTGGCGAGAATTGGTCAGAAGCAGCAAGAATGAATTGTGCTCGCTTGTAAAGAATTCAAGAGAACATCCAATCTCTTCTCACAGTGGAACGTACAACTGTTTCTATTGAGTTGCATTTACTAGAGATGCTGTAAGTATTGGCTAAAGAAAAAATAAATTAAAAGTACTGATTTTTTTTACCGTCTATTACCATCAAATTATATTAAAAGCATTTCTGGACATTGTAGATAGCCGCAAAAATAATTTATTTTGGCAGACGAGCCTTCCTTTTTTTGGAAGTGAAAAACCATTGAAGGAGAAGTTGACAAGGTTTTTTTAATAAAGAGTTTATTAAAATTGGAACAAGAGGACAATTTCGGTTGGAACAAATCTATCTTAAATGTTGAATGAAGGCTTTTCTGATCAATGATTATTATTTTTCTATAATGAGTACTCTAGTACTCCAAGTTTGTCAGCGTGCAATGGAGCGCAGAATCCTGGGAATCAGATGAACGGACAAGATTCGGAATACGGAACTGCGTACCAGAACATAATTACAGACATTGCATCAAAAGCGGCGAAGCTCAAGTGGAACTGAGTAGGACATATCTGCCGCATATTAGAAGGCAAGGATAATCACCGAGTGGCGTCCCAAAATAAAACAAAAGTCGACGCGGCCAACCACGGAACCGATGGCGGGACCTCGACAAATGCATAACGAACTGGTTGAAAGAGGCCTAAGATTTTGCTCAACAGATGTCTGATTATAACATAATATAATTTTACGTCTTTATCTACTATAACATTAAATTACTGTTACTATACCTGCACTATGCCTGGAAGAGCTTCTGGGCTATGGGGAATTACATGAAGGCAACCTTTCTGTATCTCTGAAACGTAAACTCGTCGTCATGTGTATTCGGCCTGTCCTAATCTATGGTGCACAAACTTGGTCATTAACCGAAGAGCAGAAATGTAGACTCAAGGTTTGCTATAGAACCATGGGCAGCATAATAGGTGTGGAAAGAACTGATAGAGTTCGCAACACCGCCCTGCGTTCCATTACTGGAGTAATGGATGTAGGGAAGAAGTGAGCAAAGCTGCAGTAGGAATGGGCTGGGCATGTGAGTCGAATGGACCAACAAAGGTGGGCCAATGTCACGACTTCCTGGATGCCCATCAATGGTCGCCGACGACCCGGCAGACCGAGGAAGTGGCGCATATATTACATTTATTTTATTTTATGCAAAAGTTTTCGGTATTTTCTTTTGTGTTATTTAAAACTCACAGCAAATAAAAATGTAAATGAAAACACAATAATCCGGGGAACACTACTGAATACTGGATCGAGTTGGGAGTTAAGAACAAATTGGCATGGTAAATATTGGCACGGCACCAGTGTAATAATTCTAAACTAGCCTCAATGGTACGTATCGATGTCGCAAATGTTGGAAATTGGTTCCCCTGATAGCTGAAACTTTTCGAATACTCTCGCGTAGTACATTGGATTGAAAGTTTGCAGACGTATTCTATCGATGCCCGTTGGAACCAATCTGTACAAATGTTATAAATGCTGAAGTAGTTATGTGAGCCATTGTGTCCAAAGAAAAACGTGTTTATATATTTATTATTTTATCTACGCAGTGTTGCTATCATTACTCACTACATAACCGATCAGAAAAAATGCCTTTTCTGCTGAGAACCAAAACAGTGCAGTAATGTTGTATGAAATTTAATTACAAACTGTTTATATTTTCATATAAATTAACTATCGAGGTTAAATATCTTCCACTAAGTTTCATATAGAAATCGACTGAATAAACCAACAAAAAATTAAATGTCACGCATTCTATACCACTGTAAAACTTTGATACGACATATTTAGCAAGAAAAGTATAAAAAATACACGCACCTTGCTTAAGTGAGTAATTAATGTACTCGTGTTAATATAGTGCCCTTACATTGACTCGAGGACCAATATGAGAATCGTGCATTAACGCATCACTTTCCGCTCGGTGCATAATCTATTATGAATAGATTTATATATCTTACGGAGGTCCGGTTATTTTCGAGTTGGCGATATGAAAAGTTGTATTGGGCGAAACTCTTCAATTTAAATGGTGACAACGAGAATGTGTCGGCACCAAGGGGAGAATGCCAATAAAGGGCACAAAATAACCTCAACAAAATACCTGCAATAGGGATGAAGTAGTATGGAGAAATAATTGTTTTTGAAGAAGGTATACAAAATTGTAAAAAGGAAAACCATGAGGAAGTTTATTAAACTTAAGAATCTATTAAAATACGTTCAAATACAAATTGTGACCACATCCTATCTACTCGTTTTAATTTTAATTAGAACAGAAGCAATTATAGACGATGCTACATGTTTGGAATAGTCTATAGTCAATCAGTCTCCTTCTGACATCTTAGTAGCAGACAATTTCACAACGAGACAAAACAAAACCCTGGAATTAAACCTTGGTACTCTAATCCCTCCTATAACACGGTGCTCTTATAACGCATTAATATCATTAGGTGGAAAATATTTGCGTGATGATATATATGCTATAGCCTTCCTCGATAAATGCGGTTTCTAACATTGAAAGAATTTTTCAAATCGGTCCATTAGTTCCTGTGATTAGCGCGTACAAGGAAACAAACAAACAAACGCTTCAGCTATATGTACATTAGAGTGTAGAAGTATAGATATAATATTATATTATGCGCATCCGGACCGTACATGCACGTTGTACGAGAATAATTCTATCTGTGACGTGGAATAAACCTACAGTGTTATAGGAGGGATTACAATATTCCAGAATTAGTTAAATGGACTTAGAAAAAAAAAACCTCGTGGATAAAACTGACTCGTATGCCGTGTCATCAAATGTCATGACATTATGCCGTCATATCCCCTATCCGCTGTAGCTTTTCATTCTATTACATGAGTGTGTGTTGTATTAATTACTAGCTGTACCCAACGACTTTATCGGCGTGATTTCAGCGATTTTGTTAAATTTTGAGTGTTGTCGTTTTTTGTGCGAAATTATAATTATTTTTCTAAAACTTAAGTAGTCTACGTTACTGCTTGTAACATTAGCTATCTGTGTGAAAATTATGATAACAAAAAATTACCCGATTGAGTTTGTTGCGGACTCTTCTCAGTGCAGGGTGCGAGGAACTCTTGTGAACTTAGCTTTTAAGTAGTAAATCTTATCACCAAATTATTAAATGAATAAAAAAAATAAAAAATAATATTATACATCATCTCATGTATAGATATGGTCATATATATGACCTTCATAGGAGCTTATAAAAAAAGTCTATATGAATAAACGATTTTGACTTTGACTTTATCCGCCAGTGAAAATCACGTCGACATCGGTCCAGCCGTTTTGAAATTACCCGGAACAAACGGACAGACAAAATATGTCAACTAGCGTTTTCGTTATAGGTATCGTATATATAGCCTTAGGAAAGTAGTAAAAAAATAATTTCGCCGTAACAGACAGACACTTAAATTTTATATGTATAGATTTTTTAAGGCCAGTATGTATGTCGCTTCAACAAAAAAAAAAACGCCCGACCGCAAATATCGACTGAACCGCTTGCCCACTTGCCTCTTTAATAAATTAAAAAAATATATAATTGGATCCAATGATCCAAATTTATTAAATTTTTATATCTATATATAAAAATGTAATAAATTTGTTTCGTCATATGAAGTTCAATATTGCGAACTCACGAACTGCGATAGATCAAAAGTTTGCAGACATATCCTAGTGCTGTACGCCTGGGATGATATGAGAATTTACTATTACTTCCATATAGACACAGATCTCGGAAAAAAAAACCACACGCACACCAATGCCAAACACTGTACACACATGTATACAATTTATTATTCCATAGTGTCGAAGCGTAGTCGTAACAGCAATGACAAAATAAGAATGCATTTTGAAATAGTCTATGAAGATAAGAAAGGGTCGGTGTTTTATTGCCCCGTCAATATAACTCAGTCAAGGCACCGATCCCCAACACCAAGGATGGTTTTGTACGGCGAGAAAAATCCCTAAAAACAGCCCCTTTTCTTCTTCCCATACAAGCGTTTTATATCTAAAATGTAGAGTCAATTTGAACTTATTCGAGAACTGAAACGAAAACGGCAACGGGGATGCTATAGGATAATAGATGTAAGTAACCCAACGTTCGGGAAGAACGAGTTCTTAGAGTTATTAGCATGTCCTATCAACAAGGAAAATATCAAATCTCCTACGTTATTACGAGCGGACAAAGCCAAGCTATAAAGGTTCCCTGTATAACAAAGGAACTCTAAACGGGAGATGTATTTGTAAACGTTTACAACGTCTCAGGAAATGAATACTGGCGGAGTTAACAGCGAACGTGACAAATGCAGTCATACATATAAATAATTACTGATGTTAACTTAGTCATTTCCTCTTGCATGAATTATTATAGCATTCCAACAATTTCATTTTGGTAATCTTTTAAAACATATATCTAGAGCTAAATGTAAGATGCAATATATATCATATATTTTAGAACTGTGGTTTGTGTTGCACTGAGTAAATTTTATAAGTCAAATTGTCTTTAAGTAAAAAATTTGAATAGAAAAAATTGACTTTAGATGCCACCATCTATTTTTCTTAGCGAAGAGATTTATTATATTTAATTTGTCTTTGTATCCATGTATTATTATACTTTGGCCGCGTAAATTATGAAAATTATTCATAAAACTATCGTATATACTACCGTCCTGCTGAATTTCATCTTTGTACGTCCCGTGGTTTTGGAGATTTCGTCATAAGTGACCTTTCGCTTTTATATTTATAGATGTCATTCTAGTTTTTGTGTGTTTGTGTGTGTGTGTTTGCGACGCTTCCCGCGGTATAGGATAGAATGAACCAAAATTAACCAGCGCTATGCCACATCCTTGTTTGCTCAGCACATGAGTAAGTGTCTACTAAATCGTATAAATGTACTATTTATTTTTTGCATTTTAGTTCTGTTTTGTCGCTTTTTTGTTTTTGAAGGCGGTTTTCTTTTTATTTAAAAATGATTTATTTAAATAAACATTTTCATGCAACCTGTGAATCTATCCTAATATTATAAAGAGAGACTTGTTGGTTTGTTTGCACTGAATGGGCTCTGTACTAACTGCTGGACCAATTTGAAAAATTCTTTCACCATTAGAGTCCTACATCATTGACCGTTACATCTTTTACAGATGATTGTTTATGTACTTAGCGTATACCTTCGTTGATGTCTGTACAAACCCATCCTAGATCTGCAGGATCGGCACAACCAGAGAAGACGAATTTCTCGGAAGAAATCAATTGAGGTTTGCCGCTGTCGTGACCTTTAGTCCACCTAACCGTAAGCCTATCGAACCGTACTTTGTCATGGTGCTGAACACCATGAGAAATACTTCCCCCGATCTGGCTGGTCTCAGGACGGCGACATGGCGCCGGGGCTCTGTTTTCCCGAGGACGTCAAAGAGCATTTAACGCACAGATGTGACGGAAAGTATGATTTTATATAGTTTTTGTCTCGTATCTGGCGCTTAAGTACTAGAAATAAAATTTTAAGGAACTGTGTACTGTTTACTATTACGATGATTGCCTTATAAAATAGCTAAGCTTACTTGATCGTTCCTTGTAAGGTAGGTAACCTATGAAATGTATCTTTAAAGATTTATTGAACTGTAAAGAAACGGTAAAATAAAACATTAAAACTTTTTCTTTTAACATTTTATGATATGTATACATTTTCCACTGTTAGGCGTATTTTTGAACACATACGACTTTTTTCGACACTCAAACGCCGGCTGTTCTTTTTTTAAGAGCAAATGTCCATGGGCGTCGGTACACACTCAACTGAAGCGCCTACCCATTTGCATCTTGTCATGAAATGTACTTTATAAAATAATAAATGTCACAATTTCACTATCGGTCGTGATATACACAATTATCAGTCAAAATATGTATAATCAACGTGTAGCATGCAAGAAAAGTACGAGTAGATTAATGGAATATGCTTATAATATAATTATTCGATAAAAAAAAAATTTGGCCAACTCTTACACTCTTACTCATACATGAAATAAAAAGATGGGTAGCAAAAAATGTTTCGGACTCTCGCCGGATGTATAAAAATTATCAAATAAATAAATATAAATGTTTGATTGTAACTAACGTCAATAAGGTAAAGATGCATTGTCATACAAACTAAAAGTCTTTGGCTCGTCGAGAATTACAACAAGATTTCTATTAGAAAGGATATCGATATTTACCGTCGATAAAATAGATGTATAGGCAGGGAAGGGAACGCTGGCAGAGACTGGAAGCGCTAACACTAACAGGAAGGAGACCTCCCCATTCAAATTCTTAACAAAATTAAACCATATGAAATAATATCACAACCTAATATATAACTAATTTTAAATAACTTCTATGATATCTGCTTATGGTTAAGACTTCTAAGAGCAACTTTATTTTTACGAGCATGAAGTCGTGGTAAAATGCTCGTTAGCCATAAAGAATACCTACTTAATATTCTTTTAAAATATGCCCATTATGTATGTATGACACATTCGCCAGAACGGCTCTATGATTTTATCAATGCACAGATATATGTATATATGTTAACCAAAACGAATATCTTATGTTATACAGTTCTCCCTTCTACTTGTGAGCTACCGAGGCTTAAATTTAAGTACAGTATTGTTTTAATCAACTTTATTTATGCAGATAAAGCAAATTTTAATGAGCACGTTAAAAGCACGTTAATGCAATTAATATGCGAAAAGATAAATTTCCATTACTTGAAAGGCCTTTCATCGAAAAAGAGAAAAGGGTCGCCATACGCACTAGGACACAATTTTAAAAATTATTTTATACTAGCTGTGCCCGCGACTTCGGCCGCGTAAAATTAGGTACTGGCAAAGTGGAAATTATAGCCGCTATTATTTGGCGCCAAATGCGAACACTACATTTTCATATTTCCTTAACTATAAAAATAGTTATTAAACTTGAATGAATACATATAATAGCATATAGTAGACAGAGTCTAAATATCTCTTTAGTAAAAAGGATAGACCTAATTCAATTATCTACACTATTGAGATATTTCAGATAAGTTTATGCTGAATTGGATAAATACAAATACAAAAATATTTATTTCTCATATAAATCGACACGTTCATTTTTAACTCGTATCTCAGAAATTTCGCTAACACCTCCAGAATATAAAGCTACTATTCACTATGTCTAAAGAAGGTTACAAAAACAATAAACGCTTAAATGAAAAAGTAAAAACTGTGTACGTGTGTTTGTGTGGGTGTGTGTGCGTGTCTGTATTAGGGGGATGTGTGTGCGCGCGCGTGTGTGTGTGTGTGTGTGTTTTTTTTTTTATATAACAACGGGCAAAAGAGCAAGCCAATAGATTCAATTAGCAAAGGATAGGAAGGTGTGGTTGGAGAGGGGCGAGGCCTTTGCCCAGCAGCGGGACATTATGGGCTAATAAAAAAAAAAGATTTTCATTAACATAAAAAATAAAAATCAAGTCCTTTGGCCTCCTTAATTTGGTCATATTGAAAATCCTTCTTTAGCGGATGTCTACTAACCATATAATACCTCCTTCCCAAATTTCATCTTTTTACGTCCCGCGTTTTTCAAGATTTCGTGACCTTTCAACAGTTTCCATTTTTAATTTATCAGTTTTTTTTTTTTAATTTTCAATATTCGATAGAAATAGATTCAATTAGCCTGGGATAGGAAGGTGTGGTTGGAGAGGGGTGAGGCCTTTGCCCAGCAGCGGGATATTATAGGGCTAATAAAAAAAAAATGTTTTTATTAACAAAAATAAAAATCAAGTGTACGTTTAATCGGAATACGGGAATAAGGGTTCACATAGTTTTCAACACAAAGCTCCTGTTTTAATTTACACAGACCACAGAGCACGTAGAATAAAACATAGAGCACATTTTAGTTCTACGAGTCTGTGCACATTATATAACATAATTTTATGTTAGTTACGTAAATAAGTATGAAAAAATATAATAATTAATTTTTCATACAAAATCAATTAAGGACGACCTGACGACGACGCTAACTTACCTGTACATTAATAAACATAAATAAATTGAAGGACTTTTACTTGTAAAGTTGAAATATTTTTTTTACTAATTGCATATGATTATATACGCTATTTCTAACAAAAGCGCAAGTTAGAAAATTTTTTGTCCGTCTGTCTGTTTGTTGGATTGATTTCGAAGGAACATTCACTTGCTGCTGGCAGTACTGATGTGCTGATATTGCAAGGAGTTACATAGGCTTTTTTTTTTTTTTTTTAACGTGGTACGATTTCGTTCAGAATAATTTTCCTAATGAGTTTTTAGCATGTTATATCAACATGGAACATTACAAGTTTCTATGATAACGCTAAGAAGAAGAGAGAGGAATCCGTAAGATACTCTAGTTAGAATCCCGGCCCTGGGCATTCCTAAGATAAGCTTTAAAGTTCAATTGAAGGTGTATAATAATATGTCATTTATACCTATAGTGCTCTTAGAATACTTGAAAAATATTGCATCATATAAGTGCAGTAGTAGATTTGTGATACTTAATATGTGATTGCTCAAAATGAAAATATTTTTTAGGAATTGTATGTTAAATTATTGCGTCCAATATGTACGAGTGTGAATAAAAAAAAATAGTCATATTATAAATAAACAAACGTTACTTACAAAAATTTGTATTCTACAAAAATATAACCGTGCGTATTCTATAAAAATAAAATGTTATCAACAATTATTAATAACTAGGATTGTTTTTATTGATAAAAAATAAATAAATTGACGTTCATAGTGCCTTTATTGCGTGTAAATATTTTTTTATAATATAAACTTGTTAAAATTAACCGATCAAGAATATGATCCTCTGGTGCCCTATTTCATGGATGATGAGGGCCCCGCTGGGTTTTAGTGGGTATTCTAGCAGAGCTAGCGAGTTCCATACTCCCGTTCGCAAATACTCCTAGAACAACTGGGATTATTTGCGAACAGGGCAGTGCGTAAAAGCATTTACCAGCGACAAAAAAAAAGGAGAGCCGTTTGTAATAATTATCTAGGTTTTCTGGCATAGTTATTATATTTTTAAATGTAAAATTTTGAAACATAGCATACTTATTTCACCTCGTCAAAATTTGAAATTTCCACCCTTATCACCACGATGTCCTCGAGTCCACAACTGTGCGATTCTCTAGGAACTTCTTACTTCGCACAATACCTTTGTAGAATCAGTTGCCCTTTTCTTTATTTCCTAGGAACCTTCAAGAAAAGAGCATGCTCATTTCTCCAAGGCCGGCAACGCATCTGCGTCACTATGGTGTTGCAGTTGCCCATGGGCATCGGTAGTTACTTAGGGAAATGCCGGCTGCTCGTTGGCCTCTTGTTATATAAAAAAAATACTAGAGTATACATATATGTATAGAAAAGTTTCCTACAAACACTTATCAAGAGAGTCATTGTTATACAAATTTAGAGCCTCAATAGCTCAATGGTATAAGGTATGGACTGAAATCTGCAAGGTACCCGGTTCAAACCCTACCGCCGTTTGGGTATTGTCGCACCCACT
Source organism: Charaxes varanes (assembly GCA_024363005.1). Classification (NCBI taxonomy): domain Eukaryota; kingdom Metazoa; phylum Arthropoda; class Insecta; order Lepidoptera; family Nymphalidae; genus Charaxes; species Charaxes varanes. Next base: position 5,466,808 of record JANCMC010021608.1, read on the forward strand.
CCTAACATAAGCTTTAAATCTAAGCTTAGTAGGAGGGAAAAAAGGTAATATTAGACATACCTAAAAAGTATTCTTTAAAAAAAAAGAATATGACGATTTGTTGTTACTATAAACAGTATTCTTAAGCCTGCACATGGGTCGAAAGTCCCAAGCACTGCTATTTTCCCTCCTCTGCAACGCGATGGAACCGGCACCCGCTCCGCGAATCCATGGAATGCGAAGCAATTGGTCTCTCTTCGGAGAATTTAATACAGAAATAGAAAAGGCAGAGACTTTTAAAAATTAATTAATAATTATAAAGACTGGATTAAACGGCGAACTGTTGGAACATATCGTTGCTCTTATTTGGAGGGAAAAGACGTTCGACAGATATAAAACTTTCCCAATACTCTACTTATTTCTGAGGAAAACTTATCAATCGGTATGGTGCCAGTAGACTTTTAGTGATTTTATGATACTTTTTTCTTAAACCGGTAGGTCCAAGAAATATTAGTTTAGAGTAGAGGATTAAAAATATATCTATTTATCCTATGTAGTGTCGACTCGTCGACTCACTACGGGTCGAAAAGTTCGTGCTAAGTCCTCCAGTCTTAGCAAGAAGTTAACTTCTTATTGTGACCGGAGTGCCTACCAGTTCTTAAGAACTTCTTAAACTAGCGGTCGATTCAAATGCCGGCTAATGATTAAACTACGACCTCCTCCGTTTAACCTGTTCTAAAGACAAAGAAGGTTTAACGTAATTTAAGGTAAGACATGTACCATATCTGTACCGGTGCTGTCTTGTTTTATCAATGTAATAATTAATCATGCATTAATTATTTATGAATTATTTATCACAACGGTTTTGGAGTGTTGATGAATGAATTGCTCAAAGTACATTTATGGATCTGAACAATGCTTTTCGTGTTATGAATTCTAATAATTGTCGTCAGTGCTGCCAAGATAGTGACTTTGTACTAATAGACATTTCTTTTTCTTTTTGAAAGACTAATAACTACAATATCCTAGCTCGCAGATGGGTTTTGGTCTAATATATTTAAAAAAAAAACTGGTAATTGAGGAGTGCTAACGAAAATGTGCTTTCAATTCAGAGGGATTTAATCAAAGAGGAGTTGACAATTCTATAGTGATTAGTGAGGTGGCATTAACTACATTAAACATAGTGATGTGCTAGGGAAGGTTTGGAAATTCACTATTACAACACGGCCTGTAAAAAATGAGTATCGTTTCTTTTCCTCTCCATCTACCTTTATATTCTTTTACTCCATCTCGTATTCCTTTAGTCCTATCTGTTTATTAAATGTGAGGTAGCGTCTCTAGTATGGACTTAAAATGAAATTTTACAGAAGAGCGCGCAACAGCGATTTTTTTCATTTATTATTCATTTGCATTATGCGAACAATACACACATGAACCCACTTCTGGGCGTAGCAAAACATTAAAAAAAAAAAACAAACAACTATTGACGTAAAAAAAATATCAATAAGTCCCTTTGAAGTCGTAATCCTTTTGAAGTCGTTATGCAATTTTGAACTCATCACACCTAAGATTTTTTTCCTCTTGAATAAAGTACTGCTTCTTAAGCACCAAAACGCTAGGTGTGTATCTTTTCAAAAGTGGAAAGAGTGGGCTGTTTAATACTTGATTATGTTGGGCTATTCTACCCACTTTAAGTACAAGATTTGTACTCTTAGTGGCAGGGAGAGGAAAGACTAGGCATACATATGGTAGTACTAGTATTGTTTTAAAATAACTTTGTTTTTCATTTGGACTGTACTCTTATTGCAGCATGTCTATAGCCTAAGACATTCAAATTTATTTCTAAGTACTCTTGCCTTAAGAACTAAATTTGAACTAAAAATTTCGCCGTCCGATACTAGGACTTAAGAGGTCATTTATAATACGTTGAACAAAAAGAAATATATTCATCGGGAAGTAAAATAAAACCTTGAACTATTTCCTGGCGACATATTTTTACATACAAACGTATACCCTTGCAAATTGAAACTGGCATACGCGTTGCAAGGCTCACAAATATAAAATTTTATTCAGTGTTTATACAACTGTTCACTTATAAAGGACACCGTTCATTATTCACAAGGATTTAAGAAAAATAACAATTGGTACATTCTGAGGTCACGTAATTGTAAAGGCATAAGAAATGAAGGTGTGTTATTTCGCCTTGATCTACGTTGGAGATCATATCTAAGTCACGCTAGTAAAATTATGACGTACCAAACAGTGATTAAAACACCGTATAATCTTTGTTATAAGTGAGGAGGTCTTGGATTAATCAGTGGCCGGCATTTGAGTTGATCGCTAGGTTAAATCGCTTACCGCGGCCGGTTTGCAAATATCCGTGCTTCGGAAGAAACGTAAAACAATGGGTTCCGATTAATCTTACTGAATGATATTAGTCGTGAGATTGTAGAGATTACGGGGATTCCGAGGATGACGTCAGACGACCATCACATCATAAATCGCCCCCACATTCTATACCGGGATAGCGCTAGGAAGAGAGATCTGTGGAGAAATCTTTGTTATAAATATCGTCAGGTCGTTCTTCGATCTACTTATTCTCTAGCTTTATCTCATACTAGCGGACCCGGTAGAGGTTGTCCTGCCAGAATGCTACAAGCATGGCGTTACCTCTAATTTATTAAAGTCGTGTTTAATAAATTAGAGGTAACAATTTATTAAAGTATGCGTCATCCTGATGTACAAGCTGTATTATTGTAAAGTTTTATTAAAATCAATTTAGTAGTTTCTCTGTTAAAGAGCGTCAAACATACTACGGACGTACTTTCGCGTTTATAATGTCAGTAGAATTCCATATCCGTGCGAAAAACAGAGTAAAAGAAAGACTATACTCTCTTTTTGAGTTTATTTTTGCTTTGAGATTCAAGAGTTCTTACTTCGCACTATAATTTAAGCTTGGCTTCTCCGAATCACCTCATCCTCGGTCACTCACATTCAAGAGGTATCAATATCAATAGCCATCGATAAACAAAGCAAGACGGATGAAGGTCAGACGGCAGTGGCGTATTGTCTTTTCATCCAGATGAAATTCGCGACTTTGTCCCCCAAATTAATTTTTCTTACATTTTTAATACAATAACCTTTTTAAAATATGTAATTTTTTGTTTTGCGTCTCACGCAAACTTAGCACGCTTCAAACTGAGCTGTACACCCTTTTCACGAGGTAGTGCAGACAAATGCACATTTTATACTTATAAATACTAGCATTCGTCACCCCCCTCTATATAAACTATGATTGCGCCAAATTTCATACTCCTTCGTTCGCACAATCTTTGTACAAAGGTAGTGAAAGTTTTAAGTTCAAGGTTAGATTCTACATAAAAATAATAATTTAATAACTTAGATTTAAACACAAGTTCCGGCACCTCAATTCATCAACTATAACAAAAATAAATAAATAAAACCAGGCAATTGCGAGTCAGACTCGCGCACTGAGGGTTCCGTACTGTCACATAAAATTTTTTCACAAGGTAATTTACGAGTAAGATTAGTACTTCTGATGGGATTTCCTTGAATGCGACAGTCTTGGTAATTTTTTTGTGATGTTACTATAAATTTACGGATTTTGTATTAATCCTTTAACTATGCTATAAGACGTTGTTTCTTGCCAAATTTCATGGTTCTAGGGCAATGGAAAGTACCATATAGGTTTTGAGTCCATTTTCATACATTTTTAACTTCAAAAGTTTTTGTCCGATTTCGTTCAGAATAATTTTCCTAATGAGTTTTTAGCATGTTCTATCAACATGGATAATTTTAAGTCTCTACGTATAATAGTTTGGAAATGCAAGGGGTGGGGACCACCTTACGGACAGACAGACAGACGAACGGACAGACAGAGCGAAATTATTTGGGTTCCTTGTAGTACTACGGAACCCTAAAAAGAGCGAATAAAAAAAATTAAACAGAAGAAGTAATAAATGAGATATTTTACATATCATAATAATAATAACTTTCAGAAAACACACAATAGATTTGCATGCCAATGAAAAGGTTATAGCTGCTTTTCAGCCCATGCCCTTTATGAATGCCATCCCAGCCATCATAATGCTTAAAACAAAAATCTACGAAGGTATGTAAGGAGGTAGGTAGGAAGGTATATGAAGGTACCTAATATTGAAATGGGAACTTTCTTTTTAGTGCTAAAAGCCGAGCGAAAAGTCAGCATAAAATGATCAAAGGGCCGCTAGAGATTGGAATGCATTAATTGATGTTGAAACGCGGGGCATCTGTGTAATGACTTCAGATATGTTATATTATTTGATCCTTTGTAATTACGCGATCACCTTAAGGGTTTCATAATACGTAAAAGCGCTTCCAATTGATAGACGAAAAACAAATTAAATATAATAAACAAATAAAGCGGTCAAGTGCGAGACTCGCGAACTAAGGGTTCCGTACCATAACGTAATTCTTTCCCAAGTTATTTTAAGATATGTATATACAATCCATAAGATTTCTTTTAATTTGACCAAGTCACCCCAGTTTTTTAAATTACAGTTTTCGGAATTTCTCCTATGCTTCAAGATAAAGCTTCTAGTCAAATTTCATGACTCTAGATCAACAGATCTTGATTCCCTTTTCGGATGCATTAGTACGGGAAATTAAGTTTATTAAGTTTTCTTTTTTTTTTCCCTTCTGTTCATGTATGTACTTCCGTCCTGTCCGTGGTAAAACTTAAGTAAAGATAAGAAATTTAAAAATATAGACATGGGCATGCTTAACAAAATATCTGGTCTTTAAAAAAAACCGTCTTCAAATTGTCAGACCTGGACCATATTGAAATCGGACCACACGGGAAGCGCCAGCTTTCAAATAAAAAAAGAATCATCAAAAACGGTTCACCCAGTTCTGAGATAAGAAATATGAAAAATACAGCTGATTTGAGAACCTCCTCCTTTTTTGAAATCGTTTGAAAAGTAAATACTTTAAACCTCAATAGCTCAGAACTCCAGATGCGTTACCGGCCTTTGAGAAATGAGTAAGGTCTTTTCTTGAAGGTTCCTAAGTCTATCGGATCCGTTCGGATTTCCGAACGGATACGACTGCTGGCAACTGATTCCTAACCGAAGCTGGCAACTGATTCCACAAAGGAATTGTGCGAGGTAAGAAGTTCCTAGAGAATCGAGGTAAATATAAATTAACATTTAATGAAGACAAAATACACAACATCCTCCATAGTGTCAACGCGGGTTGCATCAGTATTGATTAAAAGCGTGACACGATATAAAGACTTGCACCCTGTGGGCCTAGCACGAATAGTTTCATCCTAGATACAATCGAATCTTCGAATTCGAAAGGTTCGAAATGTTTCGTTCTAGGGCCTTTGATAAACTCGAATTGCGTCGATGTTTTAGCTATCAAAATTTGGTTCTTAAAGTTTTCGTGCTCATTTCGTAAAATAAAAATGTTAGCAATTGTAAAATATAAATTGCTACGGACACGAGAAATACAATATACACTCATTCGTTCGGCCTTTAACGATCTATTACGGAGAAAGTTTATTAGCTTCATGCCAGTTATTGGGTTCATTTTCTAGTAACAATCGAACGCCACTCTATTTGTCGTTTTCTGTGCTAGAAATCTCCTATTATGGCTGGCCCGTTGGCGCAGTGGGCAGTGACCCTGCCTTCTGCTCCGGGGGTCGTGGGTTCCATTCCCACCTCGAGTAGGTCTAGTTGTTATGGGTAGTATCTGTCCACCGTTTTGTTTTTTTTATCGGAGCCACAGGATTTGCACGACAAACTAAACTCACTACGTCACTTTTTTAATTTCAAGCCCTACCCCGGTTGTGAGAGGAGCATGGTTCTATCACTGGGTTCCAGGCACTTGCTAGAAGGAACGTTCCATGTAACTGGATCGAAATATGGACAAATCAAAATTAATTATCGTGGTAAGTACTAGTTATAAATAGATCATAATGTTATTAGACCGCGAGGACTTAAGTTATAATATTTTATAATAGGAACAGTTTAAATAATCATTTTTATTATATCAGTTCAAGTTAAAACGTTTTAAACATTAATATTAAATAATGCGATAATACGTCCACGATGGCTCGAATTATGAGGGAGATAATAAGCTAACGGAACTCTGGAACCCAATTATAAAGGGATTTTATAAAAAGTCTCATTTCTCTTTGAAAAACACATTAAATATCACTTCGTATCTTCGACGCGATGCGATGCTAATGCACTTTTAAGCTAGTACCTGACGTGATGGATGGCTACATCCATCAAGATATAATATTTCGAAAATTTTGGTTTCATATCATCTATATATTAATACGTGAAACAAAAACTATCGGTACCATTTTTTGAAAATTGCGCAGACGGAAGAGTATAAACTTTGGCACAAGTACAGTTTATGTAAAGGATGGCGTAAGAATACTAATATTTCTATAAAATATGCATTGTTAATATATTAAATTATTAAATAAACCTCACGCACACCAATACCAAACGATTTAGACACACATACATACACTTTACTATAAGATTGTGTCAAAGCGCGGCGATGAAGACCGTATGTATATTAATTGTCAAAGTTAACAATGTTTTTGTTACAAAGAATTGTAATTTTGTATATAACTTTGCAGGAAATGGTCGCTTGACGAATGGCAGAAGTATATAGTGTGATCATGAAGAGGCCCTAGTCCAGCAGCGGACTTAAAGCAAAGTAGTTTAGTTTCTCATGCATGTCATGGATTTCCGCAAAGTAACGCCTGATTCTATCAATTATATTTATAGTGATAGAAAAAAAACATCAATTTCTATCAGCAACGTGGACTTAGTTTGTTAATAAAGGTAAAAAAAAAATATTTCCACTCGGAAATCTACGTGCTCATTAAATTTTTAAATTCTTTAATTAATTCAGTATTTTTGTTATTTTGGAAATTTTGTTTGGAGCACTGCGTACCCCCACGTGCCCCCACAAAAAATCCCTGTTCAGAACTAAGGTGGCGCAACACAAATACCGTTCACTAAATAATAAATGTTATCTTGATAAAACGGCGTGTTTGAGATGGTTTTATATATAAATAGCGTAATTTAATGAATTTTGTCATCCGATGTCAAACACGAGCTGTGTACACACACAGTTTGCTCTCGTTATCTGTCGTATCACAGAAACGAGGACGCGTAGATATAGAGATGAAATTGAAAATATCTCGAAAAGCGTGGGACGGATTTAAATTTTATTTGTTTTTGTCTCATTTCCCATATATAGAAATAAAGGTAAATAATAGAGATTATTTAAAACTACAAAAAAATGCATATTTCGTCGCTATTTCAAAATACTTTAAATAAACGATATTCGTACTAGGCCTTTTGACTGACGTGCCATATACAATTATAATTTCATAAAACGTTTTGCTGGTTATGGAAAAAAAAACGTAAAGGATATTGGTTTACTGGCTAATAGCAGACGAGCCAAAATTCGGACCAGACAACATGTGCCAGGTTCGCTTGTTATTGATTAAAAAAGATCATTATTTTAAATACTATAAAGAAAGAAAGAAAGAAATTATTATCGTAAAGGTTATTCGTAAAGTTACGAATAACCTTTGTACAGTCTATCTCCTGATGATTCTTCGGTGTCGAAGCGAAGCGTGCGTTGAGGCACATCGGAAAGTCAGTGTAGTGCTGTGCTTTGGTGGCGGATTCGGAAAATACAATAAGCAGTACTGCTTGAAACGAAACAATTGTAATAAACTTTCACATTCTGGAGCCAAGAACGTCTGTTACCTCTATATGGCTTTTAGAATCTTTTTACAATACAAGGGGCAAAATAGCAGGCGGTTCACCAATATAGTCAATTAGGTGAAGCGCCGCCCATAGACATCTGCACAATCAGAAGGCTTATAGATGCGTTTCCAGCCTTTAAAGAGAGATTTAGGCCTCCGGGAACTCTCAGAAACCGAAGGAAATGCGACAACATTACTTGACATGACGGCATTGCCGCCACTTCATTCCGTTCTTACATAAGAGAGATGAAAGAGGTAAAAAGGTTAACGTGTGTAGTTAACTAGTACAGTGGCTTGAGTCTAATTTATAGTTGTAGACAAAATAATTATTTACCTTTATCAGTAAAAAGGTAAGTGATTGTAAATTACAGTAAATAATTTACACATAATTCAGTAATGCTTAAATGATTTATTTCAAATAAATATATACACTATATATACAGTTAAGTATAAGAGATCACATTGTTAATTTTTATATTCTTCTTGTTGCTAAGGTAATGGCCGAATATATCAAATCACGCATGCGCGTGATTTGATATATTCGGTTCGCTCGAAGCGCGTTCACACTTAATTCAAAATTCAAAAATATATGTTTTTAATAAGCGGCCTGATATATCCACACATATCAGATACAGAACCCTTCTATCAAGCATGTCTTGGCTCACTGTAGGCCACTTTAATTTGTTTAAGTATATAGAAAAAAGTTGAAAATTTCTACGAACTGATAAAGAAAAAAATATATATGTATAAAATCATACAAGAAATAAGAGGTATATTTCAGAGTAATGTTCTATTTTGTACTGCTCTTCTTTAATGCAGCTACATAATATACTTTAAGCCTATAAGAATTAGCATAATACTATAAGTATTAGCTAGTGGCTGATGCTAGTCTTCTAGCAATTAACAAAAGACTTACATGAAGCTGCCATAATCCTGAATTTTCAGTACATTTCTTCTAGCATCCAAATCATCTGAAAGAATAAATACATTATTTTTTAATAAAGTTCAATATAAACTTTTATTACTTTATTCCCATTTTTTCGGTAATGAATTAGAGATTTTCTTTCAACAAGAAAATAAAGTTATACTACTAAATAAGAAAAACACTAGCAGGCTAAATATAAATTAAATATTTATATAAATGTTCAAGATTATATTCTTTAATAAAAATTTGAATGGTATTTCATGAATACATATTTGATGATACCTTTTTTTAAATTTTATGTAAAATGTAAATATTCTTTACCTTTCATTGAGGCAAATTTATAAATTTAGAACAAAGGAAATATCAATCATTTCAATTTATTGGTGCAAACTAGACCATAAGAGACCTCTCTAAAAATATGTATTTACATAATTATATTGTTGTCTCAATTATACAAAAAGAAAACCATAAAAAATGTTTTGTTTTTATACAAGAACAAAGTTACTACAGTGTCTATGAGTAAACATTTTCAGACAGTATTTTTCATATTTTTATGCATAGACATAACTCAAAACAGAAAGTGATATTAGTAATAATGTAATATATAATAGTGCAATATATAAAATAAATAAGTTATTGTAAAATTATCCAGTTGTTGGATGAATTGTTGTTTATAAGTCATCTGATTAGCAGATGACTGGCTTTTAAGATATTTTGGAAGCAATTACTACTTTTACTAACAAGAACTCGTTTCTTATTGACATCAATATCGGACTCGGTGAAAGCGCATAGGTATCTAGCATTATTTATAAATTACACTCTATTATTAATCAAACATAACTTACAATTCACACAAAAATGTTATTGACCTTTAAATAGGCCAAAAATATACTTCAAACACAAATAAATCGCGGAAGAAGCTATAAACACTTCTTAAAGAACTTGGGTATCACTTTTAGATAAACTTTCATTAAAAAAACTATAACCTACAAGGTTTCTTGTATACAATACATCTCAATCTATTGTCCGCTACTGTAAGAATCTTTAACGCGTATCAGGAAATGTGATATTTTTAATGCAATTCTATTCGTGTATGAATCTTTTGTACGAGATGACATTTTTTGACAATATTAATAGACAAACGACATTTCTATGTGTCAAATATCAGCTGTGAAACGTTTTATTAGCACAAAAAAAACTAAAATTTTAATCGGTGTCTTAACCTAATATTTTTACTAGAAGCTATTCAAAGTTTTATTTCATATATTAACAATAAATATGCCGTAATTTAATTCTCTATCAAAGAAAAATAACTAAAGCTGTGAAATATCATAATTTGTTATCATTTTGTTGTCGCCAAAACCTAATGCTGGAGCCAAACATGGATCAAAGTGTTTGTACATTTTTGTCCTTGAAGACTACAAAGGTCTACAAAACTTTGCACAACTAAACAAAGTCCCCGGCCATACTACATGCTCATTAAAATTAAAATTGGAATAAATCTATGTCTGGCTCCGGCATTAGCGAGAGTATGCTCTCGTTAACGAGAGTATTGTATGAGTAGCGAGTATGCTGCTGCTCTATCCTCTGTGCTTAACAAGTTCAGTGTTCAGTTTCACACTTCACAACTCATAAGTCACGTTTGACGTATCAATAGTTTTGAGGTGGAGTTATTTTCTTTTGTTATTTTATTAAACTGTTGTGTAAAATGTCGGGTCAAAACGTTAACGTGTGTGATATTGGGGATGATGTAAAAGAAGTGTTAAAAAAGTTCCGTTTTCAAAAACATTCCACAAATAGTGCACTGATATTAAAGGTAACGTAGTTCATATTTTTTAATATTCCATATTTGTTGCTATTCAAGTATATTAGGTAATCCTAATTTAACAAAAAAAATTCGGAACAAAGTTTTTGCTTTAATACTTTTATTTTATAGTAGTATATAACGTAACAAGAGATAAATATTATGACTAAGACTTCCTGTTGCTAAGTTGTTTGATAAATTACAATTTGCCGGATTATTTATTTTATATTATAAGTCGTATTAAATATAATTATATATGGTTGTATAACATTTTCGCATCCTAAAAACTCGCATTTAAATCATCCTGTTTAATAAAATAGGTACAGAATACAGATTATTAAAAACATTTAGCTGTTTCATACGTTTTATTCTCAAATTTTTGTGTTGCTATAATATCAGTAATTTTAAAAGGACAACAAATGATATGTACTGATAGTAACATAAGTTCATACAATATCAATATCTCACCATCAGTAAATTCAGCATTATTTTATTTATTACTGATGTACACATATGGATAAATCGTTGCTATTATCTCTGCAGTTTTATTATTTATTTATTTGTTTATTTATTTATTGATAAATTAAAACCCAAAAAAACATTACAGTTTCCCAATTGGTTTTTGGGGACAAAATACATACACACAGATTTCTTAAGAACTAATACATAAATTTCTTAAAACTATCATGGCGGGTTAGGAAATTCCAGCAACATTCTTATTAATAGTAAGATTTGGGGTGGCGGAAAGTAAAAAATGTCTAATTCCGGACACCTACGAAGCAAGCGCAATGCCTGAGTAAGAGGGACCTGCTGTCGTAGTAAAGTTTTATTAATCTTGTTTATGCAAAATCACTGTTGATTAAACTGCACAGTTTTATTGTTGCGTTTGTAGAGAACTGACACTTAAAATCCATATCAGAGCTGTAAGGAGGCAATAGGAATGTTTGATTTAACTGCACAGTTAAGTCTCAACAATTTATTTATATGTGTATAGCGGCTATTAGAGAGGTGACATATCCTATACATAAATCCTACATGCTTAGTTGACAGATTAATTTCCATTCCTTATGGAATGGATTTTGAAATTAATTTATAAAAAATGAAATAAAATATGTAAAATCTGCAAGTCCTTAGTGAAAAAACTAATATGAAGACAACTTTCTATTATTTATTAATATTTTAGGTAAACAGAGAGAAGCAAATGTTAGAGGTTGATGAAGAACTGGAAAATGTTGAGTTGGAAGAGTTACAGGATATTTTGCCCTCGCACCAACCCAGATTTATTGTATACAGGTGAGTGTGTTATATTTAAATTAAATGAAGGTCTATATTTATTGACCACCAGCTATAATCTGTGACTACACATTCGGGAATGCAATGATTTTGTAAAATTATGAGGTAGTTTATTTCTTGTGCTGAACCTTAATTATTTATATTATGTTATTTCTTGTAAAATCAGCTATCCACCATTGACAGTCTTGTACAAATTGATTCTGCCATTTTGGACATTACCTGGAATAAAGAGCCAGAACAGCCAGACACTTGCTGGTGGGATGCAGGATTCTCCTTGATAGAGGTCATTACTCACGACGCCATGATAGAGTTTTATAGATATTAGAACCTTTTGTTCTATAATCTGAGACTATTGACTTCTAAGGACCTTCAAAAGAGCAATCTCGTTTTGCAAAGACGATTTTCTCATCCATTGGTCCTTTGGTAGTAAAGTTGTATATTTCAAAGGCGATTTTATCATCCCCCTTTACTTTTTCCCTCTTCCACCCCCTCAGAAGGAGGGCTTAGGATGCCTAAATTATAGCCGAAGCCCGGATAAAAGCGGTTTTAAAAAATAAAATGTGACACGTTCAAGCAGGATGTTTGCATAATTAAATTGCGCCGAGTAGACATGACAGTGTGATAACGCTTTTACACTTTAGGCCAAAAATGGATGGGGATATTTTTATAAACAAAACATTTTTATATTCCAGGATTATTGCACGCTGAAACAAAGCTCAGTTTTTAATATAAAAACTGGTAGTTTGTTCAAATTAATATTTTACTTTTATCTCAATTTTCGGTGAGATTAAAATAAATTGGCCGAAATTTTATGTAGGCAGTGACCCTGCCTTTCGCTCTGGGGGTTGTGGGTTCGATTCCCGCTTCTAGTCCGGGTGTATTATCCACTGGGTGTATTATGTACATATTTCTGAAAAGAAATATTTGTGTATAACAGACGGCTGTTACCTATAATACAGGCATTAAGTTGTCTACCTTAGGAACAGACGTCCTTGTGTCATATAGTCCTATATGACATGATATAAATGAATAATCATTATCGTCAATAGTGAAATATATAGTGTATATGAAATATATAATATTAATTCTATATATATATCTTATATATAGAATTCTCTTGTCACAATGCTAGTTACCGTACTCCTCCGAAACGGCTTGACTGATTTTTATGAAATTTTATACGCGTATTCAATAGGTCTGAGAATCGGCTACTAGCTATTTTTCATACTCCTAAGTGATAAGGGTGGCCTACGTGGACAGAGTTGCGGGGCGCAGCTAGTATACTATATATTCCACTAATGATCTCATCCAGACTATTAGATGTAGAGACTTGAAATTTTCCATATTGATAGATCATGGTAAAACATCACTAGGAATATTATTTTGAGTGAAATCGGACATCTTTTGAAGTTGTTAACCATATACCTTTATCGCGTATCAGATACGGAACCTACCCTATAAGCGTGTCTTAACACGCTCTCGGCCACTATATGATTATTATAATTCGGTTCAGAAATTTTATGTTTAAAAATAAGCTTTGTTTGTTAAAAAGTAACTGAAACCCTTAGTTTTAACAAAAGTAGAAAAACCTAGATTTATAAAATTTACTTGCCAGCGAATTTCATTGTTGCTTATTCACAAAATGATCTTGTATTTCCAAGTACTTTAGTATTTTTTTAGCCGAGCGTTAGGCTCGGCTAAAAGAATCATCGGTGAGACCAAGGCTATTCGTCCACTTATATCAATTTGGAAACAACAAAGCTGGTAACTGATTTGATAATTGACAAGTTGTGTGAGGTCAGATACATAATCTTCGACGCGATGCGATGCTAATGCACTTTTAAGCTAGTACCTGACGTGATGGATGGCTACATCCATCAAGATATAAAATTTCGAAAATTTTGGTTTCATATCATCTATATATTAATACGTGAAATAAAGAATTATCGGTACCATTTTTTGAAAATTGCGCTTACGGATGAGTATAAAATTTGGCTCAAGTACAGTTTATATAAATAATGGCGTGCGAATACTAATATTTTTAAAATAGGCATTGTTAATGCATTAAATTATTAAAATAAACCTCACGCACACCAATACCAAAGGATTTATACACACATACATACATTTTACTATAAGATTGTGTCAAAGCGCGGTGATGTATACCGTATGTATATTAATTGTCTAAGTTAACAATGTTTTTGTTACAAAGAATTGTAATTTTGTATATAAGTTTGCAGGAAATGGTCGCTTGACGAATGGCAGAAGTATATAGTGTGATCATGAAGAGGCCCTAGTCCAGCAGCGGACGTCAAACTACAGCTACACTACATGATCAAGTGTCAACTTTGTGCAAATATTTCTACAAAATGCTACAAAACTTTGCCCAGCTACACAAAGTCCCCGGCCACACTACATGATCATTACAGTAAAGCTATGTGTGGCTCCGGCATTACAAACTTGAGTAAAGATTTCGGATATCTACAGCGGACTCTATGCTTTATAATTGTTAACTGTGACGCTTTTTATCTAGCATATTTTTGTAAATAAAGCAATCTTATATACTGTCACACATGCAAATAACTTAACTTCTAATCTATATACAAAGCTGAAGAGTTTGTTTATTTGCTTGAACGCGCTAATGTCAGGAACTACTGGTCTGATTTGAAAAATTCTTTCCGTGTTAGATACCCCATTTATCAATGAAGGAACGCTAGAATTTAATCTATTTTTTTCTTATTTTACGTGGATTAAGTCGCGAGCACAACCAGTATTACATATAAATCAATTTTATTTAGATATATGGTACATTTAAGCACATATATGATGTAAGATATTTTATTTGTTTGCAAGTTTTTCATAACTTTATCAAGTGACATCAACAAAGTTTCATCGTTGACACGGCAGCATCGTAACTTTGTCTCTAACAAGTTATTTCTTTTCACAATTTCCACGATGTTCACAATTTCTCCTATGCTACTTCATTTTTCGTACACCAATTCATATTTCTTAGTTTAAATGGTTGTTCTGTTACTAGTGGTCAAATCGCATATATAATGTAAGATATTTTATTTGTTTTCAATTTTATCATCCATTTATACTAGTTGTTACCCGCGAATTTGTCCATCAAATTAGGTAAAAAAAGTAGATTCAATTTAAGCGTGTTGATATATAGTTTATAGCCTTCCTCGGCAAATAAGCTAAGACTGAAAGAATTTGAATAACTGATAGAATCAGGCGTTACTTTGCGGAAATCCATCATCAGGAGATAGACTCTACAAAGGTTTTACGAATAACCTTTGTAGAGTATAAAATCAATCGCTATAAAAAAGCATCAATTTACTTTATATTTATCGATTCAAGAATATTAAAGGAATGTACGATAAACATCGTTTTTCAGCAAATAAGTTTAATGAAGTGTTCACTTCAGAAAGGCAATGCCTAGAAAAACACATTATCTATACATAAAAATAAAACGGAAGTGTCTGTTTGTAACGCGGATTTTTTTACTAACTGTATATGATTATAATATATATATGACAAAAACGCAAGTTACAAAGGTTTTAGGCTGTTCGTCAGTCTGTTTGTTTCGGATAAATTCCGAAACGGCCGTACCGATTTTGATAGGACTTTCACTGGAACATAGCTCATGGTGCAAGCAGTAGCTCTTTCAGTTATAGAAAAATAATTAGGGTTTCGTGCGAAAATATACAAATTCGAAATTTAACCTTTTTTTTAAATAATGTTCTCACCTCTCTCAGCAGCTGTTCTTCTCTCTCCGCTGCTATTTTAAGCATCTCTTTGGACGAAAATTACTACATATATGTCCTACTAATTATAGGTCATCACAACATGCTTAGGAATTATAATTTACATCAGTCACTTAATAAGCTAAATACACAGATTCAAATAGCTTGATTTTATAGTAAAAAAAAAATAAAAGAAAAATTATACGAATTTTGTACGCCCATTTAGGCAGGTTAGTGTGATTTAATTTTAATACCACTGCACGCACAAATAAAATTATTTGATTTGATATGATCCAGATAAAATGAAAACATAAAAGCTATTAGAATAACGTATACAAGTTTTAAGCTGTCCACTTAAAAACATGGTTTTCAGTCACCAGACATTGTTTTTTATTTTCATATAAGTACGAAGCTATGTATAGTGTTACGCGCGACTTTGTCCGGACCAGTAGTTCCCGAGATTAACGCGTTCAAACAAATAAACAAACTCTTCAGCTTTATATATTAATAGTATCAACGGACTCGTGAGAAATATGCTCGTTTTATATAAAATAAAGTTTTTACCATTTTTTAACTGAATACTGTATAATATCATTATTACTATCTGTCCCAATGCGATTTTAAATCAGAAACAAACTTCTCCTATATTTTTGCATCAAACCGCAATGTAAATAAACTTTAAAAGTACGCAACAGGGACAGCGCGGCGCGTGTCGTTGACTTGTTTTGCGCGTCAACATTTTGTTGACGATTGCTTCCCAATATTCACGATACATTGCGCGCACAAGAATGAGATGACCATGGCAATATCTGTAACCTCTCAATTCCGAGATGAATTATTTTTGTGATTTTATTTAGGACATTAAGTGTAACCTTATCACAAAGTTTGCAATACGATGTCTTTTACACCTGTATAGATTTTCTTCCATAAAACATAGATATACTACGAGTATTATGTTTATAAAGAAATGTTTCAAGTGTGGAGTAAAATTATACATAAGATATAACGTCTAAATAAATGCACATTCTATCGCAAATGGCCGGGAGTATTTGTGTGATATTTTTTAGAAATATATAAACACACACATATGGATAATACACCCACACTCGAGGTGGGAATCGAACCCACGACCTCCGGAGCAGAAGGCAAGTTCACTGCCCGCTGCACCAACGGGCCGGCTATAAAAAGTGAAAACGCCCACTCGGTTTAAGTTACACTTTTTTTTAAACCATGTATTCACAATTATCATAATACAATTGAAACAAGAAAAACAAGAAATTATAAACTTACAACTTTCCAGGATCACACCCCGATAAAGAAGTGACAAAAAAGGCCTGGTCCTATGTCTTTAGACACTATATATATTCTTCTTCTTCGTCATCCTAACATTATCCCGGTTAAATACCAGGGTCCGCTTAGACTGTAGAGGATGTGTAAAAGAGTTATGATGACCGATTGCCATATAACATGACCGCCTCGGAACCCCCACGATCTCTGAAACCTTACGACTAATATCACAAAGTGTCATTAATCGGGTCCCACTGTTTTACGTACCAATTTATCAATAACACATTTCTTAAAAAGAATTAAACATTGTATGGCAAGTTTAAATCTCGTTAACTAATACAAAAACTTACTTCATCTAACAGCATCGAATAGCGTGGTTTAACTTTTTTTCTGTTCAATCACAACCTCAAACATTAAACCTTAGAAAAGAGTCATCACACATAAATACTTACAATTAATTATTTACAAGTTAACTGAATGAAAATCGTATCACAGTGTACTTATTTGCTACTTGGAATTTACATAAACATACACCACATCTTCTTGCCAATCTACAGTGAATAAGTGGCCAAGAGCGTGTCAAGAGACGCTTGTATGCAAGGACTCAGAATCTGATACGCGACAAAGGTATTTGTTAAATAACTTCAAAATTTAATGTCCGGATTTCGCTAAAAATCATTATTCTAATGAATTTTTAGCGTGCCCTATCAACATGGAAAAATTCAGGTCTGACATCTGATAGTTTAGAAATCCTAGGGGCGGGGGGGGTATTACAATTATGTGCGGCAAAACCGCAGCGTTGTGCGTTACGATCAAGAGACCAATGCAATGCAGAGTGATCAAGAAAGCAATGCAGAGTTCGTTTCTAAATAAAACTTTTTCTTCTTTTCATTTATTTCGTAATCAGATTCAGCCAGTATAATACTAAACATAATTACGATCAGCCCTTATTAGGCGGAAAATATTTTGAATAAATCTGAAGTTGTTTCTTTTTTGGGACACTTTCCACTGCTGAGTATAAAACTTTCATCGCACAAGGACTTCCACAGATTATTATCGGATGGTTTTTGCTTTCAATCGACGTTTATGAATTTTTAGGCTTCCAAAGTACCACAAGGAACCTTTATAATTTCGCTCTGTCCGTCCGTCTGTCTGCCCGTAAGGTGGTACCCCCCTAGCATTTCCAAATTATCAGACTTGAAATTTTCCATGTTGATAGAACATGCTAAAAATTATTCTGAACGAAATCAGACAACATATGAATTTCTTTTATAATTTGGCAACATAGTATCGGCATATTCTTTGTTACCATTTTCTCTCAAGATGAATTGAATAGACTATGGAAAATAACCAACACAAAGAAATTGTAAAAGAAAAAATATAAATACACGCTGTATAATAGTATAAGACTTCATAACATATTACTAATTTAATTATATTTAAAAGTATTTCGTTGCGGGGACGTGTGTTATGGTGTTAATAAAATACTGTGATGAAGGTCTTCTATATTGCCGCGAATATAATAAATTGGTGACTACACTTAATAGCGTAACAGAAATTTAACTAATATAAAAAAATGTCAAAGAAAAAATATATATACACGTTGTATAGACTTAAAAGTATTTTGTGGCAGTAGCATGTGTTACGACGCTAATAAGATGCTACAATGAAAGTTTTTTTTATATTTTCTTAGACATAATAAACTAGAGACCAATACGAAAATGTATAACAAAAATAAAATAACCAACACAAAAAAAAAATGTAACTTTTTTGCTTTTGTGTGTACAAAAAAACTAATTATTTTTATCTTGGCTTTGGTGAGTTGTAATATCTTATACGTTCAGCTGAAAAAGGTGCCACCTCAGCATATGTTGCAGGGCTTATTCTGCAATACCTTTTCGCGTGGAATCGTTGACTGTTTTGAGCCATTTAAGTGGTTTTTTAACGGAACTCCAATTACCTTACTTAAAACATTTAATCATTTATTATCATTTGCATCATGCGAACAATACACACACGAACCCACTTCTGGGCTTAACAAAATAATTCAAACAATAAAATACATACATAACTATTGAGGTCAAAAATTTTTTCAATAAATAAAGTACAATGACGAGTTTATACAAATTGCTGTTATATGTATGTCAGGATATTAACATAATAATAAAAAATGACAATTTAGCTAGAAAATAGTAATTTAGAAACATTATAAGCCTTTGTTTGTTTTTTAATCTGTAAAAGACCCCGCACTTTATAGACTTATTCATGGATTTCCTTAAAGTAACGCCCCATTTGTCAAAAAATTATTGTGAAACGACTTTCATACCTACATCGATTTTATTTAATTTAAATTTGTTAATAAAATTTGCATTAAAAATATACTAAATTATTAAAGTAAAACCTCACGCACACCAATGCCCAACGATTTACACACACATGTATACATTTTAGTATTGGAAGATGTCAAAGCGTAATCGTGACAACCAAAAATGTTATATTAAAAATCGTGGATTCTATTCCCCCCTAGAGTCTGGGTGTATTATCTATATGTATCTATTGATTTTATTTTATTTTTATTAGGTAATCCAATAGCTTTTTACATATTTTATAACTATAAACTAAATATATGTATGTACCTTACAATCATAGCCAATAGCGGATTACACAGGAGAGTTCTTAAATACTAATAGACGCAAAACAATGTACTACCTCTTATTTACTTTATGATATATTTATGTATTTTGTATTTATGTAGAGTGTGTGTACATACATACATATGGATAATACACCCAGACTCGAGGCGGGAATCGAACCCACGACCCCTGAGCAGAAGGCAGGGTTACTGCCCACTGCGCCAACGGGCCAGTCAATATTTTGTCAATATAATGGTTCAATATTTTGAAGTTACGGGCTTAAACATGAAGGATAGGTATACACTGTTGCGGGTTTTTTTGTAGAACTATTTAAGATAAACGTTTCCTTCACACACTTTGTACGGTTTTCGCAGCGCACGCTAAAGTAGCTCGCAGATAGCAAAATTTTCTCCTACTTACTTGACATTTATCGTTATATTTCAGACAATTCACATATAAACTATAAAGTTCATTTTATAGCCTACGTGTTATTCTGACGAATAAACTGTAGTTTTATAAAGTTTTATTAAAATCCATTACATAGTTTTTACTTGAAAGAGCGTCAAACATACATCCAGACATCTTTATATCCATGTGTTTAAAGTTTAACACTTATAGTATTGTAAAAAAATATTTAATACGGTATATTATATAATTATAAGACCTATTAAACACAATTTAATGTTTTCATTAGTTAAGTAAAAGGGTTTTCTTTATATAGACAATACAAGGCAGTGTTGCTTGGACGTCACTTATTGCGAGAAACTCTCTTGGTCTGGAACCTTGATCACCATTTACTTGTTTAATTTTTGTATATCTATGTATTTATTTATATTTTGACAATGCGTATTACGTAAAAAGGGCAAATTGAGAAAAAAAGCAGTAGCTTTCTGAGGCTGCCGACAGAAGTATTAAATATATAGAGGTTATTTCGCACCTCAAGAAATGGCCAGAAAACCAAAAAAATGTATTCACTGCTAAAAGTTTCAGTTCTTGCCTCTTAAAACTACTGTCATATTCGATAACGGATACCGATACCAAAATAGAATTTAGAGTGTTAGTGATCACTATAAAGAGCGCGCTCCTAAACCTACACCTGGGTCACAAGTCCCGGGCACTGCTATGGTTGTAAGGTTGTAGAGATCGTGGGGGTTTTGAGGATGACGTCAGATGGCAATCGGTTATCTTAACTCGCCCCACAGCCATATTCTTTACAATCTAAGCGGACCCTGGTATTTAACCGGGATAACGCTAGGAAGAAGAAGATTTATTAGTAAAGATACCATTAACGCCTATTTAGACTACAGAAAGTGACAAAAAATCAGTCTCTATGCACCAAATTTTAGTGTGTTGATTGAATGAATACCATACAAATTCAAGAACGTCGTATGAATAACATTTGTGTAATTTGCATATATCGAAAGTTTTTTTTACAGTAAACGAGATCAGGTTGCTAAATTTCAGGTTGTTTAATTTGAATTTGAATTACATATATAATAATATGTAATCAGCTCACATAAAACATTCTAGTATATCAGAACTGTTCAAGGGATATTTAAATGGGGATTCATCCAGATCCTTCCCATTTACTTATTATAACTGATCTGGCGCTATAATGGATGTTGATATTTCGGTCAACTCTTCAATTGCCAGTTTCATCAAGTTATTCGTTTATTGCGAGTACAATAAATAGCCTGAGGTAAGGCTTATTTAGCGTGTCCCTGTATATACTTACATGTAAGTTCGTAACTTAGTAATTTTAATTAAAAATGATTTCGCATATGTAACAATGTTTTATTTTTATCACCTGCCCCTTTATCGTTCTCATCAAACAGCAAAGAATTACGATAAAGAACCTTATTAGCTTCCACCGCACACAATATACATATCAGTCAGCAAAGGAAAGAATGCTCGATAACTTATTTTTTATTTTGATTTATAATCAAATTTTAACAAATATATTTTACACAATTCTTTCCTCTATGGATACCTATACGATATACACAACGGCATACGTAACTGTGTGGAGGTTTAGAAACATGCAACGCACCTGTAACTGTTGCTCAAAAATTTTGCTGCAATTTTTAGTTAGAGGTATCGCCACGGTCGCAGTCCTTTTGGTATGCGAATCATGTGTGTAAATTATATTAAACAATGTGACATATTTTAGTCATTCCACTTGATTTATGTAGGATTTATTTTCGATGGAGATTCCTTGTCTCGGAGGCCTAGACTCACATTGGGTCCTTGCGCCGTTGGAATAAGTAAGGATTTCTTTTAGTGACACTATCATATTATTACGTATCACGTATCAGTAGATAGTAGATAGGTGTTACATGTTACGAGCTAGTTAGTGCCTTTTTGGACCAATATTATCTTACTAATTCCCACAGAATACTACCATACCCAAAGGATATGTTGTTTTTAAAGAAACACAAATGGTATAATTCTTTCGAATTTAATAAAACAACAATATCAATTTATACTTTTTATTGATTCTCTATTTCTTTATTCAAAATTGCGTTCTCGAATCGCATATACAATTAATGAAATTGAAAAAGATTAAAACATTTTTATGTATTTCCTTGCCAACCATCCATTTCTTTACCAACAGTGTGAAAGTACTGACTGTAAGACAATTATTTATCGTAAATATACTTCTTAAACAGCACTCTATTGCTACAGCAGACTCTATTGTTTTTAGACCCTTTTATATATAACAAATTAAATAAAATAATTTCCATTTTTGCGCTCAAAAAAAAGAATATGTAAGATAAAGACTACAGCTTGGTTACGTACTTTAGGATATGATGAAACCGAAAAACTATTAATGTTACATTAATGTTAGCATTTAATAAATAACTTTTCAATTTGTATACCACAATTACTGTTTATTTGTAATCATATCTTAGTTTCTTAAATAAACTCCACACACATTCATATACACTGTCATTATACACAAAGAGAGGTTCATATTAAACACATAAAATCTAGTCTAAATTTTAAATGTTATGCAATCATATAGTATTGTATCCAAGTACTTTAGTTGATATATATGTGGGGTTTCGCGCCGGATGCTGAAATACAAGTTTTATTTAGTTCGGCAGCGGATGCTTAATATTTTCCTACTATTTATGTACTTATTGTAATATATTTTTGCATACATTTAGTGATTTACTTTTTTGAGACAATAAATTTTTATTATTATTTAAGCATTACAACATTACTACTTTCACTTTGAAAAAAAAAACAAACATTAATCTTAAACTATTTTTTTTTTATATTTTGCAAACGCAAATCATGTTCTTTATTTCAAAGATATAATATTTTCATCTTCTACACAGTTGTATATAATAATAATTTTTTTTTCTAAATTATAAAGGATCATTTAAATTGACAAATCACCATATAAAGTTGGTCTAAATAAAGATCATTTTTTTGAGAAATAATCTTTTAATAACTATACAAATACATATTGGTAAAAAATATAAAGGCCATCACTCATTTTAAAAAGGTGCCATGTGTTGAATGTGTTTTACCTACAGTCATTATAACTGAATAGTTTATTTCCCAGGTTCATGATTCGGCTAGGATATTATCTAATCTTAACACAAGCTTTAGACTTGAGCTCGAAAAGAAATGATTCCAGATAAGAATACCAAAATCGAATTAGTTTCTAATATCCTTTAAAAGATATTTGTAACATATTATATGTATACTGACAAAATTTATTTCAAAAGCATTTATAGCAAGCCACTTTACTAATTCTTATAATTGAATATGAATTAGGTATTTTTCTATGTATTTTAACACCTGGATATGCATTAAGACGCATATTCAAGGCAATCAATGCAAGGAAGCAAGCTCCCTTTTGGTAACAAGACTCATGACGAGAGTGTTTACAGCAAACTGCTGGCTAATTTTACGTTTTTACTTCATAAAGTAATGTTTAAATAAGCGAATTGCTGCCTGTGAGCTGCGTGGTCAGTGAGTGATGCCCTTTATAAGTTGAATACAATATGACACTTAAAAAGAAACAAGGAACTTGAGCACTATGTCATACATAGATGTATATGTCGTTAACACACTTATCACTTAAAACTATTTCCTGTTGGAAAGTGACAGGTAGCTGCCAGTAGCGTAATTAAATTAGTTACAGAGTTTGTGCCTCAAGAATAAACAATCTCTTTTTAATAGCACATAACGATTATTAAAATTACTTAAACGTAACAAAATTAGGAATAAAACAACAAAAAATAACAAAAATATTTATTCACTTGTAACATATGTACTTAAAAATTTGTTTTTGGCGTTTCATAGGTACATATCTTAACAAAAGAAATGACAAATTTTATCTTATAATTACGCCAATGGCAGTGAGAATATAAACAAATTATTTGTCAATATGAAGTTTGCTGAAGCTGCCAATGCCACGGCCTAAAAAAAATATACAAAATCAAATATGGAATTTAAAAAATAAGGCCGTAATCTCACAGATTTTGATTGAAAAATATGTAGTTCAATTATGAATTTGCTGAATTGAATAAGATGATTTACATTGCAGGATTCAAACTAACGTTTTCAGCTAACTATTCACATATATATATGTGAATAGTTAGCTGAATTTATATCTTATATAGAATAGACCCTCGTACATTCAACATTGCTGTTTAAAAAAAAATCCATTATTTTTTAATCTGGATACCTCGTAAATAGAGATTGCTTTTAGCAATAAGTGGTCACCCATTTAACTCCTTCCCCCGTCCTAGTCACAGGTTGTCACATTTTCGAAATACTTGTTACGACGTTAAATCAACAAGAAAACAACAATTTCCTTTAATTTTTTTTACATGGTATGTATGTATGCATGTAGTACGTAATAAGACAGACAAAA
Organism: Charaxes varanes; assembly: GCA_024363005.1. Lineage (NCBI taxonomy): Eukaryota > Metazoa > Arthropoda > Insecta > Lepidoptera > Nymphalidae > Charaxes > Charaxes varanes. The sequence goes on from JANCMC010021608.1 coordinate 5,491,176, forward strand.
GATTCAAATTTTTACAAGTGACGCCTTCTTAGCTTATTTGTTGGAAGAGGGGCAAGTCCCACTTCCAACACTGATTTTCGGAGGCCTCCTAGTCGCCTCCTCCACGCATGGCAGTGCCTTAAAGACTATTTTATTAGTCCGACTATTTATATATAATAAGATGTTTAAATAAATGACAGTCATAATAATAAAAATATTTATTTACCTTATAAAGCCTAAATATATTGTTAAACTAAGTAAATAGACAAGGATAAATACAGTTTTATCAATTACAGTTCAGTTCGTATAAAAGTCGAAGAAGATAAGGCGGACGAAGTCGCGAGTTGAAGCTAGTAACCAGTATATTGTTTACCAAACTTTTAAAAGAAATAACACTATATGAGTTATGGTCATCTAATATAATCATTCCTAAACAGATTCCGGACAAGCACGGAAAGTCAAATCACCACCTTTACATATTTGATGAAACATTTTTATTCTATTAATGATTTTTGGGCTGGGCATATGGCTCGAATGGACACCCAAAGGTGGGCCAATATTGCGACTTCTTGGATGCCCTCCAATGGCCGCTGAGGACCCGGCAGGCCGAGGAAGAGGCGGACGCGACGATTTGGATACCTTTGCGGGGAAATTATGGATGAGATTGGCCCAGGAAAGAGGAAGGTGTATCAAGAAGAGGGAGGCCTTTGCCCAGCTGTGGGACACAACAGGCTAATAAAAAAAAAAAAAATCGGAATCCAATAATCAAGCTTAACCTAAGTTTATACAATTGTTCATATACTTATAAGATGACTTTAAATTGTAACTTATAATGTGACGTGTAAAATTTTAGCTTCATTTTGACATTACTATCTGGTGAATTATTTTATATTATATGTGATTTCATTAATAATATCGACTATTGATAAACAATGCAAATGTTCTCATTCAAAATTTACGTTAACTTACAATAAATATTGCACTATACTATGTATTGTATGTACTATAACTTCATACATCCGCTGGCAATAAATAAATGGGGAACAATAGATTCACCACAATGTGACTGCGGAGCACCAGACCAAACCCTGTCACATGTGTTGCACGCGTGCCCACTCTGTTTTCTCCCTGGCGGCATATCTGAGTTGCACTCTCTTACAACAACAGCAGTGCGTGGATACAAACAGCCAAGTATGGCTGTCTCACATGTTTGTTTTATCACATTTTCTTTAAACCTGAAATATATCATTAATTTTATGGAATATATAGAATATCAATTTATCATTTAATTTTATTTGTATGGGTATCAACTTGGAACTTGTTAGACCTTTTATTGACATAATTCTACTTTAAAGGATGTCATTACAATTATTAAAAACATTACACACATATAAAATTAAAGTAGAATCCAATAATAAGAAATTAATCATGACTATCATTTTACATATAATATGATATACAAAAATTACATGACATTTAGTAGAATATGAAGATATCAACCTTGCGTCAAAATGCATGCACACATAACAAGTTTAAAATTCTGAAATTGCTTTTCCTATGATCCATTATTGATCTTATTGCATAAAAATATATTACAAGGTTTATACCTGTCTGCCACAGATGGTTTACCCCCTTTACTGCAGAACAGCACTTCCAGAGTAGCTTTTACGAAAAATAAAAGTCATGCAGTGTTGCCTTACATTCCAGGGTTATTATATATTTGTAAGGACTATCTGCGGGCAGACGTGTTTCTCCACCTGTCTTTATGTGTGTAGTACCTGAACGAACGAACGTAGCTCGGTTGAAACGACGTGTTGTAAAATTAAAACCGAGCCAGGTTAGATTAATATACACATAAAATTGTTGGATCCGTGTTCAAAATACACGAAATAATAATTGCACGTTTAAAGGTATTGTAAACTGCCGAATCTCGCACTACGGTTTCCGTTAACCTATCTTTTTACCGCCCGCAGATAATAGCGTCCCAGAAGAAGGACGCGAAGCAGGAGGTGGAGCTGCTGCGCGCGTGCCAGGGGAGCCCCTACGTCATCGCGCTGCACGAGGTCGTCTACGACTCGGTGAGACATCCCGCTATTACCTGTATTAATGGTGGTTTCGTTAGGGGATTCTTCAGAGCGCTTTAATTGTTCCCCAGTAACAGTAGCAGCGCCTGTTACCCATAACTCAGGCATTAAGTTGTCTACCTTAGGAACAGTCGTTCGTGTGTCATATAGTCCTGTATAAAAAATATATATATACTATTACTCTATCTGTCCCCTTTAAGCTTTCTAGAAAACCCGGTCGTAATAGCACACTTTGGTACAAGTCTGTAATGTTGGTGATTACCGCTGAGGCGCCATTGTGACCCGAGCCGTCAGGTGAGGGTCTTAATGGAGACGAGTCTGAATAGAGTCGAAGACAGTAATCCTCAATACACACGTGTATCATACGACGTTTTTGACAACACACTTATGAAGAAAATAATAGTAAAAATCAGTTTTTTTTTTAATTTTTTTTAATATATATGTACAGGACCATATGACACACGGACGTCTGTCCCTAAGGTAGACAACTTAATGCCTGTGTTGTAGGTAACAGCCGCCTGTTATACACAAATATTTTTTTTTAGAAATATATAAATACATACATATGGATAATACACCCATTTGTATGCGAAAAACTTATTCTCACTTCTTAGTCTTCACTTTTGCCTTATCGTCTTTAATTATTATAATCTTATATAAAACTCAGAAATCATATAAACTACACTCGGGTGCAATGAAAATGCACATGAGAACATTTTTTGGAAAATATTTTTATTTTTTTTTATTAAAAAAAATACATATATTTTTTAATATGGGATTAAAGGTCATTCCAAAACCTATCCATGAAATTATCTCTAATCTCATATTTTAAAAAAAAATGTATTTTTTTAAATAGACAAAAAAAAAAACATAAAAATGTTCGCATGCGTGATTTTATTGCATCCGAGTGTACATTTAAACAGTTCATAAGAAAAGATTCCGTGGTTCTTTTAAGACATTCAATTTTATTAGTTTTTGGTTGTAACTTTTTTTTTAGGTTTACCGTACATATAGTAAATAAAGTTAGTGTGCAAAGCTCTGTCGAACACGTCTCTTGGTGTCGATGGTGGTAAGATAGCGCGATATATATATATATATATATATATATATATATATACATAGTCTGTTCTATTGAAATTATGTATATAAGTACATAGGACATTTTTACGTTAAAAGTTTTATAAATACATCATCATTTTACATATGGTGTGATTGTAATGAAATACTGACGTATATAGTCGTCTATAGTCGATACTAATACTTTATTTTTATTGTTTATACTAATATATAAAGCTGATGAGCTTGTTTATTTGCTTGAAAGGGCTAATCTCATGAACTACGGGTCCGGTTGGAATAAATATTTCAGTGTTAAATAGTCCCTTTATTGAAAGAAAGAAAGAAAACTTTTATTTGAGGCACACATTACACTGCAGACATATACAATTGCAAATAGTAGACCTTATAAACTATAAAATTGCCTACAGTGAGATATGCCCCAAAATGGTTCGACACCTCTCAGCTTATATGTTGGAAGTGGAATAATTCCAACTTCCAACGCTGGTTTTCGGAGGCCACCGAGGTGAATAATGAAAGGGGTACTGGTACCCGGACGTGCCGGCCCAATTTGGCTACAAGCGTGGCACTACCTCTAATTAAATCTCTATCTATCTATCTCATCCTGGAAATACTTAAAATTCCAACTTTAAAATCCTTCCTTTTGAGCGACGTTATTCATATGTGTATACTGTACGTGTTTATACTATATGTGTATGACTATATAGAGCTTAGAGGCGAAAAAGGGATGACAAAGTTAACCCTTTCATCCCTTATGCGATATCGAATTTTAGACAGTGAAATTAAATTTTGTCCGCTTGAAAACCTTTCCATTTAATGGGACGTACCTAGCTACAGATTTTGTTAAAGTTATGGATATATACATATATGTTGCAGGCCACTAGCTTAATCAGCCGTTTAATCAACAGCCTACCCTCTCTACTATTAAAAACTCATATCTATTAAGAACATGTAAAATTTATAATCGCACATGTACAGAATACAACGTCGATATATTTCATGACCTAGATGAGGCTATTATGAAAGGGAATGACAATAAATCTAACAAAATTTAAGTTGTTTTGCTGCAGTTTTTTCAAAATTTTTCGTCACAAGACGGTTTTTATCAATATTTTTAGTTTATTTGTTCACGGTACTAACAACCTCCTCAGATTTGGATGGATTGAGTGCAATGTATTATAAATAATATGATTATTTATAATACATTGTTTTCGTATTATTTATAATATTTGTTTTCACTCTGCATATTGGGGAAAACCGCATCGCGTAGTTTAAAAGATCAAAGCGATCTAAAACTTTTTTTTATGCTATGTAAATATTTGTTATGTTCAAACGGTTTGCAGCCATAAAATAAATTAAACTACAAACTAAAAGAACTCGGAAGATCTAAGAAAGAAATATATACTTAATGGGTCTATGGGGTTTAATTGCCATAGCAGTAACATATTATGAACTGGGAATCAAATAAAACAAAATTGTATTTTTAAAGACATTTAAAAACAATAAAGAATTCCGAATTGGTCGCTACTACAGAATACTTTAAATAATTTTTAACTGTCGTGCTATTCAAAACATTCAGCCAGAATCACGTTTTATGGAGAAGACATATAGGAGATTGGTCAATAGGCTATACTGGCAGATGAGCCAAAATTCGGGGAAGACATCGTCTTCCGGGGCCGCTATTCAAGAATAAATGTCACCACTACAATTTGAATTTTTATTTGAAAATTTTGCACATTTTCTGGACGTTATGAACTTATGACGAATTCTATCGAAGTATCGAAAGCATTTCTTTCGCAGTATTAAATTTTTTTTCAACACACTTTATTCACTAATCTACAATGTTAGCCTTTCACTGTAATACTTTATAACTGTTTTGTGTACAATAAAGAACTCTCTAAAACTCTCTAAAGAAGAATTAAAAATTGTTGTTTTAAAAATGTATAATGTTTACATTTAAATAATACGAGTATGTATAGGAGAGAAAATCCGTGTGAACCACGCATCATATCAGTACTTTAATATTTATTCAATTCGATTATGTCACTTGTATTAGTTTATGGCACATGATGTTGGTTTGATCCTGTTGAAGGCACCTGTAGTAACTTATGTATCGCGCAGACTCTGTTCATGTTTAGTCTTATCAAGCAGATATTAAAATTGCGCAAATTAACCTTTTTCAAACATAACATTATTATGGTAATGCTATAATTAGCCGCTGGTTTTACCCACTCAACACAATTTTCCTTATCGTGATCACAATCCAGTCAAGAATTTTATGCATACATTTTCTGCATCTATTGCATTCTGTAGGCAAAGTTATTGTAAAAGAAAAAACATATTTATTGTACAGAAAAGGAACTCCACTTTGACGATTGTTATATCTGTGTATATTTATACAGGTGTAAAAGACATCGTACCGGATACGTATCTCATGGGTTCTAGACTCCCCAGAGGCCTTCATAATAAATAACCTTGGAAAGTATAGAAAATTAATTAAAGGACCCGATTAATAGCCCGTTGGCGCAGTGGGCAGTGACTCTGTCTCCCGCTCCGGGTGTCGTGGGTTCGATTCCCGCCTAAAGTCTAGGTGTATTATAGGTATGTGTTTATATATATCTACAAAAAAATATATATTTGAGTGTAACAGGCGTCTGTTACCTATAATACGGGCATTAAGTTGTATACCTTCGGAGCAGACGTCAGTAGGTCATATAGTCCTGTATATATTTAAAAAAAAATACTTAGTTCGAATCTGTCTTTGTACTATTTTATGTGGAATTGGACGGTTAAAGGAAATATAATTTATTCATTAAACATTTCTAATATTACGTTAAAACTAAACTACTGTGCTTAAGTTACCACGTTTACTCGCAGTACCCCGAGCCAGAACTAATCTTCTGACTCAAGCACCCTTAACGCTTTGTATACGGACGCTAAATCTAGTTGCTGAGAAGATAGACCTATTCTCATGCTCAGAAAATGTTTTTAAAACTACGACTAGTAGCCGATTCTCAGACGTATTGAATATGCGTATAAAATTTCATAAAAATCGGTTAAGCCGTTTCGGAGGAGTATGGTAACTACCATTATGACAAGAGAAATTTATATATAAGATAAACAACTTTATATATTAGTACTGTGTAGTGTACCCACTAGGTCATTCGCTGTACCCATCACAGTATACCGCTTTTATTAAATCATTACATAAACGGACGTATTCGTCACTGTTTCGTCCGTCCTCTTTTTTCCTTATAAATGCACCCGCAAAATGGTGACGAATTTGTGTTACATATAGTGTCTGCAGAATATAATTTCGGCGCAGCATTTTAACATATTACTATATTTTGCATTTTACTGAATGCTTTAAAGGACTAGCGCGCACTATATGGACCAGTTCGTGTTGCCCAAAATTATGGGCCATGTTTTGGTTTTCACCACTTAGACGTCTCAGTATGGCGCCGCGAAATTCCAAATATATCAAGTATTGCTGGCACATACTGATCAGTTTTAACTTTTACTTTAATAATAAATATTCTGTGAAATAAAGAAATAAATATATGTAAGCTTAAATAAATGTTACATGTTATTATACTCAGAAAATAAACTCGAGAGACGAAATATGAACCTTTAGCACTCTTCACTTTTCTTCTATCGTCTACAAAGTTCAGAAATTAATTAATCTCTGGGGTCTTGCTGTCCTCGCATACTGCCATAAATAGTGCATTGTACCTTTGTGACAATATATTAAGAAGACTAGTCATTTGGAAAATTGAGTTGTAATCGTTATAGTAATTTTTATTATATAAATCATGTTACATAGTTCAATATAACCTTGGCCGCTAAACTAGGTAAGCCCGTATCTTTGGAGCCAGTGCCTTCCCAAACATTGGTACAACTATTTATAATATGTTGAGCACTTTATATGACTTGGCAAAGAATTAACAAATGAAAAATAAAAATGAAAATTATATATTATTTATAATTTAATTTAATTTAATTATATATAAGAGAAAAAAGTGATATATTATATCACTTTTTTCTCTTATATTTTGAAAAATAACACGGGCTAGTGAACACGTGTGTTTGTGCTGTGTTATATAGTATAGTTTAAGGTACACTACACAGCACACGGTTTCGCAGATTTGTGGGAGAGGGGCACAAAACTGATCACGTGTTTTTTTACAACAAACGGTACCGACACTAACTAACTAGTCGTAATTGTCAATTTCTACAGTCCGAGGTAAAGCACAAAAGTCATGAAATGTGTAGAACGGAGCCCTCAGGCACGCCCCGCCCGCCGCCGGACTCTAATTATTTTTTGTGAACTCTGTACAAAATGGTTTATTTGGTTTCGGCGGTGTTGTGCATTGGAACTCTCAAACTTAATGTTTGTTGTTTGAGCGCGGTGTTGAGAGCGGATATTCTCTCCGGATTACAATTTTTCAGTTCTGCTTTCAGAGTAGAGCTCATTAAGTACACAAAATTTTTGTAAGCGCACTCAATACAAGATAAAAAGTCAATTTCCACATATAAATTGTGTGCGCATCTTTTACTTGTTGACGTGCTTCAACGGATATCGATAAAGTGATATGTCATGCTAATAAATGTGTATACGTTGCACATCTCCGAGTGTTACTTTGATAGAGTTCAAAGATGACGAAATTCTCAATTTAGGTCAGTTTCGCATTCATGATAATCGTAAGCAATACATTTGTTATAATATATTATATAAATGAATATGAATAATAATAATAGTGCATACAGATGTGCTCGTGCCTGAACATTTTCTATAATTAGCGTGTCGACTATTCCGTTGCTCTGCTTCTGAAAGAATTTTACTTTAAATTGAATGTTATAATTGAATTTCAAGCCCTCTTGGTGTTTTCCCTCAGGTTATAATTTAATGTGCGGACAGAAGCCATGAAATGTAATGGAAGTATCCCCCTTGGGGGGGAGTTTGGCAGGGGTCGAACAGATTCATTTTACACGCAGGTTCAATTATGAGGATTACTGCTCTTAGATTGTCGGAGGTTCTTGGTGATGATTTTAGGCTCTCAGTCACATTCTTTTACAGAAACACTGCAGTCACGTTGTAGAGTAGCCAATCAGTATAGAACTTTAGTATGATAAGTCGGTATGCTATATTATATAGTTGAATTAGTACTTTGTAATTATCCTTTAAGTGTCATACACAGACGGAGACAGACGTTTGTGAGCAAGAGAATCCAAAAACAATAAACGTTTAGGTGAAACAATAATATATTTAAATGTCTAAACACAGAGAATATTCGCCTCTGAAGACGAAGTGCCAAAATAGCATCAGAGTCAATCCTGCGAGGTAGACGTACATAGAATTGGGTCGCCGAACTCGGAACTTCCATTTCCGTGGGTCTCAGAGCGGTCTTTGACTTCCTAACTTGTAACCTTCTGATGGACGCCTGCCAATGTTATTTTCCATCAGACTGCACGACGACGGCCGGTCAGACGCGTTACAGGGTACCCATAGCTGCGTCTACTCCATTCCATGTATGGAGTTTCAGAATTATTTAATTTAATCGTGCTACATAATTTTTGAAATGAATGACGACAGTAAATGTATAATACCTGCGCTGTTCGCAAAGAGAATTTATTGTCACGACGCGGTAATCTTAGGAATATCAAGTTACACTATATAGCTAGTGTTGATTGTTTATAGTCCGACACCAAAAACGTCTGTAAAAAGTTGTGGTCAAAGTATGCACTTGTTGAGTGACGCCGCCGCGACTAGCGACGGTAACCCGACGCGAGGCGATACCGAAGCTAAGTGGGCGACTAACGGAGCCGTTCAACTGCACCGTAATATGTGAAGAACAACTTATACAGATGTTTTACTTTAAAGTCGAAAAATATTTATAATACGTGCTAATAGTTAAACAATATTATCGAGTGATTTAACTTTGGACCCTTCACCCTTTTGGACTTTAGTGATAAATATAATGCGCAAACTCCCAATACGCTCTACACGATCTTTGTAACATACTCGTATTACGAGAATACAAGAATATACGAGTATATGTAAGCGGTCGCTGACCGCTTATCTGCAGGCTTATTTCCATTAAGCAAAGGCTAAGCAGTGAATCGCGTGCTCAGCTCCGCGCAGACCAGACGTCTGGCTTCCACGGCTCAGGTCGCCGTCTGCTCAAGGAAACGCCGAGTCAGTAGTAAGATGGGATCTATAGGTGGGCCTGTTATTAGATTTGTCCTTTAGTACCTTAACTGCTTTATTCGCTCTCCCTATACCGTGCCCGCAACGCATCTGCGACCATTTTGGTGGTGCGGGTGTTCATGAACGTCTGTAATCACTTACGGTCTGCTCGTTTGCTCCTTGTAACATAAAAAAATAATAGAAAAAATCTTTATCCATATTACTATTAGAAAAGAGAAAATATGACGGTCTATTCTTTACTTAACCGCGCCTGAGCCACTCGAGACACTTCTTCATCGAGTATATTCTGCTCGCGTAGTTTTTCATATAACATTTATTCTATATTATTATATTATTTTTTTGACAGATAACACATGTAGATATGAAGTTAAATTACTGTGTATAAAGCAAAAATATAGATTTGTGCTTTACGCTAATAGAGGCGTGACCGTTTTTCAGTACTTAGTAGTTTGTGTACCACAAAACTGTGGGATAGTGTTAGGACTCCCGTCGTTCGCCCTAATCATAAAGATGCAGTGGGAGTGAATATTTTCCGTATATACATGAGGTTTCAATGCCCACATCTGCATGACGACCTCTAATCTTAGTTGCTAAGATTAGAAGTGGCGTCAACTAGGTATACCCAAAGGTGCTAATGAGGCGAGGAAAGGATAAATAGCGATTTATTGTAATCTTTGTTATTTACTTTATACAAATGTGCATATAAGCTTACAAATTCACCTATTGTGTTCCATACCAACATACTATTATATTCTACGGCCGCGTTATCGACATACTAGTGAACCGCTTACGTAGTTGCTATGTGAGTAATGAAGCATGCGTTGTTGAAATGTCTGCGTCCGTACGAGTGGGCAATCGATTGTCGGAGGCATTGTTGTTGCGCGCCTCGTTAGGGCTGTTGTATTTGCGTGGTGGGGTGTTGAGGTGCGCGACCTCGCCACCTACCGGCCGCGAGGACGGCGCTACGTAGCCGGAAGCGCTGCGGTTCTATTTCGAACTCGAAATTTTAAATTCAACGCTAGGGACATAGCCTGTGTCTAATCGTGCAAGAACATAATTGCATTTTAGTGGAAGTTCATCAAAAATCCGATTAACCCAGGCGGAAAGACAAAACTTTAAAATTTGCCTGTAACAAAAAAATGTACAGTAACTCTTACATCACTGGCCGAGACCAAACAAAACTTCGAAAACTTACAATTTAGCACCTTAAATTACATAGTTGTAAAGAAATCTTAACAAAATATTTAATATTACAAAACTATGACGATATAGACACTACTTAATCGTATCATGTAATAGCATACACTAATATAATGAAATACAAACAACTTTAAGCAAAGTTATACATTAGACATTATACCAATAACAATTAACCAACTTTAACTAGAATTAGCTTCGCCTGACATTGTAATTAATTATTTTGAATTTTGGCTAACATTTTATTTAATATAGTATAAATAACATTATAAATTCGAAATTATTTTAAACTAATTTGACTTATAGAAATGAAAGGGATTTATCTATCTGAAGTATTTAAAAAACTCCACTCAAGTAATAAAATCATTCGCCGCCGAACGAACAATTAATAAACTTTTTTAAAATTATGAGCCCTAATTGCCAAAATATACAGTTTGCCAATGAAACGAGCAGAAGAAGAACCGCGTACCTTTGGAGTTCAGCCCACTAATTTTCTATTCGAGGCTCACCAATGTAAATATTTCGAATTATCTATATATTTATAAATAACGAGTAGCAACAACGTTTCGGGTTAAACAAAAAGAAGCCTCGAGGACAGAAAGAATGGAAAGTTAAAACTGTACAGTAAAAGCAACAACAATGACTTTCAAAGTTATTTTTCTCATTATTCAAATTAATTTCTTATTATTTCTTTCAAAGGCCACTCTCGCTTTAATTTGACGTTCTCTCAACACTTCTATTTTTCGTTCTATTTAATAAGTTCGTTATTTTATCGGTGACGATATACTCAAAACTTCTCTGTATTTATCAACAATAATAGTAGGGAGGACAGAGCATACTCTAGGTACATAAAACATTCAATAATTACTGTATTACGGCATTTCGAATTGTTTGTTATAAAATTCCCGATTTCATTTTACATTTTCCTCTCCATATTTCTACACTTAATATACTACGTACAAGTAATAACCGCAAAATTTTAAATGCAAACTTATAGTTATGAAAGAAGTGTGGTCACTCGGAGCCACGCTGGGGCTCACTCAGGTTGCGGAGCAGTTAGCGCTCAGGTGCAGTAATCCCGAGCTGTTTAAGAATTCCCTTTTACGACTTCAGCACGCGCTGAGGAGGGATTTCGAAGCTTCACGCTGAAGTGAACGTTTTAGACAAGGTTTGTAATACAAACAGTTATCTTGACACAAGTAACATATAAACTATTATATTCTCTGTCAAACAGCATATTATTAGTAATATAATAATTTACATACAGGTGATTCAATACATCTTTTAAATTCAGTAATGTAAAGACACCTTTAAACCGAGAAAAGTAAGGAGCAACGTGTAACTCAGAAATATAAGGCTTTTTTGGGAGCTCCGTCCGCGTCGGTACGTCGAGAGTTTAGGAAGCATTATAAAGCTGTTTCAGGAAAGCTTAAAATGACATCGCAATTAATAAACGCCCACAGATTAAAAAAATATGAGACAGAATTAGGAACGATGCAAACGTTCGGCTTTTCGTTAAAATTAAAGCTCAAAAAGGCGGTCTCTGAAGAAAAACCTGGCAAGTGCGAGTCAGAGTCACGCACTGAGGGTTCCGTATTGTCACAAAATACTTTTACAAGTTTTTTTACAAGTAAGATTAATACTTCTCATTGGATTTCCTTGAATGTGACAGTCTTCGTAAATATTTTTGTGATGTTTCTACAAATTTACGGATTTTGTATTTTTTGTGTCTGTCTCTCGTCTGCGAACCGTACCTGATACCCGTACCTGCATCATCGTTCATTTATTATCGCTACTTTCAAGCCCCTTATCACAGTAACGCTAATCAGATCGCTTCTCTACAAGACACTCCTAATTTCTTTGAACAATATTCTCGCTTGTGTGATATATGAAGGTAAGTTTGTTCATATATCGGTGTCGTTATTAGACGTGTATCGAGTTATAAATCGAGCTCCGTTCGAGTGAGCTGCAACAAATGGGGGTTTTGCATACGGAGCGAGCGACGTTTGAGAAGGGACGCTTATAAATGGTGAGACTTATTGGCTCTGCTGCTCCGTTCGCTGCGAGGTTATGGAAACGGAGCATTTGAAAATAATAAATCGTCGATCGAGCTTAAGACGAGTTTGTGTTTTAAAACTAAGCGAGACCTTCATTGGGGTACAACACAAATTGATTGGTTTTCGCCACGCTCGATTTACTTTTCGGTTTAGTGCTGTTGCAATGGCAATTGTTAATATACTTAATGGCCGCCTCCTATCGGGCAATTAATGTTGCCTCATTTTTGACTTCGAAAACATAGGGCCTAACTATCTGACCAAATATACCTACAGTTTGTCACTGAAACTCCAAGAAGAAAAATATCCAATAACATCATAAACTGCGAAACTCCTATTAGTTTATTTTTGAATCGGATTAAAGGAAAGTCTCACTTGTTCTAACAAAATTGTTTTTCCGTGCGATCGTTACGATTTTTAATATCAAAAAGTTATTAACGTAAACCGCATTAAAGAATAACCCGATGCCATGCGAGTTAAATTCAACCCAGTTTCAGAACAGGGTTTCAGTTACATTGTAGACAAAACGACATTTTAGTGGTGAAACAGATTGATCTGGGAAAGTGTCCTTAACACAAGTAGAGTCAAGCCTTAGAGTGGCCGCGGCGGGCACGTTGCCAAACTATACTACGGGGAAAAGAACAATAGTGTACTTATTTCTACTCCACATGTATATCTTCTACTTAATACTTTATTTTGGATCGGTTTCGGGGAATTAATAAATCTCCAATTTAGACAAAATTCAGGTATAAACATTGACTACATTCATTTTATTACTTAACATATTAACGGTGTTAGACAGGTGCGCCCCTGTGCGGCCGCCAGTTTGGCTTGTACGAATGAAGTGTGGCCGCACGGGACTCTCGCCCTAGGACTACAGGTGACCGGCGCTGTATGCGGTGCACTTCACGCAGCTCTCTGTGAGACGGTTATATCGATAACCACTTAATTAAATGACGTCATATCCTAAAGCCCCCACCGCCAATAAAACAACCATTTATACATCGACATGTTGTTGAATTCGAGAGTGCTACCGGGTAGAGCGTAATGAAATACCTGCCCTACAATAACCAAACGAAGCTACAGGGTTGCTGGAATACTTTTTGGGGAGAAAACGAAATCTGCTATGCGGGGTTTATTTGCAAGAGTGTACAGGCCAAGGTCGCAGCTTGCCAGCAGACGGGCTGGAGGCATGTTTGCCAGCTTAGTAACACGAAAACAGCCAACTGTAGTCATTACGTCGGTACTCGCTACAAAAACAAAAAATAAGAACAATAATGGAAGAGTAATACACGTTCAAAACTTTTATAGTGCCGCCCCGAATTCGCAGAAGTTTTACAACTTTTCGAAAAGTTTTGTCTGCCAAAGTAGCAACAAATATATATTGTTCGCAAAATGTGCGAAATATTACTTCTAGTTACAAAATTTAGTACAGAATCGAACGGTTATAGCCGTCTGCAATCTAAATTAAGATGATCATAATTTTCCTGCTAATAATATTATTATCACTAAGAGGTTCATAACACATGAAACATTACAATTTGGTAGGTTTGGTAATCTTCACAGCGGCGGCCGTAATCTAACAAAGCTTGGGAAACTGAGGTGAAAGTCAAAAATGACTTACAACCACCTTCAAAGAATTCTAGTAGAGTTCTGTGTTGGGGCAGACGTTTTTTGTGTTAGGAACTTACAATATATTTCTGTCACGGAACTGTCATGACATGACATGACACAATCCGATATATGTCACGCGATCACCGATTTATGTCTTTTGAAAATGAACTCCAACAAAACACTGAGGTTTGTCAAATTACATCCAAAATTAGGGAGATTTTGTTATAAAATAGTACTCGTATGTAACACTCGTACGTAGCTCACACAGAATACCTAATTAACTCGTATGGCAGAGTTGAGTCAGTCGAGAAGCAAATGCAAGTAAAGCATGCAGTAATTACACTTCAAATCTAAAATCATATATTCTTTCTTTTACTTTCAGTTTAACGCTACGCTACGAAACAGAGAGAATAATTAATAAAAGTCCTGCTCACATTTTAAGTATGTTCGCAGAATGTTTTGCCATTTACATTTTATTGGATGTCTCCAATGTGTACTCAATATATCCTATACAAAATATACAAAACTTAAGCATCCAATTTAGCGCTGACGTGCTATAATAAATAGCGGCCTTCAGTCGGAGGGCGACGCTTCATAAGTTTTGGCTATATACACGTCTGTACGGCTCTAGTCCAGTGTCGCAGCTCTACAGCCGGTTTGCGGCGATATGACAAAGGTTAAAGCGCTCTTTGCGGACAATGGACACCCTCTGACCGCAGTCGGTGAGGATATCCGACCTCCTCCGTGTTTCGGAAGGCACGTAAAACAGTGGGACCCGATTAATGCCACTTTGTGATATTAATCATAAGGTTCCGAGGATGACGTCAGATGGCAATCGGTCATCGTAACTCGCCCCGCAGCCAAATCCTCTGCAATCTTAACGGACCCTGGTACTTAACCGGGATAACGCTAGGAAGAAGAAGAAGAAGATATAGCAGAACTTTACCAGCACCGACACGCTTGTCAAGTATAGATGATGCTGGCGATGATGATAATTATGGTGGTTGTGGTGATGATGGTAATGACAATGAGGTGGTAGTGGATGTTATCTTCACAGGTACCGTAGGTATATACTATCAACTCATATATGCAGCAACACATCGAATTAGGGTTAAGTATTCTGTAAAGATGTTTGTGAAAGGAAATAAATAAAATGATATCTTCTGCGTTATAATCGGACGCTTCACATATTATAAATTAATAAAACTTAGATAATTTATTAAGTTTAATTGATATCAAATCTAAATAACGAAGGCGTCTTCTTCTATTAATAAATATGATCACAAAAACCAATTGTGGAAAGCATCTTTTGTTTCGTACGATATAATAATTATACTTTTTATTACAAAAGCGGTTACCGAATTTGGCAGCGTAATATTTTTACAAGAGGATTCACGAAAGAATAGCGTGTTGTGTATTTTATTTTTAATTAACAACAGATCCCCGTTGTTTATTAAGCGTAAAAATTTCATAGGATTTCATAAAATGCAAATATTGAAATTCTCTGTTCATAAAACAATGCCTTTATTTCATTACAACGATAGCGTTTGAGATTCCCTATTAAAAACCTCTCGTCCAGGTTATAATTAAATGAATAGAAATGTTTATTATTTGAATAACGAATTGTTTTGGATATTAAAATGGTATTAGATGAAAAGATTTTTTTTAATATATTACAAGGGGCAAACGAGCAGGCGGTTCACGTAAGTGACTACCGACGCCCATGGACGTCTGCACCAGAAGGCAAGCAGATGCGTTGCCGATCTTTAGAGAGAGGTTTAGGCTTCCGGGAACTCTCATAAACCGAACTAAACGCGACAACAACCACAACAATAGGGAAAAATGAATTTAAGGAGATAAATTTAATGAGTCTGATAAATCTCAATTTAATGAATCTGATAAACCTTAATTTAATGAATCTGATGAATCTGAATTTAATGAATCTTATAAACCTGAGTTTATTGAATCTGATAAATCTGAATTTAATAAATGTGATAAATCTTAATTTAATGAATCTGATGTATTTAATGAATCTGAATTTAATGAATCTGATATACCTGAATTTAATGAATCTGATAAATCTGAATTTAATTAATTTAATCAATTTGCATTGTTACAGTGTGTCATAAAATGTTTTATTGGCGAAGTAGACATAATATTGATGTCATTTCCTCATAGAATATCGGCAGAGATTAAATTATATTTCTGAGCTACAGGTTTTTACCTTCATCAGAGGGCTCATCAATTTATTTGAGAAATAAATATTTTTATATTTTACATTTTTGTATAGAGAGTGAAGATTGCATGGTTTTTTTGCAATGAATATATTTAAGCGATAGTATATTTACGAAAAGTTAGAGATCCGTATGAAAACTTCAATAATGCAAAAATGATGAAACTTTTTTTAAATTGAGAGTCTGTTTATGAGATAATATTAATAAATCTTCCGACTTTATGTATACTTTATGTATGTATACTTTAAATAACATATTTTGTTGTTTATTGAAAATTGGTAAATAATATATTGTTTTGGTACATATATTGTTGGTACAGTAAAGTGTTGTCACTCAAGAATGAATATATATGTAGTATAAAAACTTTAATATTCCTTATAAGAAATACAATTATGGATACTGCAATCGTTAGTAAGATCCAAGATATTATTTTACGAAATACCCCTTCAAAAATACAAGGCTGAGTTAAATTTTCCGTAAAATGTACTTTTATATACTGACGATAAAGTTGTAAATGCATTGAAAAGGTGTCGCTGGGTAGCTAGCGCAGATATTCTAAGATACCTAGCTTGTTTAGCGAGATACTCGTGGGTGCTGTTATGAAAAGCTATTTAAGATATACGACACAGAAATCGTATACAGTCATATATTTACTTTCATTTTAAGTCGCCTATTTGCTCTTAATGTGAAATTAAGAATATAAATAAGTTTAAATGTATCGATATTTCCGACGAAATTTTTTCATGGTAATGTTCCAAATAAGCTCAGCGGACTTGTATTTCGTGAAGACATAATTAAGATTTCCAGATCAGGCAAGGCAAGGACAAGGAATACGTTGCTTAAGGCCCTCATCGGGTGACCAGATCAGCCATGTTCTTTTCTATTAGTATAATAGCTATATAACTTAATAGCTATATAGCTTAGCATGCTTCTATATTTCAATATAGCTTAGCATTCTTTACCTGAAAAGCAATATTCTTGGTACAACTCTGCATGATGCGACTTCTATCGACGCGGAATAAATGATTTGAATTTGAAAATTTGAATTTGAATATGCAAATATTTCTGTGCATGTCTGTGAATTTCTTTAAAAAACCATAATTTCAGTTTGACATTTCTAAAAAAATCTGTTTCTCGACTCCAAATCTCGATTCATCAGAGCCATTTCTGAATTGTATATACGAGTATTTTGCACGATACATTTTGCGTATCGTACAGTGTAAAGAGATTCGTTTGTTCTTATAACCATCGGGAGAACTCTAGTGCGATGTACTCAACTTAGTGGCTGTCGCTATCAAGAAAATAGGAAGCTGAGAAAATACGTGAGCTGAGTTTTTAGAACTTGTTTTTTTTTCTCCTAGTGCTATTCCTTTATGAATTAGTACAATGGATGAGTTATGTGCCAAGTAAAAGGCATTGTGAAATAATAAAATTACTAACGAATAATTTTCGATATTTTCGTCATCAGACAAACGAATAGATAGATAGACGGAAAATATATACATGAAAATAGAGTAGCAATTTAAGATAACGTGCAATAGACACTTTGAAAAGTGCCCTTTTTATTAGATTATTAGGTATTTATTCCTGGATGCCCTCCAACGGCCGCCGAGGACCCGGCAAACCGAGAAAGAGGTGGCGCAACGATTTGGATACCTTTGCGGGGAAGTTATGGATGAGATTGGCCCAGGGAAGAGAAGGGTGGATCAAGAAGGGGGAGGCCTTAACCCCGGCAGTGGGACACAACAAGACTGCCATATACTGTATGGCATAAAGGTCTCTAAAATGTAGCGATGGGTAGTGAGTTGTTGTGGTGTCGATGTGCTATTGTCAGCTTCAGTGGGTATGGGCATATAGGTACTCCACAGGTGCCATCAATGCCTAAGACGGCTTCCCCTTCCAGGTGCTGAGCGTGGGCTGCGGCGCTTGCCACACGGTGGCGCTGATGAAGAACGGCGAGGTGTGGGCTTCCGGCGCCGGCGTGTTCGGCCAGCTGGGCGGCGGCGGCCGCGACAAGAGCTCGGTGCCGCTGCGGGTGTCGCTGGCCGACACCGTCGACACCATCGCCGTGGGCTACTTCCACAACGTGAGTTAAGCGACAATTGGTACTTTATGTCTCCTTTCCTAGGAACGGCATGATGAATGGCCACCCTGTTGGGTTTGAGTCAAGTCCGCCCGCACCGTAGTGTAGTTATATAGGTATATTTTCGGGCTAAATGCGCCTGCATATTTGTCTTTCGCCATAAAACAAAAGGACAAAACTTGAGACAGTCATAACCAGCTCTGTATACCTTACAAGGCGTACAAAAGTTATGCTGAATCCTTTTTTTTTATTTGGGTCGTGTCACACATAACTCTTAATTGATTTCGGGTTTCCTCTACGTCTCTGATACTTGAAAAGTTAACTGATATAATACAATATGGACTATGCAGGACATTCTGCCCGTTTGCCACGTTTTTTTATTTGAAAAAATCCATTATGTTGAAAAGTACAAATTTGCAAATCGAATTCCTAGTACATACTTTACTTTTTTGTTATGGTAAATAAAACACAACAATAGTATTCCTAATATTTAAAAATACATGTAGGTACAAATCTCTATTATTTGAAATTTATTTACCAAAAGGTCCGTTGATGGGCTTGTCTCTCAGGAATCTTAAAGGTATATTGTATCGATATTGACTACTTCTTACTAAAATTAAAAAAGATAAAGAAATAATGTTAATATGTACTCGTAAACCTCTTCGAGCATTCTGAAACAAGTAAAGCCCTAGAACGGTTCGAAATGTTCGTGACATTTCGAACTGTTCGAGTCGAAAAGTCGATTTTGTAAATATTCGTACTGGGCCCACAGCGGACTCTCCAAAGTGTCAACGCGGGTTGCACTAGCATTGATTAAACGTGAGAAAATAATTCGTTGATAAATTATAGATTCTCAGATAACAATTATTACTATTATTATAGAAAATAATGAAATATAAGGCCGAATCAAACTGCTCATCGGTCGCTCTACAAGTTGATAGTGTGTTAAGTTCCTACGGCATGCATTGGAACTTAAGCAATGGTCATAATCATCTATAACATTACGCACAAATTTTCCGTAACCTTTAAGTATGAAGTTATACTTATGAACAAATATTTATTTACGACCAATAAAAATGTTAATATAATGTTGGTTTTTTTTTGTATTATGAGTCACTGGCGACTTATGTTACCCGAATGTTACACTCTATCAATAATACAAAATAACAGGACTGAACTATTTTTCTCTTATGTTACTCCTTGCTACACGAGATATCTGCCAGTGAAAATCCCGTCGAAATCGGTCCAGCCGTTTCAGAGATTACCCGGAACAAACAGACAGATAAAAATGTTTTAACTTGCGTTTCTGTTAAAGGTAACAATAAAAAAGAGAGAATCTACAGAGATGTATGAGGTTAAAGTAAATGATCTTATTGCAATAAAATTTCATCTTCTTCAAATCAAAGGATATGAGGGCATCTGGGGGCACGGCAGTGCCTTCGCCAAGCCGACCAAAAAAGCGGTACGGCAGTACCATCCTTTTCTCGAAGCTATACAGGCCATTTTCGACCCCTATAACTTCTTACTAATTTGTTATGGATAAAACTCGATGAATTTATTTTCAGTAACCAAGCAGGCATTATATAAACACGGTATTTTCAACATATATCGTTAAATTTCTCGTATATTTCATTACTTTGAACTAGGAGTTTAATAATTATAACTGGTCATTTTTTTGTCATTCGCTGGATGACCGACCGATCATCAGAATTCAAAGACAATTCTAGCAGACAAAGTAACTTCAAATTCAGAATGCAATTAGTGTTTAGTGTATACATCTAGGAAAAACCAAAATATTTTGCAATATCGGATCCAGTTTTCTCTATTTACAACTTTTTACATCTTTATTATACATTGATATGTAGTTTACTTTTTATAGATAACATTGTAACAAAGTAGCAAGTACGTACACACATTAAAATGTTATCATTTCCTTTATTCTATACAAGGTATTACATCTTTCTTGAAAACTATTTTAAATCAATCCTCAGGTCGTAATGAACCAAATTAATCTCAATGCTATAAAATCAATAAATGCCATAAAATCTTATTTTTGTTTATGATTTTCAAGTTTCGCGCCGAAGCGATAGCCGCCATATTTCTGCCTTTGACATCACTCTGTTTGTAAATAATAAGACGCCGATGTACCGTTGCAACTACGTTTGTATTTGAGCATGTGTAACATATTTCTTTTATAACAAAATTTCAATGATATAAGGGTTAGAAATCCACAATCGTGATAACATTAAAAATAACACGACAAAAATGTACTTAGTTTATTATCGGACTGGGAGAATTGTATTTTAGACATTTGAATAACAAGCGAAATTTTAATTTTAATTACTTATATTTAGTTAGCAAATATAAAGATCCTGTTTAAAATAAACTTTATGAGTACGTACTTTAGATTTTATTAAATTCTGCGATTTAATATAAATGTTTATTTTTTATTAAGCCAAATTTAAAAGTTTAGAAACATTAAACTTCGAAAAATATGACCCAACTTCGCAACTTGTAACATATAGACATTTCATTATGTTAAAAATATCACGATTGTAGAGGATTTTGACAAAAAAAATAACAAATGTACCTATAAAAAGTTTGTGGAGAAGACACACCAACCAACACCACCACTTCTGATCATCGCCATCTTGCGTCGTGTGTAGTTATTTCATTACGTAGCGGACGCTACAAGATTTTGCTACAGAAGACTAGAGAGGGACAATGCATTGCAAAACATAACACTCACCTAATTTCAATTTGGTCCAATTCTGACAATTCGAAATCGGTATTCTGTTGGTTAAACTTTTAAAATTATTCACACTTACAGTAACACCAGCTGCTTTGAGATTCAGCTGGTCAGTGAGAGCGTAACGTCCTGTGGCCAACAGAACTGTGTCGAAAATATCCTCACCACTGTAAGAAACGAATAAAAATATCTTATTAATATGGTATGGTGACGCTGACACAAATGTGGCAAAAATGCCCTAAAAAGTTTAACGGCCCGAGACAATTAGACTTAGTCTGGTCTCTCCCTCGTCGGTCAATTTTATTCATTATATATGAAATGAGATTTTATTTATTGTCATAAAAGTGTACAAAAGGTCGTCACACTAGCGTCTAAATTAGGCCGAGCCTGTCTTAGCCGCTAGTCTCATCCATGACATATTGCTTAATCTAATTAATAACTCAAATAATAGAATAGAAGTAAATTATATTAAAATGTTTGTATACTACTCTCTATATATACAGGACTATATGATACACGGACGTCTGTTCCTAAGGTAGACAACTTAATGCCTGTGTTATAGGTAACATCATCGCTAGGTTAAGCAGTTCTTACCGTGGTCGGGTGGTGCAAGATTGACGTTTTCTTTTCATGTACTTTATACTCGTCGTTACTGTAGGTAAGCCAAATATTTACTCAATATAAATTACAAAAAAAATTGACCAATTTGTTTAATAAATGTGTATATTTTTTTTATTTGGTTTGATATGCCAAATATTGTCTGTTGTAAAGTGCGGGATTCATTTGGAACGCTGTATTTCTTTTATGAGTAGCAAACGGTTAGTTTATTCCTGACGATAAGGGGACTCGTAAAGGGCTAATAACGAGTATACCAAGTGTTTGTCTTATGCCGGAGCCAGATATAGCTTCATTTGAATGATCATTTGAATGATCACGCAGTGTGGCCGGAAACTTTGTATTATAACTAATAAAACAGCCTAAATGGAATAAAGTACTATGTATTGGCTTTAACAAATTGTTCGCGTCGACGCCTATCAGAATTTAACAGCAATTAATCGCTTCTGCACTAAGCTGTTTTTAGGTTTTCCCCGGCAATTATTCGATTTTTCTCGCCGTAAAAACCATCCTTGGACTTCAACGAACATTAAAAAAAAAGAATTAGTTAAATTGGTCCAGGCGATTTTGAGTTGTGCGCTTACCAACACATTTTGCGATTCATTTATATATATATATATATATAGATTGACTGCTTTTACTTGTTCATTACTCTTATTCTTCTTGTTTTATACGCCATCACCATTTTATATAATTTTGAATAACGATATTAATACTCGAAGTAAATTTTTATATAAAACTATTCATATATATCCATTTTTATTATTAAGGTTTAGATTATATAATAAAAAAGATCTGTAAGGCGTGAAAAAAGACGTTCTTGTATGGGAGTATTTTCTAAATTATCACCTCTTTATAAGAATATCTCGCTAGGACGTCACGCGCTGCCATTTTATTAATGGCTTCTTTTCTCAACGGAAATCCAGTTCCAACGGTCCTTTGTGCGTTTTCCTGTATCATTCATCACATCACTAACTATAATTAAAATACATAATCTGTTACTATAATACCGTTTTTGTTGAATTATTAGGGGAATAGGGAATAGGTAAAAGACAAAAATGTTTTTTGCGATTTCCCAAAAATCAGTTTTTTCAGTTAGGTCAGTTTAATATTAAGCGTGCGTATTAATGTTGCCCCATTTAGGGTTTCGAAAATATAGGGCCTGACTACATGGCCCAACTGTTAATCATTAAAACATCAAGAAGATATTTTGATGCACTTTTTTTCTTGTCCGTCCATGATTAGGTAAGTTGGCACAAAATGCTTTTAGCATTAAGCTCACCCAGTTGTACAATGGTTTTTTTGATTGTACAATAAAGATAATAAAAGATGCCAGTGTAGATGTCCATGGGCGTCACTCGTCGGTATTCACTCGCATGAACGTATGCGTAAACCTTTTAAATTACGCGAACGGAATTTAATGCGGTCTTCATTAAGAAATAGTGTGATTCATTCTATGTGTTTTCTGATTGTAAGCTTTAAAATTTTTACAGTATTACCAACTTACTAATTTATTTATTTTATTTTTGGTCTCCCGTTGTCACACAATATTACATTTTGTGTGACCACAATCAGTTCTAGAATTTAAAATAACAGTATTTAAAAAATATGTTTTTTGTGTAGTCGAGATTTTTAGTAAATGGCTTTCTAACTTGCAGAATTATTAAATTTAAAATAGCGCGCCATAGATTTAATAGTCTTTATGTAGTCGAGATTTTTGTAAATAACGTCTTCATGCATGAGGACCTAACCTACTTTGCTTTAATCCGCGAATTAATACGAGGGAAAATCGGAAAGTCAGTGTAGTGCTGTGCTTTGGTGGCGGATTCGGTGGTGTAGCTTTCAGGTTGCACCATTACACCGATTTTCCCGCTTATTCATTCGCGGATTAAAGCAAAGTAGTTTAGTTTCTCATGCATGTCATGGATTTCCACAAAGTAACGCCTGATTCACGAAATCGGACAACAACTTTTGAAGTTATTAAACAAATACGTTTATAGCGTATCAGATACGGAACCCTTCTATATAAACGTGTCCTTACAAGCCCTTGGCCATCTTTATTAGTTACACAATGGTATATGAAGGAACGAAATAGCCACATCACATGTCTTGACTCAGGTGTAGTCAGTGAAATCATATTGTAAATTAGATAGAGTTGAATAAAGAACGAGTGAAGTCGCAGGAAAACACAAGTATTCATAGATAATATGGATGTACAGGAAATTCCTACATATTACCAAGTCCCATCATAGTCACGATCAGGTCAAAGGTGAGCGGCTAAAGCCGGTCTAGACCTAGAACTTTCCCTACAACCTTTGCATTTTCTCTGATAAATATCTATGGTAGTTCGAACTTGACAATTATCCATAGACAAGCTTTTCTCTGCAACTGGTAATAAAATAAAAGAGGTATCTATGTAATCTATACATAGACAAGTCATTTCTTTCTTTACAAAATATTTATTAAAGTCAAATGTCAACTAAGACAAAATCTCGAAGAGCGCGGGACGAACAAAGATGAATTTTGGCCAGGAGGTAACTTATAGCTAGTACACGTCATCCTTTGAGAACGGGTATTTCTGGAGGTTTAAGGGCAAGTTTAAATTTATGCGGACAAAGTCGCGGGAAAGAGCTAATATCTTATATAAGTAAATAACTTAAGATCCCTTTCCGAAATTTCGTCAAACAAATATATATGTGTACTTTTTATAAGCAATATTTATTATATGTAACAAAGGGCACACTGTTATTTTTCTGAGCGATAACTGCTCTACCAGAAGGCTGGCATATGCGTTGCCGTTCATTGAGGAATATCATTTTAATATATACAGTAGTTACCTTCTCGTAAGTCGGTTAAAAATTAGTTCTAAGTGTATTAAGCAACAAATTCTCTGCTGAATGCTTTGGTCGTCATATTGGATATAACGTTAATGATCGTACGCTAGGGCTATCAACTGTCCATTTATATTTGAGGCCTTCGAGCTCGAGACAACCAGTATGAACATAATAGGACTTGTATAATCACAAATATTGTATAAAATGTTTTAAAGTGCATTTCAACCCCTATGCACATTTTATGCAAATACAAGTTTAGCAACGCCATCTGTTGTTGACTATAATAATTAAGTAAGGACCGATTTTACATGAAGTTTTATCAGGTTTTGGATACTTTTTAGGAATATGCAAAATTGAGGGTTAGGTCGTTTTTGCACTGACTGCCTCATTTGTCCTTTAATATGGAAAATAATTGGAATAGGAAGATAACACGACGTAAAAAAAACACGAGTTTCAGAAATTTTGTGTATTCGGATTACATTAAATCCAAAAAAAGGTAATATATTAAACGGAAAGAAGAAAGAATTACTTCTGTAGAACTTCTGACATCTTTTGCTGTGTATGAGCTAAGTTCTCTGTCTCTCTGTTTCTACTCTAACACCAGATTACTATGACGTAATACTGCCAAAAACCACCTAATTCAAAACTACTTTGGACCATAACTAATTAGAGTAGCGCCACGTATGGAGTCCTTTCACTCTATAGCCGAACTGCTTAAGTGCGTCTGGATACCAGTACCTCTCTTTTACAAAAGATCTGCGTCTTCACGCAGCATTGCAGCTAGTTCTAGCGGCAATGCTACCACATCAAATGTTGGTATTGTTTTCGCGTTTCGTTCGGTTTGTGAGAGTTCCAGGAGTTTTGAATCCCTCCTTAAAGGCCGGCAATGTATCTGTACGCTTTCTGGTGGTGCAGATATCCATGGGCGTCAATATTTACTTATCCCTTGTTATATTAAAAAAATAGTAAAAAACTTGAGTTACCGAAATAACTAGAGAATCGTGGCGTCTTAAAGGAATGGTTTTTTTATTTATTTTCAATTGATATACATTATTTTTTAATTTGTAGGCAACCCTGAATGAAACGACGGCTCGATTGAGAAACGCTTGATGCGCAAAGGTTACAAGTCACCGTTAAGTACAGCTTAGAATATGAAAGGTCAGTAAAGGATGTATGAGGTCACATTATAAAATGATGCGGTGACTTTCGTTTATGTATCGCTATAACCTAATTTTAAAGAAGAAACCACAGCCTTAATAAAGCAAAAGTAAAATGGGCTGCAAGGCTGATTGAAGACAATTTATAAAAAAAAAATGATTAAGGTATTTGACAGCTACAGACTTTGGTGCATGAACTGAGTCACAGGTCGGATTTCGTAGTATTTTTTTCAAAAGTTACGTAATTGACAGCTACAGACTCTAGGGTATGATCTGAATCACGCGTCGTAGTTCAGTCCAGGATGTCAAAGAACTGGTTACAGTTCCGACAGTCATACCGGAGTCAGACAGCTCAAAGTGTTTGTACATTTTAACCTTGAAGCCAACAAAGTTCTATAAAATTTTATGAAGTTACACAAAGTCCTCGGCCACACAACACGATCATTGAAATGATCATTCAAATGAAGGTATGTCAGGCTCCGTCATAAGGAATTATTGAGACATAATAAAGTATTCTTAAAAATGGTACGAAAGTAAATTACAGACTTTAAGAAATGAACTGAGTAACAGACGTTCAGATTTCGTTCGGGATGTCAACAATTTTCTAGTGGCAGGATTATTTAAAATTCAAATACTTAAGTAACTGACAGGTACAGACTTGAGAATAAGAAATAATTCACAGGCAGTCATAGTTCAGTTTGAAATGCCCATCGCTTTCTAATGGCAGGATTGTTTACAATTCAGAAAAGCCGAAGTAAATGACAGCTACAGACTGAGAAATGAACTGAGTCACAACCGGTCAGAGTTCAGTTCGGGATGTCAAATGCTTCCTAGTGAAAGGACATGTTACAGTTCTGAAGAACTGTCACGACAAATTATGTGACTGTATATTGTCACGAAGTAAGTGTATTACGTATAATATTATATCATTGGTGGTAATATAAACTAAATCGGTTCCACGCTTTTATTAATTTAATGAACAGTTTATTAATTACACATACTGTTGTCGCCAGCATTTTTGTAACCAGTTTTCGTGAGCAATGTTGCCATTAGTGGCATCAAAGCGATGGGTTGTTGTCAATGAATATTTAAAAAAAAAAAGAGGAACGCAAATGGCGGGAATACGAGGAACGCTATCTGTCAATTTCTCGACTATGACATTTACATAGCAAGGATCTAGGAAGAAAAAATATTAGAATACTTCGTAATAGTGTGTAACATTGTTATTCAACTCAAATAAACTTTTGTGCGACTGTGAAGGACTGCGTTTTATTAATACATAATATAAAGCGCAAACTTTCGGTTCCTTTTAATGAAAATTGCGCGCACGGAGGAGTATGAAATTTGGCACGATTAAAGTTTATATAGCGGTTGGTTTGCGAATGCTAAAATGTGTACAAAATACGCATTATCACTACATTAGATTATCAAAATAAAACTTCACGCATACCAATGCCAAACGATATAGACCATTACACACACACGTATACACGAATTGTCAAATTTAAAAATGTTGCTGTACAAAGACTTGAATTGTAAACTCAGATCGTAGAAATAGTTCTGTAATCTGTGGTAATGATAAACGTATATAATCAGACTTATCTACAGACAACCTAAGACAATTTGTTATAAATGTATCTTGCATTTCTTTTATTTCGTAATTTGATTGACTGTATTAAAATATTTGCATTATTATTTTAAATATGACTTAAGTTTTTTTTTTAAACTTTTATTTGCCATTACAGCATACTAAATAAAGTATACAATTACAGAAACAGGAGCAAAAACTAGGACAAGGAAAGTGTAACTAGACTCGATGAGTTTATTGTGTATGTATGTTTGTGTGAGTACATTATTAAATATACGATGATGGTGCTAACGCCAATTATAAGTTAATTATATACTAACCTTAAACAGCTTCTAACATTAAGTACAAACACTTGTAAACAGATGACCAGAAGATCTATGTAAAGTGCAAGAAATAAAAGGATTTTTATTTTATTTTATTTATTATTAATACCCATACAACGGCGATATGAACATAGAAGTTATAAATCTTAATATCTAGGCTTTAACAATTATACTGACGCAAGAACGTTTTCAATTACAAGATTTATCCAATATACAACAGGATAATGTTTTATTTATACAAGCCTTATGAATTATGTACCGCATAATAGTGCTCGTCATATCAATCTACGTTAAGTGGTTTTCCAATAAGTATCGTACTGAATTCGTACGGGTGAATATATTACGTAATTGGCTTTTATTTTTACTTTTGTGGAGATAACACTAAGGATGATGATTTGCATTATGCCGGAGCCAAACATAGCTCAAAGTGTTTGTACAATTTTGTCCTTGAAGACTACAAAGTATGAGTAGGCTAACTAAACGCACTTGTCCATTAAACAGAGGGGTTTCAGATACAATGAAAATGTCATCAACTAGTTGCTACCCACGACTTCGTGTCCGCGTAAAATGAGGTGAAGAATTTTAGCCTGATGATATATAGCCTATAGCCTTCTTCGACAAATGGGTTATCTAATACTGAAAGAATATTTCAAATCGGACCAACAGTTCCTGAGATTAGGGCGTTCAAGTAAACAAACTTTTCAGCTTTTAGTTTTGTTGATTTTTCTAAAACGGCTCAACCGATTTCGATAGAATATAAATTTTCCAAATCGATTCTGGCATCTTCGAGTTATCGGTGAACATACATAAAGATTCCGAACATATGAGGGCCTCCTCCTTTTTTTGAAATCGGTTAAAAAGTAAGTCGCTTGGCACAATCAAATTATTTGCTATACATCATAAGCATAAAAGGATCAAATTTTA
This sequence comes from Charaxes varanes, assembly GCA_024363005.1. Classification (NCBI taxonomy): domain Eukaryota; kingdom Metazoa; phylum Arthropoda; class Insecta; order Lepidoptera; family Nymphalidae; genus Charaxes; species Charaxes varanes. Next base: position 5,519,893 of record JANCMC010021608.1, read on the forward strand.
TAAAAGTCGGGTTATACGAGTATCATTGAAATCGTCCCTGTCGCTAAGATGAAGAAGAACACAAATAAAAATAGGGAGTACAGTAATATTTTGGCAAATAAACTTGGCATTTGTTACCACCTGGTGTGTTGTTTAAACAAATTTCGCTGGATGATTTTTTTCTGAACGCTTTGAACACATATTAATACTTTGAATACTTTGAACAATTTGAACACTTGTGAACTTAGGCTGATCATTCTGCTAATTTTGTGGAAGACCCCAAATATTTTGTCTAAAGTAATGGTAGCCTGTTTTTCATTCAAACATATCGTAAGTGATAACCTCGCCAAAATTGGTCTAGTCCGTTTCGTAGATAACCCGTAACAGACAGATTTTTTTTTAAAAGTACGTTTGATAAGTTATATATCTTAACTAAAACCAAATTAAAAGGTAAATAGAACTTTGTAGGCGTTTAAAGGTGCTTTTGGATCCAATCCAAAAATACTAGTTCAGTCATATTAAAAAAATACCTTTGTAGCATAGATAAGATGTAACAATACATCAATATGTCTATCTAATTCCCGCGAAAGCATAGGACTTCAATTAGTTAACTTCTTAGACATCAATATGTCTATCTAATTCCCGCGATAGTATCGGACTTCAATTTGGAAACTTCTTAGACCTCAATATGTTTGATCGTACGTTCGTACGTTGTTTTAAGACGTCGCATAATTGTATGGGTAAGAAATACGTAACTAGCACTGTAAGTGTAGTCGATTTTACGACATCAAAGTAATTTAAGGAGGGTTGACCGGTATATAAGGCGATCGCTAGGTGAAGTAGTTCTTACTGCTGCCAGTTCAAAGATGGGTGACCCATTCTAACACTGGTTTTCAAAATATCTGAGCTACTCCACTACATTGAGTTCCGATTAATGTTACTGGGTGATATTAGTCGTGAGATTGTAGAGATTGTGAGGGGATTGTTCCTTAGTGTACAATTAACCTAGCTTAGATTTTAATAGTAACAAAATTATATATTCAAAACCTATTTATCTAAATGATTCTTAAAATCGGTTCCCAAATAACGGAGAAAGCGGTGAATATAATACCTCCCCAATTCCCAACTTCAATATTAGAGGAATACAAATCTGTAAATCGAAATAAAAACCTATTATATAACAGATTTGTGCATACAATTGTATATTCAATAATGACGTTTACATTATTGTTTATAATAATATATTAAAAAGTGATTGTTATATTACAGTTTAGTTGTCTGTAATGCTCTATTGTAGAGCTGGGAATTTGGAGTTACAAGAACTTACGTGGGAGGAATCGATATGTAAAAAATATCATACACATTGAATACATAACCTAGTCTTCTTTGAAGTCGGTTAAAAATGGAGAGACGAATTATATGCATTTATACCGTACTAGCCGGTGGAGACCCAAGGTCTAATAAGGATTGCAATCCTTCCCAGTGTCCTAGATAAGCGAATTCGTTGCGAGTGCGAAACGATACGGCGTGGCGCGAAAGAAACAAACCGGCGACATTAGTAAAAAGGAGTACTAAGAATAATGAATTTACAGGACGCAAAGGAGGAACTTCGGAGGAACTGGACGGAGTTAGACAGCATATCCCATGATCCCTACAACCTTACGATTAATATCACAAAGTTACATTAATCGGGTCCCACTGTTTTACGAGCCTTCCGAAACACGGACAAGGTCGGATATCAAATATAAACCAGTGCTAGAATGGGTCATCCAACTATTACCCGGTCGCTGGAAGAACAACTTAACCTAGCGATTATACTTAAAAATACATATATTTTTAACATGGGATTAAATGTCATTATTATACCTACCCGGAAGAAAAATTTTGAACCTAAAAAAATTTGAAAACCTAGAAAAAATTATGCTTTTAAATAGAAGAAAAAAATATTTTACAAAAAAAAACGCTCTCATGTGCGATTTCATCGCACACGAGTGAAGTTCAACTTCAGAGTTTTTTTTTTATCCCGATTGGTATTTAGAGGGTTTCTCCCCTATATTTCGATTTTCAAATGTCAAGGTTACTCTAATAATGTCAAATTTTCAAATAATGTCAAGTACTAATAATTTGGACAGCATAAAAAAAAAATGTCAAATAATCAATATTACATATAATAATGTCAAGTTATACAAAGTGAAAATTTATATAAATTATTAGAAGATTTAAAAGGAGAAGAGAGAGATTATTTGAGATTGTTGTTCTCAACACTGCTCTTTAGTTGTTAACACTAAGTAGTTATTGATAATTTGTATAAAAGCCCTACAAATGGTATTTCTAAGTACACCCAGAGGGAGAGACGAATTTCTTAGCATTCGATGGATTCACTGTGCGAGTACCGAGTCCATCGCGGCGGTAGCTTTGTCAATTTAAAATAAATGTCAATAAAAGTGTAATTCTTAAAATAACCTAGTAAAGTATAGTAGAGTTTGACTCGCACTTGCCCCGTTTTATCTCTAATGTAGGTTTCAACCGCAAAATAGGCTTCACGAATGATAATTAAATTATTTCCACTCTTTTTGATTCGCTTAGTCCTGTTCATTCAACCCGTAACATCTGGAAAACGCAATATCTACACGTGAAGGTTCTGCTTTGATACACGGCAATGACCACTGTTGATACAGTATAAATTATACGTCACGTATAGCATCTTAGGACGTCTGTCAGTTGTTCAAATCCCTCGTTCGCACGAGAGTTTAAAAAGCGTTGCGTTAAATCTCGGCGTTGGCGCTATTTCAGCGTCGTCGATACGAAATTATATCATATACGTGTATATACCTATGGCTTTATAAAAGCGCTGCTGGGCTTAAACTTGGTAAACCATATGTTCTATTTGAATGCTTTTTTTTAACGCACGTTAAAAAGCTCTCGTGCGAATGAGAGCTAAATGCCTGCCATACAATCAAATCAAAAAATGGTTTGTTCAACGCGACTTTTACAAGCTCTTTTGAAACATCAAATACCTTATAAGCTACCACTGATTCGTAAAAGTCGATCCAGGTCCGCTTAGATTGTAGAGGATGTGGCTGTGGGGCGAGTTAAGATGACCGATTGCCATCTGACGTCATCCTCGGAAGCCCACGATCTCTACAACCTTACGACTAATATCACAAAATGACATTAATCGGGTCCCACTGTTTGACGTGCCTTCCGAAACACGGAGCGCGTTATGTTCTTTGTGTGTGAGTTATTTATTTTTAAAATAATCTTTTTAGCTACAAGTACAAATTGCTCATAAAATCTATTTAATTTCCACAAACCTAGCTTTCTAATCGATACCTCACACACAAATTGTTGTAAACCCAAATTCTCAACTTAACAGTAGAGCGTTTCAAACATGTAAATTGAAATAAAATCTTCATTATTTAACATATTTGTATATACAATTATTTATGCAATAATGACGTTTACGTTATTGTACACAATACAATACAATACAATACAATACAATACAATACAATACAATACAATACAATACAATACAATACAATACAATATTTGACAGAATGTCCTGTGGTGGAATGCCGATGCCGATATTAGTTCGAGAATTCCGCGGAACACTCCCCATGATACATGCGGTAAAAGATGCAGAGTGAACCCATATCTCTCCGCATAGCCAAGGATCGAGCCGAACGGAAAGAGCTGGGTCGCCGATGATTCGAGCCGCTCTACGTTGAATGCGGTCAAATGGAGGCAGCTGTCATAGAGGTGCTGTCAGTGAAGATAGAAAATTGAACAAATAAATCCTATTTTTAACAAAGATTTTACGCAATAAAAACTTTCGATTGCGACTCTTATTTGAGTTTACATCATTATTTATATAACTACTACACTATTCTCGTTATAACAATTATGTTTAATCGAACGTTATTGGTTTATTTGTATTATAAGTTCATTATTCTCGTCATAATAGTATTGGTAGGACAAATGGCGTATAACGCATTTTTCGTAACGTGTATAGTCGAACAAGAAATTGGTTTGCCACACTAAAGTCGAAGTTTCGTGCTCTTAACAATTACCAATATTTAGATACACTTTTAAATTGACCCATTTTGTTAGGTTTCGAAACCTTGTTCAGAATATTTTTCAGGACTAGTATTTATTTAAAGAATTCAGGACCTATTTTATGATTATTCCAGGATGGTTGGGTATAGCTGTATTCTTCACGCCTGTTGCCTTCACCATAATTTTCAATCTATTCTTCTACGTCACAACTATAAAGGTTATTAAGAGAATAAATATATATGGCAGAATACACTACAAACTGAAAGGATGGTGAGTTTTTAGTATAGGTATAATATTGTAATTTTAAATCCATAAGAATTCTTATTTCAAATAACTCACTGTATTCTTTTCCAATTAACAACTCTAACCCTTCTTAACCCTGTCCTCCAAAGGGTTCTGGTAACCCTAATCAAGCTTCTAGCAACCATACTTAAGAATCTGGTATCCCTACTTGAAAATCTGGTTATCACACTTAAAGAATCTTGGAACCATACTTGAGAATATGGTAATCCCACTTAAATCAAATCCAAATATGTTTTATTCAAATAGACTTTTGAATTGTCAAATATTTTTCTTTGCACACTTTGTATTATATTCTCTTGTCATTATTGTCATCTATGTGTGTATCAATTAAGTTTTTAAATAAATTAATATTTTATTTAAAAGCTATCACTGATTCTGAAAAGTTGAGCCAAGAGACGAATCAGCTAGAAACTCGAATATATCTATCTCTATGAAACAGATAAGTGACGAAAGAAATCTTATGTTAATTTCGCTTTCAGCTTCGACCTATTCATGCAGCTGTTCCTGATAATGACCACAGCTTGGCTTTTCCTTCTGCTGTCGTGGCTGAACTTTGATGGCCTGCTGTATGCCCACATAGTGGTCAACCTGCTCCAGGCTGTGCTGATATTCTACGTGTGTATAGCGAGACAGTCCCACGTCACGTTCCTTCTGAGGAAGACCTGTTGCTACGCTCAGCCTGTGCCCACTGGTGAGTGGGGAGACGAAATGACTCATATGAATGGGGGTAACTATTGAAATTATATAATACACCTGGACTAGTGTAAAATTACTTGGCATAAATTCAACAGTATATGTATGTATCTTATATATAATTCCAAATAATGAAAAAACTTGGAAACCCAAGTTCTAAAAATACTAAATTGGAAAATAGAAAATAACACCAGACTGCCCATATTCTGTTTTCTTCTTAAGGCTGATTTACATTAGACGAGTTAATGCTCATTCTACCCCTACTCTATCAAAATCTTGTAGTTTATACAGACATTTTGTTGTTCTGAGTTCACAAAGATTCTAATTCTTATTCAAGTTTTTGGCTCATTGATATTTTGGTCTAAATGCTAAGAATGAGCTTTCGTTTACACAAAAAAAAATCCAGTAAGAATGCTAGTGGTCTAATTCCATGATCGTTTGGTGTAAACCCACCTTTATGAACCTTGTAAATCTAGCTTTAGAGTTGAATATTTTATTACTATAATATGAAATAATATTTAGAAATATAAAATATGGATTACTAAAGTAATTTTATACTTATCCGCTAGTTCTTACTTGGGTTAAAGTCCGATTGAAAATGTCGAAATTACACTTTACCATGGTTTTTTGAATCGTTTAAAAAATGAATTAAATAATTATAAAGTAGTATTAAATGTTATGCATTTTAGAGGTTCCACAAAACACCAATAGCGCAATGGTTGAAAGGTTGGACTAAAATATGTGTACTTGTTTCGAAGCCTCACGCTGCTGGACTATAATTGCTATTACCACTTCTAGTACAAGCTTCAGGCTTGGCTGGAGAAGAAGTGGGAATATTAGGCATCGTCCTAATAGAAAGCGAATGCGCGATTTGAGCGAACTGTTCGTATAAACGTGCGATCAAACATAGTAACGTTTGAGAAGTGTCCTAATTGAAGACGATGCAATCGCATGACTTAGATTTAAGACGTTTGATCGCATGTTCCTATGAACTAAGTTCGATCGCATCGCACATTCGGGTTCTATAACGACGATTGCTTAGACATATCTAAATTATTCCTCGAATATTTTAAAGATATATATTTACAATTTCTTTATTAATAGAAACTTTTCAATGTGTCATATGTGCCTTAGAATAAATTGAAAAAAAAAACAGTATTGTTCAAAGCAATTGGTTGTTAAGTAGAAATGCTTATTGTAGGTGCTGGTTGTATGGTTATTGTATTAAATGTAATTTTGGTAAAGATGTTACAGTCTAAAAATGCACACCCCCTTCACTAACTAATTGCAACGCTTGCTTGTGTGTGTGCATCGTTTTTATTGTAAACTCAAACTCAACCGCGCGCTGTAAGTCAATGATATTGACGAGCTTGTGTGTTTGCGTTTACACGCTATTTTGCATATAGAGATGAATACTTTGGAGGGGCGTGCATTTATAGACTGTACGCACTCTAATGAGGGCTAACTTACGTGAATTATATATTGAATATTTTTTTTATATAACTGTCCTAAGTAATTTTGTAACTATATCTATATACAAATTGAGCTTCATATAAGATTACGAAAATATCATGAAATTAAAAGAAATTAGACCTCATTGTCGAACTGTCGTAATCCCCCATATAACAACTATTGCCAAAGAGCCATGGAATGCAGCATAATAAGTGTAAAACGAACTGATAGAGTTCGTAACACCCCCCTGTTCCATTACTGGGGTACTGGATGTAGGGAAGAAATCAGCAAAGTTGAAGTGGGAATGGGCTGGACTAACGGCATGAATGGAACCGCAAAAGTGAGTCAATATCGCGACTTCCTAGATGCCCATCAATGGCTGACCACAACCCGGCAGGCCGAGGAAGAGGCCAGAAAAAGGTTTAACAAAGAAATTACTTAAAAACTGGGTATAATTTGTGTATTAAGATAAATGTGCAAGCAAGCTGCAACAAGCTGACCAATTTCTAACATGTTAAATCATGATATTATTTGGAAAAGAAGTCAAAAAGTTTTATAGTGGAAATGAATTCAAGCAAATGTTGAAAGTTGTATTTCACTTGCGCTTACTTTTAACAGATATATACTAGGACTACTTTAGGTGTGCTTAATATTTCAATTTCTCCTCAAACTATGCTATGCTAATTGAAAAAGTTGCATGGATTTTGTTCATCTTTGCCTTTGTGGAGTTAATAGAGGCTTTAATATGACCGATTTATTTTAAAAATTTGCAGGAGTGTTGATGTGGGAAGTGTTCACCTGTGGGAAAGTGCCCTACGGGAAAATGAAGAATTCGGAAGTGGTGGAAATGGTGCAGCGAGGTCAGGTGCTCGAGAAACCTAAGGGATGTTTAAATGAAATATACAATGTGAGTAATTTTTATATTATGTTGTTTTGTGTGTGTGTGTGTGTATTACAATACACGCAAATAATACACCACGTTGATTTTGACACATTTTCTGAAGGCTTCGTAAAATCTAGGCGGAATACTAGGAAAACCCGTATAAAAGAGATGAAGATTATAGGAAACACAGTATATTTGTATTCTATCCTATGTCGCTGCCAAAAACCTACATAATCATTTTGCCTATATCTGTTCTTTTCATAAAATCAATTCACTGTCCGTCCGAAAAGAAGGTATATTTTAATATCAAATGAAAAGAATACTTCAATATTTTTAAAGCCATGGTGGCTTTGAAAATTTGCTTTGATTTGAAAAAGTTGAGCCACTAAAACAAACAGCAAGAAACTGGTTAGCCAAAAAAATAACGATTGTGACTTAGACTACATGACTGAAGTAAAATTTCTGTAGTTCTATATACATATCATTGAACACCATTAATATTAACATAATTTTAAAATATTTGTTTATAAAATTGTTCAATAAAGAAATGGATTCGCCTTGCTCGATCACCCTTTTTGTGTTAAAGGAAAATCATATTTCGGCTACTGTAACGAGAGAACATCCTCTCGTTACAGAAAAGATATCGCATTTTTTAAATTGTTATCCAAAGTTCGTGTTTTTATGGTTAACTAGGGGAATCGGCAGACGTTGTCCTGCCAAACCTAGGCATTTTTTTTTATATCAAATAATAGCGCCATCTATTGGTCGCTTACGCCACCAAGCGCTCACCGCCGGCCCACTCTGCCACCGTATTTTAAATCTCTCATATCTTCTAAGATATTAATTTTAATAATATGTTGTAAAGGACAATGTTGATTTGCATAAAATGTATGTAGCTTATTTAAATGGATAAGGATTAATAAGGTATTCTTCAAAATTGCTTCATAAATAGTGTTTGTATCGTTTATTCGTAATTAGCTTGTAGATAAAACGTGTTGAAAAATTCCCGCTCTTTATTCAATTAATACTCGAAAAAAGCATTTAACCTTTCTATTAAAGGCCTTTACTATCACGAATAAAAATAATAACGTCGATGACACTGTGCTGAATTAGTATCTAAAATAAGTGTATGAGTGTTCTTAGAAAATGGTGGATTTTAATTCAGTATAATGTTTACATTCATTGCGAAAGCCCGCGTTGTAAAAGTGACAAACATTAGCGAAACAGTCATCTCTGTTTTACCTTAGTAATAAACAGTCTACTGTTCTAACTATACTAGGTATAGTTCTAACTATACCTAAGGAGTTTATATTTTTGCGCGTAGACAGATAAAATAATCGCGCGTAAAATATAACACCTTAGGAAGGTATTTCATTTTTCATATTTGTTATTCAAAGAAAATAAGTGATAATCTTGGACAATTATTTTATTTAGTAGACGTTGGTACATTTAAATACATAATTTCGATGTTGTGCAAAAATCAATAATTGTGTTACATAATATAAAAAATAATGGATACCATTAAAGTGGTGGGAGAATATGTAAGAGAGAGATCGCCATTTTCGGTGAGTTATAACAGACATCGTACCGCATACGCATACCATGAGTTCAGTACATGATTCTAGACTCCCCAGTAGTGAAATTTTTAATTGGCTTTTTCTTATAATGTACAATTGTTTTTACCTTTTTTTTTGAAACTGAATACTGTATATCGCTATCGCGCATTTGCATGTTGCAGCTGCCATCATATAACGGATTCCTATGACACACGGACGTCTGTTCCTAAAGTAGACTTAAAGTCCATTTTATAGGTAACTTCCACCTGTTATAAAGCTGAACAGTTTGTTTGTTTGTTTGCTTGAACTCGCTAATCTCAGGAACTATAGGTCCGATTTGAAAAATTCTTTCAGTGTATATAATAGCCCATTATGTAATAGCCCATTTGGCGAGGAAGATTATGGGCTATATATCATCACGTAATATTTTTTTTTTAAATAATTTTACGCAGATGATGTCGCGGGCACAACTAGTAGATAATACACCCAGACTCGAGGCGGATATCGAACGTGCAACAAAGATAAAGAAGACGAAGAGAGGGGAAAGCAATAAAAATTAAAATAATAGCTGGTAAAATTGTTCAAATTAGTTCACTCTGCCCGCCTAGTTTCGAACTCGTCTGGATTCATGGAGCTATGCTTGCTACTTATTATCTTAATAATGCGATACTTAAAGGCCAATAGCGTTGATATTTTATTCAAGAAATCAAATAATAACTAGTTTATTGATCAATTTTGGAAAAATCCGATAATTTTTGCTTTAATTCTTGATTTCAACGCAAGTATTTTTGTAGTTGACTATTATTTCCTTTATTGCAAGCTCAATTCATCTCTTTTTTTCTTATGAATGAATGTGTCATACCAAGCTAGTCGAATACCGTGTTCTAAATCTCGTGAAACATTGATGGTAGATGCTAAAGGTACGTGTTTATTGTGTAGAAAGTCACACCAAGATGGAGGGGTGGTTGGCGACGAATGGGGGGGGAGCAAGGGGGAGTTTCCCGGTGCGGCCGCGCAACATCTATTCTTGTCATGGTGCACTAACATACAATAATTAGCGCGCTTGTATACGTCCGTTGTTTTCACTGGATAACGGACCGTTTTACGTGATAGCGCCTTATAAATCGATGAACGCCGCCTGCACGCACGATAAAGCATGACGCATTGTCACGTTCCGCCAGAGCCGAGCATGCGAGCGAGAACGCGGAACAAACGATAGAGAGGCACGATCGGCCGTAGCGTTCGTCGTTGTCACCTAAAATTATCGTCGGTAGTAAGCCAAGTTTACAGATAATCATATTTTTTTTTTGCCTGATTTTTCATTGTTTTATGTTAAACCATTTACAATTTAATATTCGTTATAAATAAGGAAATAGTGTTCACGTACCGGATAAAAAATGGTTATGTGTATAAATACAAAATATCCGTTTAAAAAATATTAAAACTAAGAGTAAAACTTACGATTGGAAACCAATTAAAAATCTTTCAATATTTCAAATGTAATCTTATCGAATTAATATATTATGTGAGCTAACTTGGACATGTTCTCTGTAAATATGTTTAGAGGACTAGGCTAGAATAATGAATGAATAATACGTTAAATCGTCAAGCTTAGTTTTTCAAACTGAGACTTTCATACAAAGAAAAGTTGAAATCATAGATAGATAGAGAGGTAGAATAGACTTCATTGCACACAAGAGCACATAAAAACAATAATAACAAGATAACAAAAGCATTGTAGTATGCTACAATAACCATAAATAAATACATATTTATATACATACTTAATATACGATACATAATACATATATACATATATAAAGTGGTCATGATCAATTGGATACTGACAGGTCCCTTTTACTAGTTTTTTAGAACTCATTAGCGTCTTGCTCTGCTGAATTTTGTAAGGTTAAGCGTTCAATAACTGACCAAATGACCAAATAAACGTCTCAAGCTCACCATTGCTTAGAATGTTTGAAGGTAGCGCTAATGTGGTGGGGGTGCCTGAGATATATGGTATTTCAAATTGTCAGAACTGGACCAAATGGTGCTTCCCGTTTGGTCCCATTTCAGTTCGGCCCAGTCGAAAGTACCTTAGATAACAAAAAAAAATTCAGTTGAATTGATGAATTGGGAACATCCTCCTTTTTTTTTAATCGGCTGATGAATATAGTTAAAATAATCGCCAAAATTTAAAAATTGTTAATATTTCATGACTATTAGATCGTATGCCTGATGACATGGGGCCTGGTGTGCGGCGTGTGCGGCAAGCGGCCCGACGCGTACGGCGCCAGCGACTGTTGCAACAAAGGCGCCGGGTCATCGTGCCTCATGTGGTATGTGACCCTTACGTTACATTTATGCCTCATGTGGTGTGTATCCTTTACGTTATATTAATGCCTCATGTGGTATGTACCTTTACGTTACATCGGGGATGTTCACAAAGTCACAAGTTGATGGCTTCTCAGCTGTGACGAGAAAGAGATGTGCATTCCTGCTGTACCACTTGCGCGTTGAATCTTCAAAAGGACGTTATTTTATTTAGTGTAAGAAAAAACTGTCTAAAAAATATTATATCCTTAGTCGTCTGAATATCTGTGAGTTATTAAAAAAAATAAACGTTTACGTAATAACCAACTCAAATACATGAGTAGGTCTAACACATCGTGCGTAAGTACAAATTATTTTTTTAATTTTTAGTTCATTGGTGTTTTTTGAAAGCGGTTTTCTTTTAATATAAAAATAATTTATTAGTAAATTACATAATTTATGGTATCTTATAATTATTTTACTGTGCCTACACCACCCGTCTTTGCATTAATCTTCTACTATTCAAGGGTTTCTGGAAGAAATCTCTTATAAGAGATAAGTCATCCTGTGTACACAAAATTCCTCGTAACTTAGTTAATATTTGTTATTTTGGTACGTGAATTGAAAATAAACAAACAGAATACCTACATTTAACTAATATATTTGCTTTATACTAGACTAAGATACAAAACATAAGAAGGGCTTCTGGTCGTGCAGATGTCCATGGGCGCCGGTAGGCACTTCGGTGCTTGCTGCCTGCTCGTCTGCCCCCTTGTAACGTAAAAAAAAAATGGTTATTTGTAATTGAAACTAGTTTTCTTAAAAAGTATAGGTTACTTATAAAAAGCCGCTTAAAAATACACCGGGCAGTAGTTGCCTATTTATCGCTCACATCTGGCAGCTCTCCAGGTGGTATTTTAATTATTAATGAATATTGATTGGATGCTATTTAAATAAACGCCGGTCACGTTCCCTTGTCGATAAATACATTCGTTTTTGTCCCGTGGTATCATAAAGTATGCTTTAAACGTGACATTAAAAATACCCCCTTATTAAAACGGGAAAAGGTTAAGATACTATGCATAAATTGGCAAACAAAATAAAATAAAATCTGTAAATGTATTACACAATTATGCTCGTATAAATGACCATTCTAGAAGAAAATATACACAATAAGATCTGAAGTATTATATAAATATACGTCAGTGTTATATTTCCTGTAGTTGGCGTAGTTTCTGTTGCTGTTGCATTGTCTGTCGTTGGTGTAGTTTCTGATACCCATTGTACGAGGGTTACACGGTGTAAAATATTACATCGATCAATTATTCACAAATGAAGAAGCCCTAGTCCAGCTCTGGAATTTTTTTTTTTATGATTGTTTATAATATAATCTGTCACCGTCTTGGGGCATTCGGCAGTAGTTTCGGATTTATAAAACGGGCTGATGATGATGTTTTATTTATGATATATTTTTGTTACTTAAAAGTCGTCGACACTTCACCGAAGATTTCTCTGTTGAAAAAAGATCTAAAAATGTTCAAAAGTGGAGTAGTGAAAGTTAAATTTTATAAAGTAGCCATCTTATTTTAAAAGGCAACATTTACATTGTAACAATCAATCGATCAATCAATCGTTTATTATGTATAACGTAAGACTTTTAGAAGAATAATGGCAACGTGCGACAATTGCAACAAAGTGTAACCCGGTCGCAGCCAGAGCAACTTAACTTAGCGATCGACTCAAATGCCGACCACTGATTAGGCCACGACCTCCTCAAGATAAATAGAAAAATAAGTATTAAATAACTAAACTATATCTCATATCAATTCTTTAGTTTCGGTATCGTAAGGAATATGAGTAAAAATTTAAAGATATTTAACTAAAGTACAATTTTAGCTCCGTTGTATCGTCAAAGTTGAGTCATTGCACTTCCAGGCCAATATTAGACTGTACAGTGAATACATACAGCCTTATTACTTTTTGCTAACGTATATTTACCTAAATGTGCCGGTTTGGCTAGTTTATTATATAAGTCTTTCTATAAACCAGCCTAAGTAAGCGACTCATTCACTAACACCGAATATTTCAAGCCTTTAGCCAAATTGATGGCAATTTGCCGTGATTCGGGGAATTCGCTAGCTTGGATTTAGAATGTAGATTAAATTAAACGATGTGATCCCAATTTCGGCTTTCAGTACTGGAACAATTTAATACTCGGATAATATGGCCCGACGGGACAATGGCGATTCCAACTAAGGCTCGATCACTACTAACCGTTATATGGGTTAGCTATTTTAAGTTAACATTGGACCTGTTTAAAATTAAGGTTTTACATCGGAATACTCCTATTGCTGTATTTTAGCATAATAGCTTTCGCCGTGTAGAAACACAGTATGTAGTATGAACAACAGTGGCCTCAGTATGTCACAAATAATTAGAATACACTCCAGTCCACGGAAAATATTGCAAATTGCAAGTTTGTGAATTTTTGGACATCTATAGACGATCACATAAAGTGAAAATTCGAGTGCTGGTATTAATGTAAGCAATCTCAAGAGGAAAACTTCCTATGAAAAATGATGTGGATTTTGCAGATTTTAGCAAAATGATTCAACAACTTTACAGAAGAAGCCAGAGCCCATATTAGGGCCAGTCAACGTTGAAATGTACTAACTAGTATTGGAGAAACCCGGCCCTAGGATAATTCCTAAAATAAGTTTAAAATTTTAGGTAGCTCTGTACAATAATTAATGCCTTACAAATATTTTAAAATACAAGTTCAGAATATAATTTCTTAGACTGCTTACCCCAACAAATAAGCGAGATGCTAAATAAACAATGTTTCTGAAGTAATTCAAAACAGTAACAGAAATGGAGTAAGAAGAGTTTCTGTAGCATGCATTTGAGTGTTGCTCCATATATTGCTGTAGTAACTTTGGGATGACTTGATGGAAACTTGGGAACATTTCTAGTTTGTCAAGTGCTATGGTAGTTGGTCTTCTCGTGTACAACTAGTCATACATTTATTACTCTGCGGTGGACTGATATGTTTTATTCAATTAGTAAAAAATTTAGGCGCCATCTTGGGCAAGGCAAGCAGCTAGCTATGTTGCTTTGCATTTATTAATGAATAAAATGACATAAGATCCACGCATTTTTTAAACCCACCATCAAAACAGCACAGAACTTATTGTCGTAATTTACTTAGTAAAAGTAAATTTTACACTTCACCCAAACTTCCTTCACCTTCCCCCACCATTTTAAATTCATTCATTTATTTATACCTGCTTTATATAAAACTATTTGGGCCGTGTCTACGTTACCCACCCAACTGAATAGTCTATTTAGCAAGGAATCTATACACTCAGCTTTATTTTCCTATATCTTAGTATCGGTCTATAGATTATGAAGTTTAGGCCACTTGGATTTCTGGAGCTCTCTGATAAAGTTGGATTAGTATTTCACTGAATTAGTCGACAATTCTATCTTATTAAGGCTTACAAACATAAAGACACCCAACGAAATTGCAATCAGCGGTCCAGTTGCTTAATTGTTTTGCCTTGAACTGCAGCAACTCGTTAAGTATCTTGAAGCTTCGGCAAACGGACATCTTGTAAGCCAGACAGTATTATAAGGATGAGTCCTGATAGCTGATTGTTGTACGATTCATTCATTCATTGACAGCCCTTAATAACCCACTGTTAGGCACAGGCCTCCCTTTGCTTTTGTCACTCTCCCCTATCCTCTATTATTGGCAATCTCATCCACCTACATCCCGCTAGTCTCGTTATATCTTCTGTCCTTCGAGCCACGGTATGACCAAGGTCACCACTCTCATTTGTAGACCAACTGCCATCACCACGTTTAGCCATGTGTCCTGCTCAACTCCTTTTCAGTTCGACCATATTGTTTCTGACGTCCTCAACCTTTAGACGACTCATAGTTGCGAAGCAATAAAGCGTACATTACTATCAAAATACTTTTTTATTTAATTTAACTATTTCTACTATTATCGATTTCTTAGGTTTCGCAGTGAATCAAGATAATATGTAATTACACTTTTTAATATAATTCAATAAAGATTAATTACATAATATAATATTTAATTATGGCAACTTTGAACCATTTGGGCTTATTTACTCAATAAATTATTTTTAAATAAAAAGAAAACCTACTTCAAAAACAAAAAGGCGAGAAACTAGAAAGCATAAAATAAATAGTACTTTCATACGATTTAGTAGACACTTACCGATGTGCTGAAGTCATATCAAACAAGAATCATCAAGATCGGTGCACCCAGTCGAAAGTTCTGCGGTAACAAACATAAGAAAAAAAAAAAGAATTGATAACCTCCTCCTTTTTTGAAGTCGGTTAAAAAAGCGATTGCGGTTTTCGTGTTGAACGATAATGTCAACAAGATAAAATATACCGCCATGAACAAACGAGTTAAATCATTCAGTTGATAAAATCAGCAATTATTGACTGCGTGATAAATTTTTGAAACAACTTAATTGTGGTGTACGAAATCGGTCCAAATAAAATTTTACAACGTGATCACTCAAAAACGTAATGAAGACATCGAGAGACGTGCTAACAAAATTAACAATCTTATTTTTTTTGAATACTTATCTCAGCCAGATAGTTGTCATTGTGTGTATACGAGTAGATTATGTTTCAAATTACTCGATATAAAGAAACTTAAGAAATTTGCTTAGGAAACCGAGATTTTATTAACACTTAAAATTGTTGCTATCTATTCAGTTCGTAAATGGTCAGCTGGTCATAGGTTTAAATTTCCATAAACAATTTTTCTTATAATTATTTATTCATTTTAAAAATCACATACATGTTTTATAACATGAAATAGGAACCGTTAAACCGCAGAGTGGTTCGTCTCGGCACTTCGGACATTCGCAAAGATGCACATAAAAGCAACTAAATCGTCTACTTATAGCCAAATATTTGCGCATCGTTAAAGATTTGACATAATATGTTCCGGATTTACTCAAAATAAACATTTCTCTTCTTAATAATCTCACTGTTAGTTTGAACTCTTTGTTTGAAGTGGTTGAAACTCTTAATGGGCTATCAGTGATCACACCTAATCTAACCGTTAACTCTACATCTTATTCTAGTATTAAACATGTATCTTCTTTAAACCCCACAAAAAAAACCCATACATCCAACCAGAGGAAATTGAAAACTAACAACAATAACTAAGAGACAATATTGGCTGAAATCGGTAATATCGAAAGCAATATCCCTCCGAACAGATTACTCCAGTACATCTTATTCTAGCTCAAAGGCAAGGGCTGAGAATGGGGTGCTAAACGCTCTCCCCACCTCATAAATCGTCGATTACAGTCCGAGGGTTGTATTAAAGACGATTGTAATCTTGCTGTTAAATAGATCTGGTATTGAAGTCGCCAAATATTAAACGGTATATATTTTCTTTGTACCTGACTTGCATTCACCTTTAATGTTATTTTTATTTAAAGATAAATTAAATAATGAAATCAACTATACTCCAGTACCAGTCGAGACAGTTGACAAAAAATAAAAGCTGCTTAACTTATTCTTAAATGGCCGTTTTTTATAAACATTTCGTGGAATACATGAATTAGCTTTTTTTCATTTATTAACTCATGCTATGTTTAAGGCTTTATTATTTATATGTTCCGGTAAAATTACCCCATATATAATATAATTATCTAGCACTCGATACCCAAATTGGTGTTGTTTGCGTGTGAATTGAACATTTATCTAGAGCGGCCATTTTTTATGTATGTCGTTTTATGATCTGGGGCTATTCGATCCTGCTTTCAAAGATCTTTAAATAAGTAACCTCATACCTATTTCGTTAGTTGCCAGCTGATATTCCGCATTGCAATTGGTTCGTTTGAAAAAAGTGTTTATAATATTTCTTATGATATGTTTTAATCCTACCTTATACTAGCTGTTCCCGCGACTACGTTCGCATAAAAATAGTTAAAAGAATTTCAATTTTAGGGTGATCATATATAGCTTATATAAATAAATAAATATATAAATATATAGGACTATATGACACACGGACGTCTGTTCCTAAGGTAGACAACTTAATGCCTGTGTTATAACTTCCAATTATTTAGCTAAAAGCAAAGGAGCCTATGTATTTTTTGTTAAATCTGCTATCAGTGAAAGTCCCGTCCAAATCAGTGATTAGCCCAAACGAAAAGACAGACAGACAAAGATGTTTTAACTTGCATTTTCGATATAGGTATCTTATATTATATAATAAAAATATAAATTTCGACTTTACAAACAAACTCTTGAGTTTTATTTGGACGGAATTAAGAGCCCTACCTCACCGAGACGCCATGGCGACGTCGCATGCTACGTATCGAAACGACGCATGCTACGAAAAAAACTTGGCGACGGTTTAGCGACGTCGCCATATTAGAAGCGTAGCCACGACTACTACTGGCCGATCCATTTGGCAACCACAAGTATCCATGGCTACGTAGCCGATGACGTCACCATGGCGTCTCAGTGAGATAAGGCTCTAGATTTGACATTAATTTTGCAGGTAATAATAAGATCGGGTGTTGTTATCGGCCGTGAGGGAGGCATGGAAAACGCGGCGTTCGTAGCCAGAAAGCATATATATGTCTATTTGTGTGTCTAGTAACTAAGGCGATACACGTAGAACATTAATAATTAGATAACAATCAAAACATATTTTTGTTCTGATGTTCCTCATTCATCTTATTCATTTTCTTTTACGCGCTTCATAAAAACAGATTAAACAAGAATTCATGAGTATAAGACTGCAAACTTATTCTTAAACGACCTTAAAAAAAAAAGTAAGTCACCTGAGTCAAAGTTTCTAGCCAAATTCCTACTCCCTGTTGTTATTGATCAATTTTCATCAAATTCTTAAGTGCATTGAACCAAATATGAACAAGAGACGATTGGCCATGATAATAACAATTCTGGATGTAGGCTGCAAGAGAGCTAAGTATTAACTTCAGCTTTTATTCAAAAATATAGCACGCCCCTGAGAAATAGAACAACATAACCTAAATAGAAACTAGTACTATAAACTCTTAATCAAACATCTAATACAGTGTTTTGAAGGGTTCCGTTTGTGATACTCGACAAAAGTATTTGTTTAGTAACTTCAGAAATTGTTCGATATAGCCCAAAAATTTTCCTATTGAGTATGTATCATGCTCTATCAATATGGAAAATTTCAGATCTCTACATCTTGCGGGCAGATAGAGCTAGTTTATAAGGGTGCTTTGTAAGGAACGGAACCCTAAAAGAATGAAATGAGTAAAATATCAACTGAAAATGTAGGACAGAAACTAAACCCACGTCGATTCTGTCCCTAAGATATACAACTTAATGCCTTTGTTATGTACGTAACAGTCCAGTATATATGCTGCAGTCAATTTTCCGCCGTTTACATATAGCGTCTACAATTTAAAAACTCTCGCGGTTATGTAATTTGCCGAAGGCTAAATGTATATTGCCGAAGGCTAAATGTATATTGCCGAAGGCTAAATGTATATTGCCGAAGGCTAAATGTATATTGCCGAAGGTACAATGCATATTGCCGTGACATTAGCGCCCACCACAGTCTCGGGCCCCCCGCGGCTGTTCCCCGAACCGCTTTACTCCACGTGACAGGACTAAAATAATTTATAATTTAAGACTTGCGCAGACTACGATTGTTATAGGAAAACTCATTTATTTTACATAAATCGTTTGCTTTTATAAGTCCCTGCGGATCTGTAAATTCCTTTAAAAGGGGTCACGAGGTTTTAGGAAGCCTTAATTAACTTGCAAGAAATACAAAAAAAAACAGAATGAAATTCAAATAATATTACAAAAAAAAATCAACTTCAAATTGTCAAAACTGAACCAAATTGAAATGGGACCATACGGAAAGGTTTAGCTAAGCCGAATATTCTCGTTCTAACTAAATATAAGCTTTGTTCCAAGAGTGAATACAATAATAGTCCAACGAACCGAATATCTTGCGGACTGTATTCCAATCGTGTACCGTTGAGCTATCGAAGACACACTCTGTAAGTACATATATGTGTCATCGTTGTAGCAGATAAATCTACAGGTAGTTTAGAAGGTACTAGTCTAAGAGATTATTAGAAGGTCATTTAGAATATGAAAAATATGCGGTAAATTATTATTATATAGAGGAAGATAGAAGAAGAACAATCTTGTCCATAAAATAGTATCATTCATATTTTAAGAAAAAGTGATTAATGCTATTTTATCGACAGGAATAGACCATCCCTGGGACTGGAAAAAAAAGGAGGAAAGTTAAGTTATTTTTTCGCAAACACGTTCATTTTCTATAGAGTAAAAAGTGAGAGCTGTGGAATTAACTTACAAAATATATACCGCATATTGAAGTGGAAAGCAGAATAAGAGCATAATAAAAGGTGACTGACACTATTTTATTGACAAGAATAGTTCATCCCTGAGCTTGAAAAAGAGGAAGAAAGTAAAGTTTTTTTCGCAAGCACCTCTATTATCCGTAGAGTAAATAGAGAGAGATGTGGAATTCACTTAGAGTACAAAATATATGCGGCATATTGAGAAAGATAAGTTTACGTGGGTTTCTCACGTCCTGCGCCGCGAAAAACTCACAAAAAACTCAGTCGGGTATTTTTTTTGTTATCATTATTTCAAAATAATTCAGATTAAAAAGAAAGCCATTTATTCCCAAGCATTGTTATCATTCTAATACATATAATAATCCTTTACATTGTAATATGATTTCTGAATGAGTATAGGACTGCAGCAGAACTTCAAATTCTACAGACACATTGCAAGTCCTATTACAATATTTTTTTAATAATGTGTCCGACAGTTGGGCAAAGGCCTCCCACTTTTCAGTCCATTCACTTCTTTTCTGGGTTAATTCAGAACTTGAAGGCAACAAAATTGTCACTAAGTACATTGCCAAATAAAAAGACAACAAAAAGAAATAAAGTGTTTTTTAAAATCACTTCAAGATTTAAGAATATAAGTTATATTTGGAGGGGTTTTTTAGGTTTATTGGCTACAATAATGTCACACGTAAATGTAAATTGGAGCACCACATTTGAAAGGAATAAACGATAAACCTTGATCAGCTGGCAATAAACAATAAACATCATAAAAACCTGTAATACAAAGATCATGATTTCTATACGTCGTACCATGGCGTAAACGTTACGCCATACAAAAGGTTATATGATATTTGTATTCTTTTAGCTGACATATTTTATTGTACGGAAATATCGATGTTGTAGTTTCCAAATCTGTTGTTTTTTTTTATTACAGCTATTTCTGCTATAGAACGTAACGCGATATGTCCCGCATAGAGTGAGATTATATGTTAAAAAGATATAAATTTTTTAAGTCGTAAAAATTTCACAGCCTGTTGAGTTTTGTAGCTGTCAGAATATATCTATGTAAAAAAAGAAATGATTATCTCAAATATCAGCAGTATTCATTTGTTTTCAATAAATCATCAATTTAATAAACGTTGTCCAATGACACAAAAGTCATCTATTGCCTGTTACAATCTATGGAATTTGATAAATGAGTACAATAATAATTTATATCAATATAATTCTGATAACTGATTCTTTATAGAAAGTCTGAAATGCAATTTTTATAATTAATCAAGACAGTTCTAATCGTATAATGAGGCAATTCAAAAGTTCAGCAACCAGCATCTTCCACCTACATTTCGCAGCGAGTTTCACGAACGATTGTCAGCGTCCCGTGAATGTGGAGCACATGACGTGTGCCGTGAATTCGCGGCGTGAATTCACGGCAATAATGTGGAGTCGCCATAACATAAAGCAATCATGACAACAGCTATTATTTATACCTAGTACTATATTATTTTTTAAATACTAGTTTTACTATCATAATACTTATAATGTCTTATTGTTTATTGGCTTTTTAATATCATTCAGATTCCCGTTGATAAAGTTCCATAGAATCCAATTAAATGGGACATAAACCAACATAAAGCAATCATGACAACAGCTATTATTTATACCTAGTACTATATTATTTTTTAAATACTAGTTTTACTATCAGATTTATCGGAACGTGTGTAGCGGCCATAAAAATCATTTATTTGATGTGTATACTTGAGCATCGTATTATTGTTTAAACCCCATAAACTTCTTAGAGTTTCTGGATATGCAGCACTATTTAACTTGCTGTATAAATTAATATCAATTATTTTAAAAAATATTAAAATTGTAAACTTGGCTTTGGCTAGGCAGGGGAGGGAACACTGACAGTAAAGGTTAGTATTCGTTGTCACTTTAAAGAGTCCCATACGCTGCTATCGTTGCTTTCTTTGCAACGCGGTGGATCCGGCACCAGCCCGGTGAATGCATGGAATGCTAAGAAATGTATATCGTTCTAGCTAGCTGTTGACCGCGACACCATTTTTATGATCTGAGGCCGCAACGGATTTAATTGCAATTATAACTTTCTGTATTTTAATTAAAGATTGTTGTAATTTCAACACAATAAATACAGGTAGCATAAATAATTCACTTATTTCTTAGCATAAATGACATGAACCCTTTATATATTAAACTAGATGTACCCCCGGCTTCGTCCGCGTAAAGCTAGGTAAAAAATGCATTCTATTTTTTTTTTTTAAACTAGAACGTTAGACTGGGTGTACTGATTTCGATGATTCTTTTTATATTTGATAGCTGGTGCTTTCCGCGTGGTCCTCTTTCGATTGGGTCCAGTTCTGACAATCCGAAGTCGATTTTTTTTTATAAGAAAGAAATTATATAATATTCGTATAGTATGGATAGATAGATAATACGTGTAGTTACATCACCGGTTTTGTCTACCTATTAACGTTTTATGTCTGTCTTACATTCTTTAGGTATAGACTCACATAAATATGTTTTGTTTAGCACATTTCAAAGGTGAGCATTTATTTTACGGAAGTGTATGAACTAGTTTGAAGCACGTAGTTTTAAAAAAAACGTGATTTTTATCCTCTTTGTATTAAGTATAAAAGGAATGCTAATAATTATCTACATTACTATATAGATGTTAACGAATAACATTCAGAAGAGCATATAAAATATATACATTTTTTTATTTAATATATAAATTTATATATTAATATATAAATGGACACTCTAGCAAGCTTAACTCGTAATAAACTAATTAAGCCAAGTCTAAAAATTTACATCGAATTTCAATTCTTTAGATTCTGGCAGTATATCCCTCCCGCCATTATCGCGGCCTGACTCGCCCCAGCGTCGGTTAGCAAACAAACTGTCGCGGCTGGCGCTGGCGACGCACGACGGCCGCGGGAACCTGCTGGGTGGTGCTGGGGACTGGAACACCGGCCTGCACCATCGGCAGCCCTCCTGGATACTGCCCAAGCATTAGCAATAAATACATCTCACATAAACCTCTAGTTATTTTAAGCTCCCCAAATCCAGCACTCATTAAAAACTCTACTTATTATTATTATTTTTTAAGAATATTAGAAATACTTTTTAGGTATGTCTAATATTACCTTTTTCCCCTCCTACTAAGCTTAAATTAAAACTATACATATCCACCGGCTCTGTCTGCGTAACACGTTAAATTAAATTTGCGAGAGACCTCTTTGATTAGGCCCTTTTAAAAATCCGTTCCTAACGGATTTCAGCTGGACATACTATTTAGCGCAATATTACCGTATTATTAAAATTGTCGCTTATTCTAAGAGATTGGCGCTTAACGCCAATGGCGGCCTGCATAGTTCGTAATATTTTTGTAGCTGTTTTTTTCCCACAATAAAGAAAAAAAAATATTTAGAAAAATTACATAATTTTATCGTGTTATTCAACATTCAGAAGAAAAATATGTATACGTGCACTTTGAATTTTCCAACCATTTTACGACTATAATTTGTACCCTATACAACTGGCCCGTTGGCGCAGTAGGCAGTGACTCCGACTTCCGCTCTGTGGGTTCGATTCCCGCTTCGAGTCTGGGTGTATCATCTATATGTATGTATTTATATATTTCTAAAAGAAATATTTTTGTATAACAGGCGTCTCTCGTATTGAAAGCTATATACAGAATTTTTATATTATGTACAACGACATTGTTATGTTTGACAATTAATATAGGTACATACGGTTGTTATGACTTTGCTTTGACACAATCTTATAGTAAAATGTTATACATGTGTGTATATATCGTTTGGTGTTTATGTGCGCGGGTGATGTTCCATTTTAAAAATTTTATGTATTAATAATGCATATTCAATAAACGTATTAGTATTCGCACATCCTCCTCTATATAAATTGTAATTGTGCCATTTTCATACTACTCCGTCCGCGCAATTTTTGTAAAATGGTACGGAAAGGTTTCGCTTTACGCATTTATATATAGACTAGCTGTACCCCACGACTTTGTCGGCGTGTGCCAATCTTTTCACTCAGAGGTTTAAAAATAGTTTTGGGATAAGGATTAATATCATGTTTATAAAAAGACCTTCACAAATAATGCATTATTTTAGAACAAATTTGATTAGCATAAAAAAGGTTATACTGAGAGCGTGTAATTCAATTATCTTCGAACTACGCATTATTCTTGAGTGTGTTCCGATATACACTGCGAGCACTGTAAGCTGTGACGTCAATTTTGTATACTGTTAAGGTGTTCCATTTTGGTTTGCTATACTGGTTACAGTTTGAAACAGAAAGCGATTCAGTATGCTAACATTCCCATTCAATTTTGTCATTTTCACTTTTTCGATTTTACAAAACCACGGTTTTACAAACTCACGATTTGTCTTCGCCCACGATTTTTTAACAATGTAATTCTGTTAATTTAACTGTTCATTTTTTTAACAAGAGCCGCTTTGTTTTTGGTTAATTACGTGATCGAAGTACTAAGAGCACTGAAGCTCGAAAGCGCCATAAAAAGCCACTTTTGCACTGTGAGCCAGTGCTCACAGTGCAAAAATAGCAACTGTTTATGACGTCATATATTTCCATAGGTTACTGCGGCAGTATACTGGCAGTGTATAACGGAACGATTTTATCACCAATTAATGAATTAAGTTGCGAACTCTACACACATACGTGCGCCTTCTTTTATTTACCACTCTAAAGCTCCCGCGCGAAAGAACTCGTAAGCTTAAAGTTTTTTAATAGTGTTGCCCGAAAGTTACTACTATTTTGTCGATATGATCTACTCTGTCGATAGCACATGTTGTACTGATACTATTGTAACTATCGATATATAGAATTCAACCCCAAGAATACACGAGTTTGCGCTTTAACTGCTACAAGTCCCTCTTTGTCCTGTCTCCAAGTTTTTAGAGCACTTGGTTGCCTCAGCCAGTATTGTTGACTCTATCGACAGTACACTTCGTAATACCATCATATAGTCTATAGCCTTCCTTGATAAATGGGCTATCTATCGATGAAAGAATTTTTCAAATTGGTCCAGTACTTCCTGCTCTGCATCTATTAGCGCGTTCAAGTAAACAAACAAACTCTTCAGCTTTACATATTGAGTCTAGATTTGGTAGAGCACGGTAGTCGTGAGGAATGAACTCATGCAGCTCGTGGGACCAAAAGAAACCTTGAGGATTCCCTTTGCTAAGCGCATTAACGTTAGCCCTCACATCTCTTAGATTTATGTTAAACATATTGTGATGAATGTATGTATCTTGGCACAAATCTGATATGGCAATTGGAGAAAAGTTATTTTAATTTATATAAATTGTATTCGAAAATTTTTTTTATTATGTATTCAAAATGTGATCAGAAGGTAAGTCTTGATATCGTGCGTCCAATTTCGCTGTCACTAACATTTTCTTCTAAAATGTAAGGCCTTTAAACTTTACTAGGAATATTCTACAGGAATACTTTGCATACACAATGTTCAATATGCTCCTTTTCATTGCGGTAAATTTTTTAAAGATTTGCGCTTGCTGTGGACACACCAATAGCCCAGATAGATTTGGGTTTGAACCGAAACCTCTACGGCTTTCAGCCCTTCATTCTCCCATTAACATTCTGACTGGCCCGTAACATTGGCGTATTCAATTACAGAATCGTTGCAAAGCAAAGTAATTTACGATGCATACTCTGTATCGATCAAGGGCTTTAAAAATGCATTCCATTCCCCCCAATATGCATTTATGGGAAATTTGAATCTTTTGGTTTCTTAATAGACTCCGGTTTCAGGTCGTGGACTTTTCAACATGAAAGTAATCAGGATGAAATCTTAACCAACTCTCTTACCACAACAGGACTGAGCAAGGTTACGAAGTGACAAAATCGACTCCTCTCCTCTATAAGAGCTGCTTTGACGGCCTTCTCTTCCATCTCCTCCAGTTGTTGTTTGCGCTCTTGAACATCCTGAAAAACAATAAAACAAATTTTAAAACATAAATACTTATCCTTTTTATAATTTTTTAAGGGGCCTGTTGGCGCAATTGGCGCTGTTAAATTGTAAAACTGCTTTTGCGATTCATATGTAATCAATCAATCGTTGACCGTTTCATCTATTGCAGATGATTGAAGCAGTGTATAGTTTATATTACGAAAACTAAGCGAAAAATATATATAACTGTTGCAGTTTATCACAAAATTAAACAAAGCTCAATTAATTGGGGCCGCCGCCGTCGCTGGTCACATACAGCCCGCTCACCCCGGCATGAACAAGTGTGAGTGTTCCATTTTGCCCTTAAGTCAAAGTCAATAGTCTAAAGTCAAAGTCAAAGTCAGAATCAACGTCAAAGTCAACTTCAAAATCAAAGTAGTCGGATACCTTTATCACACTACACCTGTTGGTACAATTGGATATAATTAACATAACAATGTCGGTATCGGCTTGTTAAATGATCAAATAAACGTCTCAAGCTCAGACTTCACCATTGCTTAGAATGTTTGAAGGTAGCGCTAATGTAGTGAGGGTGCCTGAGGTATAAATTGTTTGCTGTGTTTTTACTAATCATTTTACGAATAACCTTTGTAGAGTCTATCTCCTGATGATGCTTCGGTGTCGTAGCGAAACGTGCGTTGAGGCACATCGTGATGAAACAAAGTTGTCCGTACCATCGCTCCTCGGTTCGAAGATAGGTATCTTAAAAAAAAAGTGTGCGCTTCAAACCCATTAAATAAAACCGACGTGGATTGTATCTTATAAAGTAATAAATACCCGCTTTGTAGTGTTATTTGCGACTGTTATGTGCCAGATGCGCGAACTGTTATGTTATTGACGAGGTGTTTTTGTACGAAAAGAGTAAAGTTAGGTCGATTCGCCAAAAGGCTGGTAGAAGGTTATCAACAACTAGTAGGCTACCTATAAGTTGCATGTCTTTGAGCCAATACTGTGTCAATCCCGTGACTTTGTCTAAAGAAATACTAGTGCCAGACAAGTAGTATAAGGAGCTGTAGTAGAATTATTAAGTACTAGCAAACCCGGCGAACTCCGTTTCACCACCAGATGGCTTTGTTTTATGTAACATTTCGTTTGGTGATTAAAAGATGAAGAAAATTTTTTGTTTGTTTTATATTTGAAAAGGAAAAAATCGTCTAAACCTAGTTTAATGTTGAAATGCAAGATTATCGCTTGGTTACGCTTTTAATTTTTTGACTGGCCAGTTAGCGCTGTGGGCAGTGACCCGCTGCAGGTTTCGTGGGTTCGATTCCCGCCTCGAGTTTGGGTGTATTATCTATATGTGTGTATTTTTATATTTCTACAAAAAAAATGTGTAACAAGCGTCTGTTAGCTATAATACAGGCCTTAAGTTGTTTACCTAAGAACTTTACCTTAGAAAAGAAGTCAGTGTGTCATGTAGTCCTGTATATATTTATTTATTTCTTTGCTTTAATTTCTTCAATAATAATGACATAATTTGAAATACACGCTGTGAGGAGTATAGATTTAAAAAAAAATTTAGATTAAAAAGAATTAAAACATTAAAAAATCACCTAGGTAGTGACCAACTCTGATAGGGAAATAATTTTGAGTGGACGGCTTAAAAGCAAAACTGCTATCCTAATATATAGGACTGTTGTCTTGTATAGAATTTGGTCTTCTAATATGATTTCATATGAGCATAGCCGCAAGTAGATACTAGTATACTCCTGGATAAGTATCTATACCATTTTTTTTTATTTGATGCCATTTGATTCGCAACTAATTGATAATAAATTCAATTCCTCGTTGATGAATCATTAATCCTCTAGGGTTCCGTAGTACTACAAGGAATCCTTATAACTTCACTCTGTCCGTCCATCCGTCCGTTTGTCTGCCCGTAAGGTGGTCCCCCCCCTAGCGTTTCCAAACTATCAGACGTAGAGACTTAAAATTTTCCATGTTGATAGAGCTTGTTAAAAACTCATAAGGAAAATTATTTTGAACGAAATCGAAAAACAACTTTTGAAGTTATTTAACAACTACGTTTATAGCGTGTCAGATACGGAACCCTTCTATATAAGCGTGTCCTCATACGCTCTTGGCTATTTTATATTGCATAGTGCCCGTTACTTTATCTACTTTTGCGGGTAGAACTAAAAATTTAATCTAATTTCGACATTACAAATATATAATTTAATCTTATTTATTAATACAGATTTCCAATAATTGGTACAGCTTAATAATACAGTGCTCCAATAAGCGCGATACAAGATGGATTATTGAAATCCGTACTGAAATTAAGCGGGATGATAAGACCTGGTTGTTACATTAAGGTCGCCGCCCATCTGACGTCGCGGCTTTGCACAACTCACGTAAGCGGTTCGTATCCAACTACTATTGCAATTAATTTACTATACTTTACTTTACTATACTATACTAATTTTGAATTTCACATAAACTCAACAGCTTATTTACCGTTGGGGGCGATGGGTTCATTACATAAGGGTCACCACCCATTTGATGGCACCGTGCGCCCTTGCAAATTTCATACAAGTGGATCGTATTTAACGAATATTTCATTTACAATAATAATAATAATAATAATAAAAGCCTTTTATTTCTCAAAACAAAATTTTACAATAATGTCAATTTTTAACCAGTTTACATTAAAAATATTTAATTAAATTTTACAATAAATTATAATTTTTAAAATGGTCGTGAAATTTAAAACAATAATAATAAGTCCAGTCATTTACAATACTTATACTTAAATTAAACTTTAATAACATAAAAGTAACCATTTAATGGAAAGTTAAATCGTTACTTTTATGTTATTTAGAAGGAGGGAGCTTAGAAGGAGTTTAACTTGAGGGTCATCGCACAATAGAAGACACGGCGCTTTGTAAAAGTCAAGCGGCTAGTTATAAACTAAATGTCGCAATGCCTTTATAACATACAATGCAGTATTTCAACTAATTTAACTTTTGAGAGCTTAACTATACCTCCGGGGCTAAGAGATGGTGATGCGTCACATTCACATCACACACACACCGCACATCTGACGATACGGCAGAGAAAACTTAAGAATATTTGGAATATAATAGTTCGCTGATGCGTTAATTGCCTTTAAATATGTGTAGTTCTTTTAATAACCTCCTTTTTAACTTTAAAATGGATCATGCTTAAGATATTTCGAAGCCACACACTATGTGAGATGTTTATATATCTATGTGTAAGTCATCACGTGATCAAAGTGAAGTATGCGTCAAGAAAACTTTAATTATTACTCATTAACGGACCAGCCGGTTCTGATGAGATTTTTACTAGCAGATGTCGATAGCCTTACAGTTTTTACGACACACGTGGACCTACCTAACTATAGAAGGGAGTTGTATAGTGTTAAGTGTTCGAAGCGAACTGTTCGTCGTGATAACGTTAACATATTATTACTCATTAACGGACCAGTCGATTGTGATATGATTCTTACTAGAAGATAAAGGTAGCCTTCAGGTTCTATATGACACACATGGACTTACCTAATTATAGAAGATGTTTATATAACAGATTTGTAGATTGTTACGTGATCTAAGTGAACTGTGCATCGTGATAACGTTAACATATTATTACTCATTACGGACCAGTCCATTGTGATATGATTCTTAATAGAAGATAAAGGTAGCCTTCAGATTTTCTACGACACACGTGGACTTACCTAATTATAGAAGATGTTTATATAACAGAGTTGTAGATTGTTACGTGATCTAAGTGAACTGTGCGTCGTGATAACGTTAACATATTATTATTCATTAACGGACCAGTCGATTGTGATAAGATTTTTACTAGATAATAAAAATAGCCTTAAGGTTTTATAAGACACATATGGACTTACTTAACTATAGAAAATGTTTATATAAGAGAGTTAGTGTTGCGTTACGTGATCTGAGCGAACTGTTCGTCGTGATAACGTTTATATATCATTACTAACTAACGCAACATTCGATTTTAATACGATTTTTGCTGGAAGATGAAGGCAGCTTAAAGGTTTTATAAGATACACATGGTCTTACCTAAATATAGAAGATGTTTATTTAAGAGAGTTAGTGGTGCGTTACGTGATCCAAGCGAACTGTTCGTCGTGATAACGTTTATATATCAGTACTAACTAACGCAACATTCGATTTTTTATACGATTTTTGCTAGAAGATAAAGACAGCTTAAAGGTTTTATAAGATACACATGGTCTTACCTAAATATATGAGATGTTTATTTAAGAGAGTTAGTGGTGCGTTACGTGATCTAAGCGAACTGTTCGTCGTGATAACGTTAATATATTATTACTAATTAACCGCAGCCGCTAATTGGCGTCAATGTAATAACATCCGCACACTACCTGTATGTACGTCTCACCGCAAACACCTATATGTATGTTATATATCTAAGTGTTTATGTTCTCAGTGCAAATACCTATTCAAGAACAAGTTACTGGAATTACGATTGTTCAATAACCACCCCTCCTCTTCACCTCCTAGTCTTAGAATAGCCCCTCAACTCGCGGTTGTTTTAGTCGACATATGTTATGATATAACATGCTTATATACTCGCGTCCAACTGAATCGATTGAAGCCGTACATTGGCACAGAAAATTGTGTTTTTCGGAATCTTTTTTTATTCAAAAGCCTGACTATTATTCTCATAAGAGAGTAATTTTCAAGTAAATGGTTACAGAACGGAAATGTAAAAGCTATTTTCCACTTGTGTCTATTCAGTTGCTCGCGAGTATATTTCAGCCAAAGAAAGATATCGAATCGTCGGCAAGCTTTTTCCGATCGGCTTGATCCTCTGGCATTGCGGAGAGATGTGGCTTCGATCTGCATCATTTATCGCATGTATCATGGCTAGTGTTCCGAGGAATTGTTCGATCTAATAGCGGCAGCTACATTCTACCCTCATCACCTCGATGTCCTAAAGTCTACAACCGTGCGATTCTCTAGACACTTCTTACCTCACACAATTCCCCTGTGGAATCAGCTACCAGCTTCAGTATTTACGAACGGATACGACTTAGGGACCTTCAAGAAAAGAGTAATAAATTGAACGTCCAGAATAAATGTAGTACTTGCGTTTAAAAGCGAGGGAAAATACATACATAAATGATGTCCCAGTGAGACTAAATTTTGTAGGTCGCGACGAATGGTATAGCAGTGACGCGATTTTTATTTCTAATGCCGGAGCCAGACATAGCTTCATTTGAATGATAATTTCAATGATCAAGTAGTGTGGTCGGGGACTTTGTGTAGCTGCGCATAATTTTGTAGTACTTTGTAGTCAAAAATGTACAAACATTTTGAGCTATGTCTATACTACCAAGTTCTACAAAACTTTGCGCAACTACAAATAGCCCCTGGTCACACTACATGATCATTCAAATGAAGATATGTCTAGTGCCGGCATTATAGAAGGCATGAGGTGTCAAGTTCATAATCATATTTTGTAGAGTTGACTGATCTCTTTTATGTCACGAATGAAATTGAAGATTTGGCTTATTTGCCTATATTTGTTCTTTTATTCATGTAGTAATCGGGACTATTGCTACATTTAATTTATATTGTAATTTATTGTGTACTGGATACTTTTTCTTTTTATTATGCCAGCGCCAGACATAGCTACCTTTGAATGATCATTTCAATGATTATATAGTGTGGCCGAGGACTTTTTGTAGCTGTGCAAAGTTTTGCAGAACTTTGTGGTATTCAAAAACAAAAATATATAAAGACTATAAGCTATGTCTGGTTCCGGCATAAGATTAAGGATAGTCTATGATGGAGATAAAACAACCAAGACAAAAATAGCCGCACGCTACTGTCCATTGCTTTCTTACTGTGTACAATACCATATTATTACATGCTTAAGTCAGGGTATTATAATAGACGCATTAATTATTACTTAAAGATCTGTTTGGATTTTTACCTTCTTCATTTTAGGGCGCTTTTCAAATCATTAAAGGACATTGAAACTTTAATAACACCAACAGCTGAATTACAAAAGGATAATGATGTCCTACTAATCACAGCGAAAATAGCTAATCATTTAACAGGTGTATGTAGTGACATTGGAATAACCCTCTATAAGGCTCACATAGTAATGTATATTGCATTAAATAAACTTCTAAGAAGAAAACATAGCAATGAAATAACATTCTACCAGAAGTATATAGCCTATTACTAGGACCACATAAAAATGTAAGAGTTAATTACCTTAAAAGAAGACAACAATACCATTAAGGAGTAAATAACAATTTACCAGAAGTAAATAGCCTTCTACCAGGATCACATACAAATGTGGGAGTAAATAACCTTCAACGAAGACAACATTGCAATGTTAGTATAAATAACCTTCTAAGATAATAAAATAGCAATGAAGTTATAGATAATTTTCTCAGAAGAAAACATAGCCATTAAGGAGTCAATAACAATTTACCAGAAGTAAATAGCCTTCTACAAGGATCACATAGCAATGTAGGAGTAAATAACCTTCGCAGGTAATTTGGGAATTGATTCCTGTCGCCGGTTTGGCACCGGCTACTGAGAGGATGGGCAGGCCGAAATGCTTTACCGTCTCCACACTTCCGCTGTCGTCAGATTTAGCCTCTTCATTGATTGTTTCCTCTCGAGGTGCCTTCACTGTACACAGCCGCTCCGAAGAATCGCTCATTGTCGTAAGCGGTATGTTATCAGCCGATCTGAAAGAAGAATATATTCTTAGCACTTTAGAGACTTATGTTTATAAACTCTGCTCTGTCAATGAAGCCAAAAATAAAATATTTGGCCTGTTTAGATTACGAAACAGTAGAAAAGCTGTTTTAATATATAGGGGATAAGAAGTATTACTAAGGAATACGATGATACATTTATTTTAACTTTTCATTGTTAAAAGTTAAACAATGTATGGAAAGTCAACTAAAATTTAGTTTACACATTTCTTTTTTATGTGACAGGCGGACAAACGAGCAGGCAGCAGGCACCGAAGTGCATACCGGCGCCCATGGACATCTGCACGACCAGAAGGCCAGCAGATGCGCTTAGTTTATTCCTCTTACGATTCATGACGAACTCATTTTTTTCTTTGCTAACATTAGGCATACCCAAAAGGCCCACTGCGCCAACGGGCCAGCCAGATAAAGGAAGATCCCTGGGCGTAAAGCTCCTTAGCCTGTTCAATGCAAACAAACAATCAAATCTTTCCTCTTCTTCTTCTTAAAATTTCGTTGGCAAACACTGTAACTACATTAACTCCCCTGTCGGAGGCAGCTAATAAGTCCTCCCGCGGACATCGTTTGAATTGCACCGAATAAACAACTCAGGTTGGTGTTATCTCTGAATCTCCACCTGGGCATGTTTTTCTTACTCCGGCCAACCTGTGTTCGAAGTCTATTGAGTGACTTCTAGATTGGCCAAGCCAAGTTACACCCAGATGGAAGATTCTCAGTGAGTAGAGATTCCCATATGAGCTTCATAAAGGTACTGTCTCCCTCCAAAGCCTGCATCTCGCTTCCGAAGCGAGATAATCTTTCCTCTTTATCCTCTCGACCAATAACTGTCGGCAAAGCGCAGCCGCCCCGGGCAACTCCACCTAGCCCGGACTGAAGATCTTCCTTTGAGGCAGTTGACCCTATCTACATTCGCTCCCACCTATTACATACCTCGCCGAATCTCTTTTGATAACTAACTTCTTACTTCTCCTCTCCCTATTACTCTACTCTACGCCCATCTTCTCAAGACCTTGAATAATAATTTAAAAAATAAGATTGATCACTACCATCACTATGATAAAGGTTAAAATAAGGATATCATTAAAGGATTATGCACCGAGTACCTTGCGGATTTCAGTCCATACCTTATACTGTTGAGCTATTGAGGCTCTAAGGCTTTAAGGCTAGTTTAGTCATTCAAGTGGTTTTTTTTCCTATTTTTTTTTGTTTCAATTTGTTTTTGTGGGATATATCCCGCTCACAAATGATTCCATAATCTAGGAACATTTGCAAACGGGAGTATGGGCATTCAAGTGACTTATACATGAAAACGCTCAGAGATTTATATTCAATGAAACATACTGCTTCATTGCAAAAGATTTGTTAGTTCAAGTGCTCGGCAAGGACTCAAATATCCGGAGAGCCTATAAAATACTCGGCCGAGTATCCTTTTAATTGCTCCTAAGAATTAAAGAATTCCTTTACAATGTCATAGATCCCAAATTCAGGGCTCGAATATAACCGAACCCTGATCAAACCACCCTTACAGTAAATTACATCCTTTTCAATAAAAAAAAAATCAAAAAAATCAAAGGCTAACACTTGACTGGCCCGTTGGCGCAGTGGGCAGTGACCCTGCCTTCTGCTCCGGGGGTCGTGGGTTCGATTGCCACCTCGAGTCTGGGTGTATTATCCGTATGTATGTAATTATATATTTCTAAAATAAAAAATATTTGTGTACAACAGGCGGTTGTTACCTATAACACAGGCATTAAGATGCCTACCTTAGGAACAGACGTCCGTGTGTCATATAGTCCTGTAAAAAAAAGATTAACAAATTCCTCAGGAATCGGCAACGCACTGCCAGCCCCCCTGGTGCTGCTGGTGTCCATGGGCGACGCTGATCGGCTGTTTTCAGCTGCTCCGTTTTCTCGTTTACTCGCTTAACCAAAGTCAAATGAAGGGAAAAAAACGCGTCTGCAAAGATGTATGAAATTTCATTATTGTCCTCTTTCGAATTATGAAAATTTCCTTTTTCAAATTTCGAACTTAAAACGCGCCTGCAATGTTATATGAAAGGACAATCCCCATCGTAGTATGGGGCACAGTACAGTGTTGCGTCAATACCAAAGTTGTATTAAATGTCTTACAACATTACCAATTACCATTTACAATTATCATTTTTGACCTCTGAACCGGAGCTTAAAAGTTATCTTCCAAAAATATAATATAACCTCAAACTGAACGTAAGCTGTCTGATCCTAAATAACAAGAGTTTATCATGATTCGCTTGCCTCTTCGAAGATTGTAAAAAGTTGATCATTATAATTTCTCAACCTTCAACCTTCTGCCCAAGCACAAAGTCAACTCTTATCAGATCAAGGTATGTTTCCTTTGTAGTTTGTTTTTTAACAATCGACTTGCATACACATAAAGATGAACCGTATTGAATTGAATTCATTTTTCCAAACACAACTTTTTTCCTAGTTGCCACGATGTAAATAACTCTGCCGAAGCGTCGCGAATGAATAGTGAGAAGAATATGATCCGCAAAAATAATATTAAAAAAAAATAATACATTTTTTTTTTCATTTTTAATGGCCATGACAATGTTAAAGAAGCCATAGATAACATACATAAAATAATAGTTCACATTACGTTAAAAATTCGATAGAAACCATAGATAATAAACATAAAAATTTTAAAAGTGTAGTTCACATTGCTTTAAAAATTCGTCATCATAGCTATGCTTCCATGTTTAAAGCTGTTCATACCAATTGCTAGCGTTTTTACATGACTTTTTTTAGTGCGGTGACAGACTAAATTACTCTTCCCAAGAGAAAATTTTAAAATAAACAAAAAGAGAAAAAATCCTTAATTACTACATATAAAAGTGTGTGTGTGTGTTTGTGTGTGTGTATATGTGTGTGTGTGTGTGTGTGTGTGTATGTATTAGTAACAGGAAGTATAGTTATTTCACTATGTATAAAAGGTTTTCGGTTATATCGTACGATAAGGTTTGGAGCCAATTTATCATTTTTCTTTTACAATCAAATTTATTTAATGCATACAAATTCAGAACCTTGTTAATTTTATTATATAACACTTTTGATAGCCTATTATATTGATTTGAAGCAAAGCTGTTTTAGTAGCCAGGATTGGAACTGTGAATTTCTTTCTTCTATTATGCATTTTAGGATCTAACTTAAGAATTTGTGCACTTTAAGGCTAGCTAGAATGAGAATGAACCACTGTTCTAATAATAATTTATCTACTAAGTTGTTAGTATACATTGCAATAAGGAAATATCTGTACACCCTTGGCCAAACGTATTTGTTAAATAACTTCAAAAGTTGTTGTCCGATTTCGTTCAGAATAATTTTCCTAATGAGTTTTTAGCATCTTCTATCAACATGGAAATTTTCAAGTCTCTATGTCTAATAGTTTGGAAATGCTAGGGGGGTACTTTACGGGCAGACAGACGGTCGGAGCGAAATTATAAGGGTTCCTTGTAGTACTACGGAACCCTAATAAAGGAGTCATTGCTGGCGCACCTTCGGAATTTGGCCGAAATTTTGAATTAAGGTATTAATTAACCGACTGGGCTATTTAGTGACGTCGAGGATGCACGATTTATACGAAAATAAAATTAAGACCCGGTGGATTAATTTTTAATAAATAAAATTGAAAAAATATAGAAATAAGTACGTTAAATGAATATGACTTATTAATATTCATTTAACATATTATAAAAGACGGAAGAGCATCGTAGGTACATACTTAAACTAAGCCACAAACATATCATCAGAAGACGCAGTAAAAGGTGTGCTTCCGAATTTCCTTACCTGTGAAACAGGATCGCCCATTTGCCATTGCCGGGGAAGTCATTTGATGCAACCTTAAATGGTATCCTAATTCTGTCTTGATGCTAACTCTAACTTTAAATTATAAGCCCAAGTTAATCGCGGCTCCTTATTAAGGAACCTAACCCTTAAATCACTTTATAAGCAACGATCCACACACGACATAGTTACGACTTGCAATATTTTCTCCGCTATTTGAAACTTTTTCTTTAAACTTTATTCATTTTCGCCCATAACTTGTTAATGCATAACATAAATTTTAAGCCCGTGGATTCAAATATTGTTTTATTTATTTTATTTATTTATTACAATAAACTTTTTACAATTGTTATATACGCAATAATTCCGTCAAACTCCAAGACAGTTTGTTGACAGGAACTACTCTCGTAATAAACTAAAAACTTAAATAAAATTATAAATACTTTTTTTGTATATAAAATTAACACAAAATATAAAATATATATTAACATAAATCTTTGTAAAGCAATGATTTTCATAAAACATCAACGCAAAAATCTATCAAAAACCACTTGAAGGAATTCCACATAGAAGACTGCATTATTGGCATAGATTAGCATTTGCAAACATTAGCAGTCCCTTCTAAAGAACTGCCTCAAGTGCCTTGAATCCACATCTCGTGAGTAAAGGTCATTGTTAGAAAATAAAAGATTCATATGTCGTGAGTGTTGTGGTCGCATATAAGTCGTATCGTTTACTCTAAATTAGTCCGTCATAGTCCGGCGCCCTTTTATTAGACAGCGGGTCCAAACGACCCTGTAACTGTTATTACTTATTGCTTGTATAAAGGGTTACCTTAAATCCGATTGATGTTACGAGTTCCTACTACGTTGTTTTACGAACATTTCTGTCTTTAAATTTAAAAGTTTGTTTTGCATTGTGTTTTTCTCATTAATCGACAATATACACACCGGCAAAATTAGCGGAACACAAGAAAAGGGAAGAATATATAAAAGTTAGTGTTATTTTTAAACAAATAACAATTAAAGTTGAAACAACAATAAAATTAACATGTTTTCACATTGCTTTGATCACAACACACTTAAAGTTTAGTAAACGAAAAATCAACAAAATGCATTTTTCTTAGATCATTCGCAACATGGTCAAACGGATGGAAACTTTAATTATACCACGGGTGGGGAGCACGAAATACTAAACGCATTATGTTTAGCTCAGGATTTTTTTCAATAAACTTTAAGTATGATTTTTCAAATTAAAGTCAAAACATGTTAATTTAATTTTCGTTTCATGTTTAATTATTACTTAAAAATAAAAATATTTTTTTACAATCCCCCTTTTTTGTGTGAAAGTTGGGAACTTCCCATTGATTTCACACATTCGTATGGATGCTGGCTGATCATAGTTGCCTTTTAAGAAATGGATTGGACGGAGAAGAAGCTGCAATGCTTTTGTGTATTAAATATAATTTTTGGTGTCAATCCGTTTGATTTAATTTACCAGACTCTACAAGATATAACGTCATTATATGGTTATTTTTCGGTTCCGATTCCGATGAACCAAAATACAATAACTTCGGTTCGCATATAACAATTACGAATTCTGTTCCGATATAACCACATCCGTAACATCTCTACTTTATATCTACGCAGATTGTGATATGATTTTAAAAATTTTTTGAGTTATTGGGTTTTACCTTCAGAGTGGTCTCTTAAAAAATGTATTAAAACATCCTTATAGGTAGGTCACGTTTATCAATATTTTGGAAATAAACATGTAACGTTTAAAATACCTTTTGATAGATAATATACACTCTTATCAGCGACGTAACAAGCCAACTATGGCAACGATTTACCAGAACTTCTATAACATGACCTTTTTGCTTATATTTGAATCGCTTCATATTCTATTCAAAGAACACGTCCCAAAGTTTTAGAGATAAATCTTTGAATAGGGGTAACCCTAGATACGAGTCTATGTGAACAATAGGACCCTGCGAATTGCTGCGAATGATGTGCTTTGATTTGTGGCAAGATGTGGGCATTATATTTCCTAATCTGTGATAGAGCTCAGCCCGTAGAATTAAAAATTCATCTCCAGAATTAAAATGACGTTATTCAAAATTTTGTGTAACCCAATTTATAAAAATACCAAAATAGAAATATTTATTAAATTGAATTATATTGTTAAAAAAACGGAATGTATACTTAAATAAAATAATAAATAAATATAATTAAAATAATCGCATAAAAATATATGCGATTATTTTAATAATATTATTTAAAAATATAAACAAGCAAAAATATGTGGCCTATCAGTGGTAGGCACTTGAGTATATCACTAGGTAAATTAGCTCCTGCTGCGACCAGGTGATAAATGGATGACCCACTCTAACACTGGTTTATATTTGATATCCGTCCTCCTCTGTTTCGGAAGGCACGTAAAACAATGGAACCCGATTAATGTCACTGAGTGATATTAGTCGTCAAATTGCTAGATGTTCAGGATTCCAAGGACAGCGTCAGATGGCAATCGGTAATCTAAACTCACCACACAGCCAGATCCTCTGCAGTCTAAGCGGTCCCAGGTACTAGTCCGTGATAACGCTAGGAAGATTATGGTCGCAATACATAATTACAAATTTGAACGACAGGATAACACACTACTTAGTTATATAACTATCAGGTTGTTATATTACTAAGTAGTGTTATTATTGTAGAAAATATCTCTTTTTATCATGACGATGACTCACGACATTGTATCACAGATTTGAATAGATGTCAAATTATACGCTATATTTGATTTTATGGGTTTAGATTTTTTACTTTTATTTTTGGGCATTATTAATTAGATTTTAATACAACCAGAAGTATATTAATAGAGATTGAGATGCTTTCTAATAACCTAAGAGCCCCTGAACACCCAGACTTACAATATTTTATAACAGTTGAAATTTTGTCCGAGCATGCTTTTAATACAGGTAAGAACAATGGCCCATTATGAAGTTTGAGTGATCGTTGCTTTGGCAAATGTGAATTCACATTCTTCATACTTCTAGTGCCGTATACTTGCCAACGCCACGATCGCTATAACTTCATAATGTGCCATTGTTCTTACCTGTATAAAGAGCATGATGCAAAATGTAAATTTCCATTTTTCACACCTCTAGTGACGTATACCTGCCAAAGCCACGGTCACTCAAACTATTTTTTTTTCTTTTTTTATGTTACAAGGGGGCAGACGAGCAGGCAGCAGGCACCGAAGTGTTTACCGACGCCATGGACATCTGCACGATCAGAAGGCCAGCAGATGCGCTGCCGGCCCTTAATGACGAGTTTAGGCCCCCTTTTTTATCTTCCCTTCTCTTATTAAAAAGCATGTTTGTATAATCACTAATTGTAGCCTAAACTCGTCATTAAGGACCGGCAGCGCATCTGCTCGCCTTCTGATCGTGCAGATGTCCATGGGCGCCTGTAGGCACTTCGGTGACTGCTGCCTGCTCATTTGCCCCCTTGTAACAAAGAAAAAAAAGCAAGCTAATTCAAAGTCCTAAGTTACTGCCAAATGTGCACCAAATGCCATCTATTATTACAAGACATGGCGTTCCTTTCGTCAATCAATGTCGCACCTTTGAATAATGCCTAGGCGTTCCTTAGACCTACAATAAAATTATTGCACCATAAGATTGAGTTAGTTGGATTCAAAGCGGCATTCAATCTTATTGTTCAATATTTTTATAATACATTTCATAATTACAACGGTATGGTAGATTTAGGGAATGCCTAAGAGAGTTTAGCTAATAAGAGATGAGCCTAAATTATACTTCAAACGATTCAAACATGTATTGGTTTGAGTTTTACCAATTCTGATCATTATAATCTTATATTTTTAAGATTGTGTTGGAACAGTGATATTAGTCGTGAAATTGTAGAGATTGTGGGAGTGCCGAGGATGACGTCAGACGGCAGTCGGTCATCTTAACTCGCCCCACAGCCACATTCTCTGCAATCTAAGCGAACCCTGGTTCTAGACCGAGATATCTCTAAGAAGACGAAGTTTTGCTCTAAGCAAGTCAAAGTAAAACTTTAATCCAATCTATACAAAGATTTACACATAACCACTTACCATCAAGACCCTGAAGATTTTTACGACGCGTGATCAATTCCCGCTTTACGATGGTTGTTTTTTTGGCAGTTTTTTACCGGCGACAGTTTATAGGTTGCTGATCAGCAGTAAAAGGGGCTGTAAATTGCAATTTAGGAATAATGCGCGAAAAACGGGTGCTCCTGGGATGATGTTATACAGGCTGCTTCGGATTATAGTTTTCTTAGTAAGTTCAAAGAAAAATGTTTTAGGAGCCTCAATAGCTCAACGGTAGAAAAGATGGACAGAAGTCAACGCGGTACTCTTAAGTGACTACCGACGCCCATGGACAACTGCAACTGCAAATGGAAGCAGCTGATATTGAGGGGCCCCCGCCCAAAGGTGACAGCATTACTCCACGTGAGGCCGAACTTGCGCCTTGTATAGTTGCTAGCGATGGGCCGGCATGAAGTACTGCTTCGCCCTGTTGAGGACACCAAGCTTTTTGCAGGCTAATTTAGCCTTCTCTTACAAGTGACCGCGGAACTGAAAATCACTCGATAAGACGACTCCCAGTATCCCGATGCTGGCTGAGGCGAGCAGGGAAGTGTTCTGGATTATGTAATTGTATACAAAATTTGTTAAATAACGACGATTTTATTTCAAGTAACATGTTTGTGACGCTCTACTGTGAAGTTGGGAATTTGGGGTTACAACAGTTTACGTGGGATGTATCGAAATGAGTTTCGACCTCCGACTGGATTTCGCGCCATTTGCCTCGGTCATACGCTGACTTAATTAATGCCATTTGTGACGTGCGTTTTTAAGATTTATATAACTTAGCTAATCATACATTATTATTTAAACTAATTGTGTATAACTATTTTAATATCCAGCTGTAAGATGACACACAATAATAAGACAAGTTAGAAGCAAATGCGATTCCCCTAGATATGAGATAGAGATCCTAGCTAGACCCTAGATAGAGATCCCTATATTACATCTATTTTACAGCTGATACCGTGTTAGTATGCTTGTTCGCTCGTCGGCACTCATCAAAGGAAAACATTGGTTATCCAGAACAATTATGAAAAAGGTAATGTATACATTGACGCAACTTAATTTGATCGAACCCAGAATCTATAGCGAAACCTTCTTCAATAGCTACGTAATGGATGTTGACGACCTGACGTATTTTAAATTGCCATTCGATCTAGTTGCCATTTTTTTATCATTATCATCATCATTCATTTTCAGCCCTTGATAGCCCACAGCTGGGCATATGCCTCCCTTTGTTTCTTCCACTCTCCCCTAAACACGAGTACTTAATGCATAGTCCATATAAATGTACAACTAGTAGCGAGCATGTACAGGCTGTGAATACGTCTTTCAGGTCGGAAGCAGGCCGACAATTAGCGCGGCTAGAGGTTGCAAGAGGTCGTAAGAGGCGGTGAGAGGTGGTGAGAGGCGATGAGAGGCGGCGAGAGGCACTTAGCATTCACGGCTGCGTTTCATCATCTCGCCGCACCACCTCTTACACGCTGATTTAGTCGGGGTAACGTAATAATGCGGGGATAAGTGAATAGTCCTGGGGATATGTTACATTCGAAAATTACCTACGCTGAAATATTTAACTTTGTATTCTTTTGTGCGATTATTTTTGTAATAAGCTGCAAATGAACTTAATATACGCAAAATAAGAAGTTCTTCTTCTTTCTAGTGTTATCCCGGTCTAGTACCAGGGTCCGATTAGATTGTAGACCTGTGGGGCGAGTTAAGATGACCGATTGCCATCTGACGTCATCCTCGGAACTGTAATTCCAAGTACTTAGAATAAGACCCCACGATTTCTACAACCTTACGAGTAATATCACAAAGTGACATTAATCGGGTCCCACTGTTTTACCTGCCTTTCGAAACACGCTGGAAACCTCCAGGATATCAAATATAAACCAGTGCTAGAATGGGTTACCCATCTATCAGCCGGTCTCAGCAAAAGAAACTTAACCTAGCAATCAACTCAAATGACGACCACTGATACGGCCACGACCTCCTCTATTCTATTTCTTAAATAATTAGAGAAAATATGTAGATAATTA
Source organism: Charaxes varanes (assembly GCA_024363005.1). Taxonomy (NCBI): domain Eukaryota; kingdom Metazoa; phylum Arthropoda; class Insecta; order Lepidoptera; family Nymphalidae; genus Charaxes; species Charaxes varanes. The sequence continues at coordinate 5,562,324 of JANCMC010021608.1, forward strand.
TTAATGTCACTAAATTATATTAGTCGTGGATTTTGAGGGATTCCGGGGATGAAGTCAGATGGCAGTCGGTGATTTTATCCCCCCCAGAGGCACATCCTCTGAATATCGGTAGGTAGAAGAGGAAATAAGAAATTACTTATACTGATCCGATGGCGCAGTTAGCAGTGACCCTGCCTTCCGCTCCGGGTTCGTAGGTTCGATTTCTGCCTCCAGTTTTAGGCTTCTATTAACTTTTTATATGATAAGTGTGTGTTATAAACTTGTCATCGGAGGTTGGGGCCAGCAAAGATTGATATTTTTACAATATTTTACACTTTACTGATGTAGTCTATTAACTTAGGCTCTAGCACGAACATTCTCGATAGTTTTACTTACTTTTACTTTCGAAAACGAACGTCAAATAAAACGTTAATGCTACCGTTTTACAATGAAATCAGAACTCGTGCGTGTCGAATCCTAAACGTTACGTCCATGTAAGGCGTATAAAATGGAAGCACGAACCTACAATTGACGTTTCGTTCTGAACTTAAAGGTAAGTAAAACTATCGAGGCTTTTGTGATAGGCCCTCCGGTTGTCCGACAGTGTAACCGTTATATTTAACGTTACTTTGTGGCTGGTTATTTATTTTTTTAATTGAGATAGGATCGAATCTGCAAGAATATATATATTAGAATCTACGCATTTACCGCTTGAATTTCGGCCATACAAACTTTTTTTTTATTTTAAATTAAATATAAAAATTAATATTAAAAATAATTAAATTATTATGCCCATCCATCACCCGGTCGTGGCAAGAGTAACATAACCTAGCGATCGACTCAAATGCCGACCACTGAGTAGGCGACGGCCTTCTCGCTATAAGCTATGTATCGCTAAAATTTAATCTATTTTTTGTACCTAATTTTAGGCGGACGAATTCGCGGGCACAGCTAGTTTAAAATTAAAAAAAAAAACTCGAATCTGTGTCCAATTAATGTCAGTGTAGATTTTAGATAACTCTGAAATTCATGTGCGATGTTAAACACGACACGACATGGAAGGTTAAATTATAATTAACGCTATAACATGAATTAATTGACTGACCTGCCCCTTGGCGCAGTGGCAGTGACTATGTCTTCCGCTCGGTGGGTTGTGGGTTCGATTCCCGCCTCGAGTCTGGGTGTATTATCTATATGTATGTATTTATATATTTCCAAACACACACATACACAGTTCCACATGTTTAATTTGTAGGGGAACGAAACGTGACAGCAATATCATCATTTGACGTGAAAGTATTGACGTCATTTCACGCCGATTTATGTGAGAAAGAGGTACTTGCAACGCCAACGCCCAATGGGACTTCAAACCAAACGAACTGCAAGTGAAGAGTTAACTCTAATTAAATTATACTCCAAACGTCAATATACTCTACAAGTCAAATTTCTGTAGGTTAGTATAAGTGGTAAGTTTTTATTAACTAAAGGGCATAAAATGCTCATTTTTTAGTGTCTTGATTTATCTGATTGACCCAAAGAATCATAGAGAGAAATCTTTGCCAATACTGCTTTAAATGTATACTCTATATATATAGATTGAAACTAATATATGAATATGTATAGTTTGTTTGTTTACTTGAACGCGTTAATCTCAGGAACTACTGGTCCGGTTTGAAAAATTCTTTCAGTGTTAGATAGCCCACCTATCGAGGACGGTTATAGGCTATATATTAATTTTGCCAAATTAATTAGTATTATAAATTAGTATAGATTATATATATATATATAAATATATATAGAGGATGGTGTGAGAATGCTAATATTTTAAAAAGATATGCATTATTAAAATAAAACCTCACGCACACTAATGCCAAACGATTTACACACACATGTATAGGAAATTTAATTGTCAATTATTAAATTGTCGTTGTACAAAGAATCATATTGTACCTACGTAAATCTAAAGATTTGTAACCTAACTTCGACCACCGGGCGATATCTAGTAGTTATTATAAAAGCCAAAACTCTTTTCGAGACATAGAAGAATAACTTCTAGACGATGTTCCGACAGAGTAACTCGGTCTATCTACGCGTTAATATATAAGAAACAAATCCAATCCCTAAATAGCAGCTAGTATTGAAATGTTATTGTATCCGCTGTACTGTTCGGAATTAATGCTACGGGAAAGAAAGTAGCATAGAATCGAACACGCAATAATCATTCATTCATAAAAAAAAACTAATTTTACACAGCCAGGAGAGTGGACCCTGATTTTTAATATGTAATCCTAAATTTCCCTGCTAGTCTCACATTGCCAACCGTGGCTGTTTCTCATATATAAGTACAGTATAGGTTGGGCTGCATTATTACTCACCTCAACTGTGCATCTTCCAGGGGAAAAAACTATTCCTCACTTTTACGTAAACATTATGTACATACACAAACATTACATAGTGATATGTTTACACAAACGTAAACTTTACATTTACGTAATCATGTCACTTTACTAAGGGCACTGAGCCACTGCAGTGAGGTAGTAGGAGTAGTCACAACACTTTTGGTTGGATGCATCATTCTTCTTGACAGAGACATATCATATTTGGCTAGGCAGAGGAAGGATCGCTGGCAGTAAATGTGACTGTTAGTGGCCACTATAAAGAGTACTCTTAAACCTAGTGGATCAAAAGTCCTAGGCACTGAAATTGTTCCTGTCTTTGCAACATGATGGACCTGGCACCTGCACTGTGAATCCATGGAATGCTAAAGAATTCATCTTGTCTCTAAATTGTACCAAATTTTTGAAGGATTTTCAATTTGTATAAAACAAAGACATTTTGTTCTAAGAAATTAGAAATATAGGACAATACCAAGGTGGTAGTGGGTCAATCACATTTTCAGGGGAAGACACGAAAAGAGTGTCTGGAACTTCTGACCTACGATAATAATAACTGTTATTAAGCCAGGAAAACTTAAATTTATAATCTTATAATAGAAATAGGTATATAAATGGTTGTTTATAAATAATTTGGTAAATGTAAAAGGTCCTTACTTTTACTGTAAGCAGTCTTGTTTTTTTCGCTTCCATTTGTACAATCAACTTGGCATTCATATCCTTTTCCCTGCAACAAAGGTAAAATTGTTATTGTTCAAGTTTGTTCTACTTCTCACAACACTCATATTTTGTGTGATATTTTAACATTAGATTAAGGAGGAAGATATGGTGAGATAGCTTAGACGCCATTGCAAGCGAGATGTGGTTTCAAGTAGCCAGGGATAGAAAAGAATGGTTGGAAAGGTGGGAGGCCTTTGTCAACCATTCAGACACTATAGGCAGATTTAAAAAAAAGTTAGTTATAAAACAAAATAATGAAAATTTTTAGTGTTACTTTTATACTAAGATATATAGTCATACAATAATTAGCAATTGTTATATTTGATATAACCCGAGGGACGTTGGGAAACTGTCTTTTATCTTTTAATGCTCATGAAGGTTCATTATTTACATAACAATTTTAAAAATTATTCTTTATAAGAATAATGGTTGATATAAATATTCAAAGTAAAACAATTATTGGAAACTTGATTGTTATGTATGTATGTTTGTAAACAATGCTGTTATACATTCTTGTTGGAATTGCTCTGACTACATGTAGGTTAGAAATTTTTTGCATGTCTATCTCGACATTCATTTATATGAACTGTTGAGGTACATTTTGAGCTCTAAAGGTAATCGAACCGTGAAAGTCATTGCTGTTTCATGACACCATTGTTTTTTTTCCTTTACTTTCAAAAAGCAAGTCCGTGTATTAGACTTCTTCCTACCGCGATACGTAATGTTATCAGCATATAAATTATGTACATATAGATATAGAAATACCTAAATAGGATTTAAATTCATAACAATACGGTCTAAAGCCCAAAACTGACTCGTTACAAGTAGGTTTTAAATGTGATAATATCTAGTGATTTTGATGACTAATGCAACAACTCACCTTTGATTGAATGGGCGCACCCTCACAGCTACTTTTACCGAAGCCATTATCACACATTATACTATCCACTATAGAATTCTTTAGAAAATCTTTAAACTAAAATGCGAATGCGACCTCACAAAGCAGATTGACATTTTGTTTGATTTCATTTAACTTGCTATTTGTCATTTTTACATTCTCGATACCCTGACAGATGTCACAACTCACAGATTATTAAGGTATCTACTAACTTTACTCAGATCAGAGATGATTTTTATCAATGGTTAATCAAGCGCTACATTATTGCTCATAATATGTATACTTTTTTTATAAAGGCATTGAACACGTATTTGCGAATCTAACCACACCTACAATTATGCCAATTTAGTATGTCTTATGACCGATTTAGCATATTTTCGTGAAATTTAATTACCTTATATTAGAAAAAAAAACTTATAAACATATGTTTTTGGCATAAAAGTGTGAAATTATGTTAGGTGAAATACATATCGACGGTCCTTAGGTGTAAAGCTGACAATTTTCTTATTGGATAAAGTGCTTCTTACGCCAGAGCCAGACATAGCTTCATTTGAATGATCATTTCAATGATCATGTAGTGTCGGCCGGGGACCTTGTGTAATTTCGCAAAGTTTTTTAGAACTTTGTAGTCTTCAAGGATAAAAATGTACAAATACTGTGAGCCATCGAATTATGTTGTCAAAATTAAGTGTTCAACAAACCATTAACATTTGTAAAATTACTACTATTAAATCATATGCGTTTAATGTGCCAAAACTATAAGATTGAAAGATTTAGAAGATTTTTATCCAGTATAAGACTGAATTTTTGAGTAGGAAAGCCAAGATCATTCGAACAAGCAATATTTTTTAAATGTCGATGATATTTTTGATATAAAATTAATAACCAGAATTTATGAACTGGCAACACTGGTACTGTGTTAGCAATTCTCATCGATCAAGTGGTAAGGTTAATTTTATTATTTTCTTCTTTTGTAATTAATGTTTTAAAAAATCCTATTCAAATTTTAATTCTAGTGCTATTGTCAAATATATTTACAAATATACGTATAAGTGGTATTAAATTTATTAAACTAGTTGGTCGTGGTACTAGATTATTACATAATATTGTTGATTTTAACTTTTAGCCCACCTGCGAAAATGTCGGAAACCCCAGGCCGCCCTATGAAATATCCTTACACCGTCAGTGCTAAGATTGCACAATTTCCATTGAAGTACTATATTCAAAACCAATGGATCTGGAGGTACTGGATGGTGGGAATCGCAGTTGCTGCTCCAGTGTTTTATAAAATCCACAAACTAGGTAAAAGAATTAACATTATATAAAAAAAAACAATGAAATTAAATAAAAGCGTGTAGTTATAATACAATTTAGTCAAAATGTATGTAAATAATCAGTCTATGTGGATAATCATAAGTGAATTATAACTGAATAATCTGTACTTATTCCACATCATTCCTTTAGTTAAAAGTGCAACCTTTTATTTAATGATTTTATTCCGCTTTCAGCAGCTGTAGGTTTCAACCTGCAACTCTGTACACATTGACTTTTATACATTTTTTCAACCCATATTTCACCTCTTTTAAATTTCATTTTTGTGAAGACAAGTAGTCTATGGCTTTGTCCATTCTATCTCTGTCTGAAAGTCATCAAAATTGGTTCAGCAGCTTGTGTGTGAAAACGTAAAAGGCAGAATTACTTTTACATTTATAATATCATCATCATTTCAGCCTGGGTGCGTCCACTACTGAACGTAGGCCTCCTCCATCAATTTATAATATGAGTAAGGGTAATTAAATGTCTATATTTTCAGCAAACTCACCTGAAAATGTTGCCAAGTGGGCTGAAATGAGGAAGAAAGAAGCGGCTGAGCACCACCACTAACATTCTTAATTTGCAGAAACAACAGAATTGTTATAAATAATTTATATTGTAAGCAAATAAATCATGTCTTAGTTTACAAATAGTTTTATTTTTATTATACACTGCTAGTGAAGGAGTGTTAGTGATCACTATAAAGAGCGCCATCTTAAACCTACACCTGGGTCACAAGTCCCGGGCACTGCTATGGTTCCTTCCTCTGCAATGCAATGGACCCGGCACCCACACTGTGAATCCATGGAATGCTAAGAAAAATGGGATGTTGGAATGCACCGAATGCACCGGTACGCTGACTTGACAACTAACTGTCAAAGCAGCCATAGAGCGGCAGTGCGTAGGGACATGGAAGTAGTAAGGGGAGGAGACCATCGACAAGTGCGCAGAGATTATAAAATCTAATTTGAAACCCAAAAGAACCCTTATAGGATCACTTCTTTGTCTGTCCTACTGTCAATAACCTTTTTTTAGGAAAGCGTCAATTTACAACCCAATACTCTGGTCTGCGGTTCCTTGAAGCTGTGAAAAAAAAACAACCCCTCGTTTATGTTACATTTCTCAAATATTCTAAAAGGGAATCAAAACCTGTAGGATTCTTTCTTTTGATCTAGAAACATGCAATTTGGCGAAAAGCTTTTAAAGTATAAGTATAGGAAAAACTCCGAAAACCATAAATTTGTAGTCACATAACGAAAAAAATGCAGTGAGTTTGCCAAATTAAAAAAATGGGTCTAGTACCAGGATCCGCTTAAATGCGAGTTTACGCTATAAAGAATTTCTTTTCAATTTTGCCTCCAGCGTGTGGATCTTCTTTTTAATCTGTCCGATAACTGGTTAGATCCACTGCGGGTACGCAACCCCGGTCTACCCTAGATGCTATTGTCACTCTCCCCCATAACGTCCGTGACAGTAAAATCCGCATCCCTTTTTTCTTTCCATACATTTGTATTCTTTTACACCATTCCTTCCTTTACTCCTATCTATTTATCTGATTAAAGAGAGTACGCTTGCAGTCCTTTTGGTCTGCAGCCGAATTGGGCTTACGCCTCTGGGTACCAGTATCTCTTTCTCACATAAGATCATCGTGAAGAGGCGGCAATGCTGTTATGTCAAGTGATAATATTGTGGTCGCGTTTATGAGAGTTTCCGGTAGCCCAAACTCCTGTTAAAATGCAGGGTTTAAATATTATTTTTAATAAAAAATATTTTTTTAACAACGATATATAAAATTTTAAATTAAGTAAATTTATTCGTTTTACATTATAGGTTTTCTAAATTAAATCTAAAGAACATTTATTTTATATATTTAACTATGTTGACGGAACTATACTCATCCCAGATGGGTGGGATATCTCAGACTCGAGGCGGGAATCGAACCCATGACCCCTGGAGCAGAAGGCAGGGTCACTGCCAACTGCGCCAACGGGCCAGTCTAATAATTTATGATGACAGTTCCCACTTAAAGAAAATTTTGCTAAGAGTCATTGTTAGAAATTAACTTTATGTATTACAAGCAAAAATGAGCCTTTTAACTAATTGACGTGCAAGCGACATTCGACCTTAGTGTGACATACCAATTTCTTGGTCGACTATACTTACGTGAGTTCGCAACATCCTTTTAAGACACAGGTTAAGGTGGCAAACAAGCATATCATCAACACATCGATATCCTCAAGTCCACAACCGTGCGATTCTCTAGGAATTTCTTACCTCGCACAATCCCGTGTAGCGCTCCAGTGTCCTCTTCTAACTCGGTACCACACAGAATACAACGTCCAGTGGAGTTGACACGGCACAAAATACAACGTCCAATTGTGAAGATACCACACAGAATACAACGTCCATTGGTGGTGACACCGCACAGAATACAACGTCCAGTGGAGATAACATCGCATATAATACAACGTCCAGTGGAGGTGACACTGCACAAAATAAAACGTCCAGTGGAGGTGACACCGCACAGAATACAACGTCCAGTGGAGGTGACACTGCACATAACATAACGTCCAATTGTGAAGGTATTACACAGAATACGACGTCCATTGGTGGTGACACTGCACAAAATACGACGTCCAGTGGAGGTAACACCGCACAGAATGCAACGTTGAGTGGCAGTGGTACCGCACATAATACAACGTCCAGTGGAGGTGACCCCGCACAGAATACAACGTCCATTGGAGGTGGTAGCGCACAGAATACAACTTCGAGTGGGAGCGGTACCGCACAGAATGCAACGTTGAGTGGCAGTGGTAAACGTTGAGCTTTTGAGGCTCTAGTTGACTCTAATTGACTTCAATTAGGACACATGTAAAGGTGCGCGCGATCGCATCGCCTCAAAGAGAGACTCTTCTTAGACGTTTAAACGTTTAATCGCACGTTCGCACTAAGTACGCCCGCATCGCGCTTTCGCTTTCCAGTAGGACGACGCCTTTGAGTTAACATTCCCTGATTGAGGCGAACGAGATATCAAAATCATCAAATAAATTCCAATCACGCAATATCTATTAGAATTATGCGTCATGTATATTCGCCCAAGAAATTGATTAGCCATTGCCGAATATCGTTCGCACGTCAATTAGTTATAAGGCCTATATTAGCTTGTCGTGCGCTACGTTAATTTCTAACAATAGCCCTTAGCGAATATTTCTTCGAATGGGGAGCTGTTTTTGAAAATGGTTACGCACTTTCTTGGTCGGCTGTACGTCTAGTGCAGCAAAAGGTCCGCGGCGAGTGCGCGCTGGTGCTTACAGGACGTTACCAGCTGCTTCTGATAATATGCTAAAGCAAAGTCGTGAACGGATCTCCCCGCATGATCGGTAGTATGCGAGCCAAGCCATTCGGCGTGGTGGGCGTTGAAATCACCAAGAATCACGATTTCTGCGGAGGGGATCCGTTTCAGCACGGAATCCACAGCCGTTTGAATGCGCTCCAAGAGACGGTCGGTTTCGTTATCACCGCTATGGGATCTATAAAGGTACGCAAAGACACGCGGGTGATCATCGCAGTCTATGCGTAGCCAAAGGATGGAGAGGTCCTTACCTTCAAGGAAGCCGAGGTGACGAAAGCAGATATCCTCCCTGACGTAAACGCAAACTCCCGCTCGCAGAACAAAGGAATGTTCCAAATGAAACCCCGGGTAGGAGAGGTAAGTGGTATCAGCCGGGGAAGATGCGTCTCAGTCAAAAAGAGCAACGCTGGCTTTGCCGTCTCCAGGTGGTAATAGACGGCGTTAAGGTTAGAATGGAGCCCCTTGTTTCTCGCATAAGATCGGCTTGAAGTGGCGGCAATGCTGTCACGTCAAGCGATGGAATTGTTGTAGCGCTTAGTTCGGTTTGCGACAGTCCTCGGTGGCCCAAACCCCTCCTTAAAGGCCGGGTACGTTTAAAAGTATAAATTAACCAAAAACTCAGTGATAGTCATGTGATACACCTGTGCATACACACCGAAAATACTTTTTGTAGAGTAACAGAGCACAAACTTTTATTAAAATCTGTCCAGACCCTGTACAACTATTGTATCTTGTATTGTTCGGTATCTGTACAACTATTTCCCATCCATATATCGACTTTCTTATATACATATAAAAATGGACAAACGGGCAGGCGGTTTACTATGACTACCGAGGCCCATGGAAAACTGCAACATCAGAAAACTCGCAGATGCGTTGCCGGCCTTTGAGGAATGAGTGTGCTCTTCTTTTTATTTTTATTTGTACACAGCATTTTAAATTCTTGTTATTTTATTTATTTGCTAATCCTGGACGTCTTAATCAAACTAATTTTTTTATTAATCGGACTCTATCTTCTAACAAGAGTATAGATCCTATTGTGTGTGTAAAGAGTGATTTATCCCGACTGAGCATTTATACTGGGGATGGAATAATTGTTTACTTTCTAGTTAATTAAAGGTAGCGCCACGCTAGCAGTCCTATTGATCTGCAGCCAAATTGGGCTGGTACCAGTCCGGAACCAGTATTTCTTTCTCACATAAAATCGACGTAAAGTAGCGGCATTGCTGACGTGTTAAGTGATAGTATTGTTGTGGTGTTTCGTTCGGTTTTTGCGAGTTCCCGGTGGCTTAAATCTCTCCTTTAAAGTTGGCATCGCATCTGCAAGCCCCATTGTAATTACGTGAACCGTCTGTTCATTTACCGCTAGTAATATAAAAAACCTCTAGTCGTTACCCACGGCTTTGCTCGGTATTGCTTCTATTCTAGAGGTATTCCTTTAAAACTACCTGATGGCGACCATGGTGCGTTTTATAGGGCCCAGAATGATATATTATTTGAAAGCGGTTTTTTTTAATGACTAGGGACCTCTTACATAGGAGGGGCCAGCTGAGATGGGACAATTACATATATGCAAATAGCGATCCTGTGATTCCTCTTGTTAATGCAGACTGGGCGTCCCCTAGATATTTTGGCTCTCAGCCAAGGGTGCCTACCCTCTGAGTCACAATTATGTCCGAAATGAACACTCGACTGGGGTTTGAATTACATTTTTAAGGAAAAATGTGTAGTTCATCCCTTACTGTACATGCTATATGTACTTGAATGACTACTGTTAATCATAACCTGATCGGCACTGGTTCCACTTGTTAATTATGTATTACTTTTTCATCCTAATATAACTTTTTAACTTTTCTATTCATCATCATCATGAAATCATCACCATTGTGTAATTTTTCACACATCTTGTCAGGAGAATCATCTATCGTTACAGTTAATCCAATGTGGTGGAAAATATATATTATATCACAAAGCCGTTCGAAAGTGCTAAATGCTAAAATAACAGCTTGTTCGCGCTTACAGACACTGTGACCACCGCACCGTGCGAGACACGACAACCAATGGGTATGACGTAATATGGACCGAACAATATAAACCGTAAAGTTATAATTGGTAGGAACCAAATGGTTATACAGCTTCTTTCTTTATCTCATTACAGCTTACTTCTATTTATTACAAGTTTAAGCAATCAAACAGAGGGTCTGTTCTATCTTCTGTACATATATTAATTTCACTTGATGAGCAGGTCAGTTCTTCTTAAGTTCTGCATAAACTGCACTTGTTTCAATGCGTCATCGAGAGCAACCTTGCAGGCGCTCAAATTGTTTCTAATTGCATCCTAGTAAAGACCTAAGCAGAACACTATAAACAGTTGATTCGCACCCCCATGTCTGTCATCGCACCGCACGTGACAACTAGTGTGGTGATCCTCATAAAATACGTAAAAATATTGCATTGCATTAAGTTGTCTACCTTAGGAACAGACGTCCGTGTGTCATATAGTCCTGTATATATTTATTTATATATTTATTTATTTATATTTATTACACCAAATACTTTTCCTGATCGATACCGATACTTACGCTACTTTTAACTAGAATCCATGACGCTGCAGACACTATTTATATATTATAATACGTGAAGCAAAAACTGTCGGTACCATTTTAAGAAAATCGCGCGGACGGGGGAGTATGAAATTTGGCACATGTAGAGTTTATATAAAGGAGGGTGTGCATCTGGTAATATTTCAATAAAATATGTATTTTTTGAAATAAAACCACACGCACACCAGTGTCAAACGGTTTACACACACATGTATAAATTTTATTATTGGATGATGTCAAAGCGTTATCATGACAACCGCATGTTATATTAATTCTCAAATAGAACAATATGTGTCCTACTAACCATTTGATGCGCAAATAAAGGTTTGTGGCCAACTTTTGATCAGCCGTTGATCTCTAGTTTAATTTCCTGTGAAAAGAGAAGTTTATACTCATTTCTTTAAGGCCTGCAAAACAACTGCGAGCCAGCTAGTGCAGGAGTTATTTAGATGAACCGGCTGCCCATTTGCCGTTATACTCAAAAAAAAAATAGGTGACTTTTTAATCGTCTTCTATACATATTGTAAACAAAAGTGTAAAGCAAAATAAAATTCTTTCACTTATTTCTATAACAAAAACTCAAGTTAAAATTTTGTCTGTCATTCTGTTTGTCGGTCTGTCTGTCTATTTGTTTCGGGTAATCTACGAAAAAGCTGGACCAATTTGGATAGGCCTTTCACAAGTAAATAGCTGATTTTATAAGGAATAACATACGCTTCTTTACTTTTGGCTAAATAATTAGGGTTCCGCACAAAGAAATAAAAACCAAAATCACTTAATTCACGCGGACGGGTTACAGCTAGTCTTTAAATAAAATTGTTGTTACTAAGTGCATCTTGCATTCCTATTGCGATCTAAATTCCCGGTCAGTGAGGGAAGCATATAATTTATTGAAGAATGACGTCAGTAATTTGACGCCATTACGGGTCAAACTAGGGAAAGGTTGCATTTAATTAATATAATTAACACTAGTGTTTGTACAGTAGACGGAATGCGGTCGTAATCATTTTGAAGGTTTGAAAGTAGCATAATATTCGGTATATTATGCTACTTTCGCCTTAATTAATTATTATTATTGAATATGTTTCCTTAACATCAATTCTGTCTTCACCGACTTTTTATCAAACGGTAAAAAAATTTAACTTAGGTTCCTACCTCACCGAGATGCCGTGGTGATGTAGTCATGGATACCTGTGATTGCCAAATGAGTAGCCAAGAGGAATCGTGGCTACGCTTCTAAATTGGCGACATCGCGAAACCGTCGCCACGAGTTACCTGTCCCTAAATTTTAATATCAATTCTTTGGATACATAACCGGCGACGTCGCCATGGCGTCTCGGTGAGGTAGGGTTCTAACACTATCGAAAAAAAAACGCAACAATATGCAAAGCATTTTAACGTTTTCCTCATTTGTACATTTTTGTCCTTGAAGTCAGCAAAGTTCAACAAAACTTTGTGAAGACAAAGTCCCCGTCCATACTATATGATCATTGGAATTATCATTCAAATAAAGTTATGTCTGGCTCCGGCTTTAGAAAGTAAAGCCGCATTCTATTAATTATTTGAGCTTGATTTATTCCAGTCTCCTATCTTTGAAACATTGTTCTGGGAAACTGACTCAAGTGTCCGTATAACAGGCATTTAAAATGTCAACATGTCTTTATTAGGTACGTGAATTGTCAAAAACTTTGCACGTACGGACACCGGCGAGTTGTTCGAAGTTTTTCTAAGAACCTACGTGCCTAATTCGTTATTTATCGCGCACACCGCATCCAAGGAAAACAAGGTTAGAAAAACCGCCAAGCGCTACATTATTTACAAACTTTGGTCCCAGCTGTACCTTCTGTATTAAATATTTTAGTTTAGGTCTAGACGAATTTTTGATGAGGGTTAGAACTATCACAGAAGATTATTATAATGCCGGAGCCAAATATAGCTTCATTTGAATGATCATGTATTGTGGCCGGGGACTTTGAGTAACTGTACAAAGTTTTGTAGTACTTTGTGGACTTCAAGGTCAAAAATGCACAAACATTTTCAGCTATGTCTGGCTCCGGCATAAGAGTTGTCAAAAGATTTACGTAGGGTAGTACACGACTTCGACTTCCTACCCTACGTAAAACTGTTATGCCGGAGCCAGAAATAGTTTCATTGGAATGATCAGTTCAATGATCATATAGTGTGGCCGGGGACTTTGTGTAGGTTCACAAAGTTTTGTAGTACTTTGTAGTCTTCAAGGACAAAAATGTACAAACACTGAGCTATGTCTGGCTCCGGCATTATACGGACACTTGAGTCAGTTTCCCAGAACAATGTTTCAAAGATAAAGACTAATATTTCAAGCTCAAATACTTGATAGAGAATGAGGCTTTAATGTGCAATGAAAACTTTAAAATACTTTGCATACATTTTTTCGCATAACTTTCCATAGAACCTGATAAGTATGAGACACAAGTGAAACAGCCAAGTGAAACAGCAGAACCACAGTATAAGATAAATGTTAGATTCTGTAATTCTAGAAATATTTTTAAGTAAACTTAACATAATCAAACGTTCATTGGTTACATTATAAAAAACTGTATTTCGAACATAAAAAAATAACATGTTTTTTGATATTTGAAATTTAATAGAATGAAATAATCTCATGTACACATTTTATAAAACTTTCACATATAGTAAACATGTGTACTTAAATATATATTATTATAATAATAATAAAACTTAATTTCATTACAAGTATGTAATAAAAATCAAAACTTTTGCTTATGGGACAAACCTCTGTGGTTTATAATGTGCAATTTAACGATGTTTTATAACGTATTTTGTTACAAAATTTAAAAAAAAATAACAACCATCATTGCCAGGCGGCAATGTTCCTAGAAGGCTGGCGGCATTCCCTCTGTGGACTGCGATACTTATCCGCTGTCCTAAATACCAACCAGCCTTCGAATCATTGATGACATCAATAATTATGCCATTTTTTGACTTCCTGAAAATATTCTCACCGTACTGACGTTTTAACTCGTCACTTTTAATTAAGTGCCCTTGAGATATGAATACTTTACATTGCAGCTTAGAACTTAATTAAGAATAAACCTAAATCCAGCGTTATATAAATTAGCTTATAAAATGGATGGAGTTTCAAAATATTTTACGTTACACAGTTATGCTAAAATTATCTAAAGCACTGGTGCGAATAGCGTTCTTTACGATTGTAAATAATTTGCAAGAAACAAGCTGTAGAAAATTTACAAGAACATTTAACCCCGCTTCTTACGGCGACAAGATTTGATACAGCGCGGCAATAATTTGCAACTAAATTATTGCAATACTGTACACTGGTGGAATAGTAATGAGCTGCGAGAAATGCTAGAGATTGAGGCAAATATTTTCTTTAAAAAACTTATATTGCATGGCGTCTTATGAACACTGTAGCCAGTATAAATAAAGAAAAATGTCAACTTCATTTTCTTCTCCTCGTTTTAATGTATAATTAGGCAGTAAGGGTCTATATTATTAAAGCCCAAAAAGAAGCAACATTGGGGCACGCAGGGCACTACGATGGTATCTTGCAAGCGCACCGTCACAAGCGGTGCTTGCTGACAAAGCCCGCTGAGACGTCACGGTAGATATGCAAAACCAGCGATTGTATAACGCAGGGGCGTTACATTAGATGAGGGCATCTTGGCAAAGGAGGTAATCCTGGTTTTTTGTGGGTATTCCAGCGTTTAGCTGGCGAGTCCCATACTCCCAGTCGGGACTGTACTTTAAGAAGGAAATGGACGCGCGCTGGAATTTTATAGATAATCACATAGCTAATGTTTAAATTATGAATATTAGAGGTCACCTGTGGTGTAGTGGTTAGCATAATGAACTACTATACCCGAGATCGCGGGTTCGTAGCCCGACAGGTGTCCTTAGGATTTTTTAAAGGGAGTAAAAATCCTTAGCTACGCCGTCCTTCGGAAGGGACGTAAACTGGCGGTCCTTAGCCTGTACGATGTCAGGAACTCGTTAAAGATTCCTATCCTAATTATACCTGGATAGGCAAAATTTATGACTCCCACTGTAATATCATCCGATTAGCCATAGCAGCATAAAGTGTCATTACACCCAACAAACAAACAAACTAACGTTAAAGCAAAATGAAATATTGGAAAGTATAGAATTAAAACTACTGTACCACCACAACACTCAAAGAATATTAGCCTCAGTACATGTTTCGTACTGTACAGAGCTTGTATTGTTTCCAAGTCAACGGTTGAGCAATATTTTTTTCCTCTAAATTTTTTAATTATCATTTCTCAATTTACTCAATATGAAAATACAAGAGTATTGGATACTTTTATCCGAATTGATTAAAAAAAAATAGAATTGGGCGACAAAATAAGGTTAACTACAGCCAGCTCAGCCCCTCAACTACACTTCTAAATTATAACCAAAAACACTAAGTCAGGATTGATATAAAACACTGTCAATACTTCACCAATGTGGCCAACATAAACCCAGCAGAGACGTCACTGCTCAGAGAAATTACACCAACAATGTAACAATCTCACCAACTGCAGAACTACTGAATTGTCTCTCGAACTGTTTACTTGTCCAGCTGCTTCTTGAATGTCCCGAGAATCGACTTGGAACTCGTTATAAAAGCTTTCAGACACTACCCTCTCTACTAATTCCGTCTCTCACTATTATTTTTTTGATATTTTTAAAATGTTCCTAACAATATAATATGAGGAATTTCATATTTTTAAGGCACTAATGAGAGGGAGAATGGAGTTCACCACCTGAATGAAGGTCGTGGGCGGCCTGAGCCACATCTGTCAAGTATTTTTTGTGATCCCTTCTTGTTTTTCAAAACAAAGTTCCTTAAGGTTATTGTCTAATTTTCACACTACCCAAGAGGTAGAGACAAGGTACTTTTTTTTACACTATTACTATTACACTACACACCCTAGGGCTACCTTCCCTAGGGAGACCTGCAGCAGGTATAAAATGCAACTTACGCATAAAAATGGAACTACGAAAAAGAAGAAGTGTCTCGGATGAATCCTGAGTAAGGGCTGCTCTGGAGGGATTAGACCACCAGCCCTCGACATCGGTAGGCAGTGCGAGCGGTGCCCCGATGCCGTATGGAACCGTAAGACCGGCAACCCCAGGATCAATATCATCTAATTCGAGCTTGGAGAGTGATCGGCCTCCCGCACGAAGAAGAGAATCCAACCACCAGAGGGATAAGCCACAGCGTATGAGATGGACCCGCGACAATCCCAGGAGCAGATGGTTTAGAACGAGTTGCAGAAATCAAAACCAAAGATGGTAACATCATTCGCAGAAGCTTAGCCAAGGTGTGCGTGCTTCCTTTTCAGAACCAAACCGAAGATTAAAATTGAAGTCAGGTAACTTCAAGGTGGGCGGTATGTTGAAGCAAAACGCGCATGCGTTGAGGAAGGGAGGAGCGGTACTAGCATTACACACTAGCATTCCAGCAAGAATCGTCAGAGAGAGAAGTCAATGAAGAGATCCAGCATTGCGGTGAAGTAATAATGTATATATGTGCAAACAAACAAATAGTGTACTTTTACAAACAAATTTCATTTGCAATAACAAACGTTTGTGTAACAATAAACATTTCAAGAGTATAATTAAATTCAGATTTTCTTTATCTGTAGTTGACAATGTTATTTTTTGTTTAGGAGCTGCTATAGGTTACGGATAGTATATATGTGTGTGTAGGTGTGTATGCGGTCGTGCGTTTGTGTGGCTCAGAGCAGAGAGCAATTCTTGTTGGAACACTTCTCGACGTCTGGCGCGGAGCGCATCGCTGTGGGCCAGCACATTTGACGCACTGTGCTTGATGATGGCAATATGCCTTTGTATATCCTAAGTTTTGCCACTTAGTACATTGCACTATAGTGCTTTTATGTCTGGGCTCCTCGAATATCACGGTTGAGTATACAAGTCTAGTGACATGAAATACTTCTGCGTTATTTGGGGCTGGTTCCAGTTCAACAAAGAATAGAGGCAGTGGGTATTTTTCTGTGGGGTGCAATACCGACGAAATGTTTCTAACATTGTGGCCTATTTCTTCTAGGTCATTTTTAATTGCTGAGGTAGGTGTGGTTGAGTGTAACCCTCTTAGAACCACTCGGTATGATTTCTCTTGCTTGAGTTGATAACAGTGAAAATCGTAATTTTTTATTGTTAAGTGATTTATTAGTTTCTTGTACGAATCTTTATTTGTAGTTTTTATCTTTATATCTTGGAGGAAGGTGAGTTTTCAACCATTATTATAATATCGATCTACATTACAATCTTCATTCATCCCTTCTGACTTGAGTTAGATAACAATTGCTTTTATTTTGTTTACAGTATTGGAATGATTACAAATCGAAATTAAAAAGCCGGGTTGTGTTTCTGCGAGCTTCACATCAACGAACTGGAGGAGGTGAAGCCGTAGTAAAACGCTGAGGGAATGGTCCAAGACGAAGGAGAAGGACTAATCCACCAATGACAATGGAAATGGCTTGTTGCTTCGAGCCAACTAAAAAATGAAAATGAAAAAATGAATGAAAGGACAGCAAAATCTTTAGAGGAGTTGGTTCGTGAATTCAAGGAATTTAAAAAAGAGTTTCTTTCTAGGTAAATATCTTATTTTTATTAATATTATAATAGGAACTTACATATATATATGTACTACCAGCTAAACTTTTAAATATTGAAAACTGCTAATAATTACTTTTATTAATACAATAAATAACCCCCCCCCGACTAAAAAGGTCATCCGTAAGGACGGTCCTATTCCCGAGGCAGCTGGGCCCTCCCAGGCCGAGCCGGAGGCCGCTCGTAGGCCCAAAATCCCGCCGCTTTTCCTGCAGGAAAAGGCAGCATGGCCGCGCGTCAAGGCCATGCTCCAAGGCATAAATATCCTCTTCGATGCCAGGCCGACGGCCATCGGCATCAAAGTACAGGTATTCTCTTCGGAGGATCACCGCCGCATCTCTGCCTCCATGAAGGAGGCAAATATCCAATATCACACGTACGCGCTCGAAGAAGAGCGCCAACTTAGAGTAGTGATAAAAAATGTCCCTAAAGAGCTGTCGACTATCGACATCAAGGAGGACCTTGCCTCACAAGGTCTTCCAATCCGCGAGGTACATCGGATGTACCACGCAAAAGATAAAAAGCAGTACAACATGGTACTCGCCATTCTAGACCTTTCCCCGGAAGGGAAAAAGGTCTACAACATCCGCTCCGTAACTGTATTGAGTGCGATCATTATCTAAACGAAGTCGGAAATTAAAAATATAAGCGAAAGATGGCCGCCGAGAACGCGAATTGCTGATAGAACATTTGTTTTTCGTTATTTTTAATAAGCACGAGGATTTCTGAATGGTCGTAATAATGGAAACGTTATCTTATATCTTAATATGCTTTCATTATGCATTGAATTGGTGATAATGAAGGAAATTATAAAATAAATAGGCTGAGGCTCCTTGAACAGGGCCTAAACAATTAAGTAGAAATTCGAACTTTAATTTTTTTATATCTTTATTTGTAAGTAAAATTAATTATTATTTTAAAGTAAATAAAAGTTGATATTCTAAAATTAATATTCTAACAATATTACAGTAACATAAAGTTCTCAACTGCATGGTGCGATTTTATAATAGTTTTTATTTAAATTGAGTAAATTTTTTTCAACTCTTATTTTCTATACAAACTCAGTACAAATCAGCACTTAATAATAAAGATAAAATTTTGTGTTTGTGTGATTGTTAGTGTAAGTGATAGTAGAGTGTATAAAATATTTGTGCATTGTAGAACATAATAAAAAATTAGCATAACAGAGATCGATAATTTTACAGAATTTTCCTTAAGTCCATTGATGAAGAAATTAGAATTGGGTGGGTTTTTTCGGATTTTCGTGCATATATGCGGCAGTTTTTTGTCCACACATATTTAAACAGCGCTTCGTTTGCCTTAGCGCGACAATCGAATAACAATTTCTTGTTTTGAGGTGTGAGATGTTCATTGACATAAATACGTTTAGATTCTCCACCAAATCCTAGATCAGCAGTCGAAATATTGATATGATTCTTTCTGAAAGATGATATAAATGTATCTTTATGGTGTCTTTGCCTGAATCTGACAATAATAGACCGAGATCTGCCTGGAGTTTGACGCTGTGGTTGTACTCGGTGAATAAATTCAATATCTTCGGCTTGAAGGGGCAATTTAGCATATTTAGCCAAAGATTCGAGTGATTTAGAATGTAGATCACTTTTCTAAACCAGACAATGATGCTTTTTTATTAATATCAATAATTATTGTTATCGATATATAATGGATAGAAAGTACTCTTTATATACCTTATAAGCATCCATAACCTTGAAGTAAAAGTTGAATGAGTCGTTATAAGGACTATCCTGAACATTCGATAAAATTTAAAAAAGTCTTGTTTATTATTTTATATATTATGAGAGATAAAAATAAACATTCATATGTGTGGTTAACATTTGAATTAATCGTCGAAGCATAGTGATATATTTGTTTACACAGTCCCAACATAATATTTCTCTGTTTCCATTATATGTAATATTGATCTTACGCTATGTTGCAGTGACGTCATACCTCGGTGTACATATGTGTGCGTAACACTCGCGTGTGTTAACTTCCATGTAAATATTAATACTGAAGATAACTTACTGATACTATACCATACTATTGAGTATCTACTAAAGAGCAGTATGATCTCCTGAGACCGGCGTTTCAGTTGTTCCCCGCCAATCCAGCGAACGGTGCTTCGAACCTCGACGCTCGTGCACATTATTAAAAAAATATTAGCATACGCACACCTACCTCTATATGTACTACTATTATGCCAAATTTCATTCTCTTCCGTCGGCGCAATTTTCTTAAAAAGGTACTAAAACTTTTCGCGTAATAATATTTTATGAAAATAAAAGCCCGTACACACAAGCTTAAAAGAGTAGGTATATTGGGTTTAAAATCAAGCATTTACTCGTATTTATGTATATATAGACTTGGCATCGCTTTATCTGGTGCTAATTACCATATGTGCGCAATTATTCTGTACGAAATAGCCACTCCACTGAATTAAACGTCATGCCATAGTATAATTTAAATTATTTAATACGCAATATTTGTGCGTTCATTTTGTAAGTACGTTTATGTGAAGTTTTACTATCTACATCCATGGACAAGTGCACTATAAGAAGGTTCGCGTATGCGTTGCGGCCTTTGAGAAATGAGTAGGCTTTTTTTTTAAAGATCTATAAGTCGTATCAAGTACGAGTGGGTTACGCGTAACCAAACTAATACTATATTATTAATGATGCAATTTTTCTTTTAAAGAGATATGGTCAATAGACCATAAAATACTTATGAAGCTCTGTTTACATATTTTTTTAAAATTACGAAATCAAGTTAATTGCCGATCCAAGATCCGAGTTAATAAAAGATAAGATAAAAGATGCTTTATTCAGATAACAAAAAAATTTTAAAACAAGTAAGTAACGTGTCCCTAGCTCCTGAACTGGCGTAAGCTGGGTTTCCGGAGCCAGTGCCCTCCCTAAAACTAGAAACTAGTTACATTATATAATAAGTTTAATTTATAAAGAAAAGTAAAATAATAATAACATAAGGTAAAGGTGAATTGTATGTATATGTCTGTGGTTTTGTGTATATTTTGACATTGTGTATAACTCCAGTTTGTCAGCTGGTTTTGCAACAATATCTGTATGTTTGCAAGTGTCTGAGATGTTTGTGTGTATGTAGTGTGTCTGTGATCAAGAGCATGTATATGTATTTATCTGTGTGTGTGTGTGTGTGTGTGTGTTCATTTGATGTACTATACTATATCGTGTACTATGTATTTTGAAACAAAGAAAAAAATATATTGCTTAATATAGTGAGATTGAGTACAATTTTAGATATTAATTATACAATTATAGAACATTATCTGAAAAAAAAAATTCTTTCTCCTTATAGTCAAAATTTGTCTAACTATTTGATTATAAGTTTGTTCATTTCATTGTTGCTGTGGTTTTTATGTGCAATTTAATGTAATTTAATACATTGATTTACTAAA
Source organism: Charaxes varanes (assembly GCA_024363005.1). Taxonomy (NCBI): domain Eukaryota; kingdom Metazoa; phylum Arthropoda; class Insecta; order Lepidoptera; family Nymphalidae; genus Charaxes; species Charaxes varanes. The sequence goes on from JANCMC010021608.1 coordinate 5,583,700, forward strand.
GTACTTGCAAACGTGTATGTCGGCCTTTATAGCCGGTACTGAATGTTAGTCCATTGAAACGCATTGCCAAACTTCCAATTACCTTGCACAAAGCAATCCTGTTAACGCTTTAGAATTTGCATTGATAACCTCTGATGATATTGAGAAACTGTTACACCGAACTTTGCTGACTGAATAATTATATACGTAATTTTTACACCATACAAATTTTTGAAGCTCTGCTTCGTTTTCAGTAGCGGTCATTTTTGGGGTTGAATGGACAACAATAATAAATTAAAAAATTGTACTTATTTCTTATACTTAATATGTATTCTGTTTATTTTAGCATTAAAATATTAATCTACGTTCACACTCGGCGTGACGACATGACTATGAGTGTTCAAAAGGTACGGCCACACTTTTCCGTAATCTATATATAATTTTTATTCATATGTGTATAATTTTGAAATTGAAATATTCACTAGCTTTGGGAGGGCTCGCGTAGTTTTTCCTATATGTGCATTTTTTTTGACACAATACAACTAGGTATGAAGTTGAAATTATTATGGTTTGAAATTACTATGTCGAAGCACAAATCTATGGGCGTGATAGGTTTTCAGTAAATTGTACCACAAAACTTCTCAGGTTGTGGGTAACAGGGTAAAACAGTTTACCCTATTAGTTAGTATAGTATATAGTTATATAACTTTTCTAAAAAAACACAGATATTTTTGAAAAAATGTAATCCGAGAACAATAACCGGTTTGATAATTGGGACATTACTGTGCTTTAATCCAAACGGTAACTCTTTCAGTATCATAGCATAGCTTTCTCTATAAGCTTAGAACGCTGTTTTTGGCGCTAATCTCAGGAAATGTTAGTCTGATTTGAAAAATTCTTTCAGTGTTAGATAGCCCATTTATCGAGAAACGCTATAGGCTATATACCATCACGGTAAGACTAATAGGAGCGGAGCACCAATGAATAATATTTCAAAATCGGCGGGTTTCCCCTTTTTGAAAGCTTCCGCTGCGTGCGCTACGTAAACGGTTAAAAATTCGTAAAATTCATGTATGACGGAATGGTTCCTCTTTAAAAGTTCTAAATAAAAGTTCGCACTAGCATATATCTATCTTTTAAGATTGGCTCCCTATAACTTGTTTTATGCTAACCAAATTTGTTTTAAAATAATGCATTATTGGCGAAGGTGTTCTTATAAACCTAATATTGATCTTTATTCATAAGCCATTTTTAAACCCCTAAGTGATAAAAGTGGCGGAGTACAGCTAGTTGCTTAATAACATAAGTGTAATAAATTATAGTCGTTGAGGGACAAAAGGAAGTCAGCGCTGTGCTGTGCTTTGCAGCATTCAAGATACAAAAATAAACCGATTTCCTCACGTTTTTATTATCGTTTTAAGCTCGTCTTAAGCAATTTTAGTTTTACTACTAACAGTGTGGGGTGACCTTAATAATCTCGAGCTGGCAGCGATTCCTCGCGGGATTACCATAACCATATAATTATTTCGCTTATCTACCCTCAAACGTTCTGACTTCGCTCAACTCTAGCTGCCTGTAGATACTTGTGCACGTAGTATACGAGTATATTATATATTTATTTACTATAGTTATTATCCGCTACTACGTCGTAGTTTAATCAGTGGCCTGCATTTGAGTCGACCGCTAGGTTAAGTAGCATTAATAGCGGCCGAGTAATAGATGGGTGGCCAATTGTAACACTGGTTTTCAGATATCAGATCTCATCCATGTTTGGAACGGCACGTAAAACAGTTCCGATTAATATCACTGAGTGGCGTTCTGGGGATGACATCGACGGCAGTTGGCCTTAACGCCCCACATCCTTTAAAATTTAAGCGGATCCTGGTGTTAGACCAGGATAACCCTAGACAAGCACACACACGCACGCACGTAGACACGCAACACGCACACACCCACATACACGCGCACTCACGCACGCACATTCTCATATGTACACAACCACTTCCTTTTACAGTAAATATGTATGTAAGTAGACATAATATACCAACATATACTCGTACCATACTTTTATTCTTTGTTAAATGTACCTTAAATTAAAATTTTATGGAAGGGCGCGTCCTTTTGACACGAGTTCTTTCTTACACTCCCTAAATGGGCCCAACCTTGTTTACTACTGTAATGTTCATTTAGCTAAAAAATAAACAATATTTTTTCTTTTAAATAATGTATATAAATATATTTCCGTTACCCTATCTATCAAGCGTATAGCTTACGGGACTGGGTGCGCCATTATCCCAGCGTGGTTGAAGTTTGGTTCTTACAAACAGTCCACTTTTTCACAGTTGACCTATTGAGGCCCTGATATAAAACAAAATTTAATTTCATTCATGTTTTTCAGCGAACAGTTGGTAAAGGCAATATGGTTCTCAAACTTTATCCATACCGAATCCAGAGAAATCTTATTTGGCAACGGAAGTATTATTAAAATTGTCTTTCCGACTAAGAATGTTATTGTGTGCGAAGTACTCGAAAATGTTTTCTCAGCAAGCACGCTTTAGGATCATGTCTCGGGGGTCTTGAAGTACCAAAAACGCATATTGACGTAAGAATAAATAAAAGGAAATGTATAATACACATGTAGAGTTGCTTGTTGTTATGATCTGAGTTGTTAACTGTACGTTTTGTTATTTCAGTTAGTAACATTTCATTGCGTCAACTACATATTTGTTGTTTAATAGTTTTAATCGAAATATTCGACTGGAATAAATCCTGTACGCGACTAACAACTCACTCTCAAAGCGCAGATTGTAAATAATATACGATTTTATTTAGCGTTCATTATTCAGCTCTGTTGAGCGTGAGAACTGCTTTCGAGGCATTGATTTTATGCCGAAAACCTCGTTTTTAAATGTATCACGTTTAAAGTTTATTTGATAACATGCGAGTACGTTATAAAAGGTGAAAAAATGTTAAACATCTTTCAAGATCTTCTCTCATTTAATTTTAGCGCGTCAAAGGAATACATTTTATTTGCAAGTTTCTTTCAAAGAGTAAAATGAAGGAAAGCTATTTTTTTTTAAATAACTCAATATGTACTTGTTTATAGTTGTAGCCTGTTTTGTGTACCATTAGTAAATAAAGAAATAAAGTAAGCTCATTCAAAATTCCTATTATAATATAAAGGATTGTTTGAATGATTAAAAAGCTTAATTGCGCGCTTGGGTTGGAGTTTGTTGCGGGCTCTTTTCAGTACAGGAAATTTTTCATAATTTTAAAAATAAAAGATTTTTTTTTTTTTTAAATAAGCTATTATTGCTGATTACTAAAATGAACTAAAGAGTTTAAAATAATTTCTCTCTGATAATAAATACACCATTTCATAGATACTTTATAATCCGATTTTTTTATTGTTTTTATAAAAGCATTTTACTTCTTTCTTTTTTCTTTAAAAAACAAACTGGATTATAGAGTACCTATGAAGTGGTGTATTTAATATCATAATGAAATTATTTGTTCTTTTTTAGTTCATTTAAATAACCAGTAATAAAAGCTTGTGTTTAAAAGATCTTTTTTTTCGTCTTTTTAACCAATATAAGATTTTTAGTAAAAAAGACAAAAAAAGCTGTATATCAGTATTGGATAGAGATATTGAAATAATTCTTTGATTAGCTGATAGAAACTGTTAAAACAAAGCTGCCTGTATCTTTAACTTACTTTAAACCTAAAACATCTGTTCTGTTTATTCTTAAGCGTGCGATTATGACACTTTGATATATCTTATTTTCACAGACAACGTCATAAGTTTTGCCGTGTCCGGTGAAACCGCTTCAGTTACCAAAGTCAACCCTGAAAGCCCTGATACTGAAGAGAAATCCACGACCAACAATCATACCAAAGAACCCGTCAGGATCGAAATGTAATGTATAACGTAATTTAATATATATATTTAAGTTATTTTCAGCTATGCAATACTTAAGTTAAGAATGCATGTTAGAAAAAAAATGTAGTAAGATTTCAGTGTTAAATTATAATGTAAGATTTATTATATAGCAAATTTAGTATTCTTTACATGTGAAACTTTTTTAAAACTCTTTACGACATCGAAAATTATTAAAGTATGTATAAAAGATAACCTTAAATAATTCAAAAGCGTTTTTTGTCCTTTAAATAATTTAAACATTATAATAGGACGTTTCAATAAGAGAAATGACAAATTTATTACCAGATATCTACCAAATATCACAAGGGAGTTAATAAAACGTATACAATTACCTTTAAAGGTATTAATTTTATATAGGTTGGAAGCGTTCTCAAAAAGGTCACTTGTAAATAATGTATGAAATTCAGATACGTGTATTTTTCTTTCTTTTAATTCGGGTGCGAAATTGATTAATATGAAATGTAAGTAAACAAAAAATAGGACAGAAAAAATGAACAGTAAACAGTTGAAATTTTCGAGAAGAATATTCAATTTATTCTGAGATATCCAGATGTATCACCTGGGAGTTGAGTAAAAAGGGTCAGCGATTGTAAATAAAATGAATAAAGGTTGAAAAAACTTATAAACTTTATTATTTGCTTTCTCAGCACGAGCAAGAAAATAATGAACATTACAATTTGTATATCTACGCTACATATTGTACTAGCTGTTTCCCGCGACTTCGTCTGCGTAAAAATTAAATTTGCAAGACCTTTAGACCTTCTTAATCCGGCCCTATAGAAAAAGCCGTTCATAGCGGACGTCTATTACAAACTATTTATAAAATCGTTGCCAAATCTCATCTTTTATATCTCTTTGTTGAGCTTATAAAGAAGAAGAATCTATACTAATATATAAAGCTGAAGAGTTTGTTTGTTTTAACACGCTAATCTCCGGAACTACTGGTCCGATTTGAATAATTCTTTCAGTGTTAGATAACCCATTTATCGAGGAAGGCTGTAGGCCATATATCATCTCGTTAAGACTAATAGAAGCGGAGCACCAATAAAGAATGTTTCAAAATCGGCGGTTTTTTCCCCTTTTGAGATCTTCCGCTGCGTGCGCTGCGTAAACGGTTAAAGTTTAATCGTCATTGAATCCATCTTTTTATATGCATCCTAGCTGTAACCTGTAATTTCGGGTTTGATGATTTAAATCAATTAGCAAAAAAAATCTTTTCATTTCGAAAAAAAAATTTAAAACTTCAAGCTTTAACTTCTTATTGCGGGTTCCTTATAATTTCAATGTAAAGTAAATGTTATTCTCGAAAATCAGAAAGCCACTCGAAATCAGTCCGGCCATTTTATATAGACAGACAAAAACTGTTTATGTGGTAGTTGTTTGGAAAGAGCGTTTCTTTTATTAATAAAAGGCATACATACTCGCTTTTTTTTAATTTAAGTTTAGTTTTAAAAAAGTTTAAAAAAATTTTTTTTTTCATTAGTTTCGAAAAAAGATAAATTGACAGTTTACATAATAATATCGGTATTTTGTAATAAATATTCCAATTTATTTAACTTCATTCTAGTTAATAAAATAATATATTAAAGTTAAATTTTATATTAACAAAGTTATAATAACCTCTATTTAACTACACAGTTTTATAGTGACGATTTAACTCCATAATTTTATTGCAACGATTTAACTGCACAATATTATCGCAACGGTTTATCGATGTGTACGAGCATTAGAAAACAGTTTGGTTTTAAAAAACGACTTTATTATGACAAAACGATGGCACAAAACGTTTTAAAACATTGTATTCCTCACTTGAAAGTAGATAGTCAAAAAATCTAATATAATTGTCATAATTTGCAGTTAAAGTAAAATATCATACGAATAACATTTTTTTCAAAACTACGGCGTTGTGATGCAAGTTGTAATAGTAACATGCATAATCAAAGCAAAATGTGAGTATTATTCTTTTTGACTGTTTTCAACCCAAATACATTAGAATTTTTTGGAGTTCGGTGTATATTTGATATTAGGTAAGCCATTCTCTTTTTATCTCACCTGTATTAATCCATAAGATTATTGCTCGTAATTAATGAACTTTAATTATTTAAGTGCAGTTTATACTAATCTCTCTACATCTTAAATATAATATTCATCAAAATTGGTTCAGCGGTTTATGCATGAAAACGTAACAGACAGAGTTACTATCAATATTATAATATTAAAGTTAAATTTCTCGTGTATCAATATTTTATTGTCAATCAACTTTTATTTATTAATTTTTACCGAAATTGTCTAATGTAAATGCCAGTATTGATGGAAAACTAAAACCCTGAGAACAAAATGTTATGACATTGAAATTTTTACGAAGTATAATTGAATGAGAAAAATATAAGTCAAAAAGTAGGCAAACCATTATTATGTTTTGACAAACAAATTACATATACATGCAAAGTTTCAAATCGATACTTAAAAAGTAGGTTAGGAACCTTTTCTGAATTTGCTTATACTTGCATACAAGTGAAAATATTTAAAGCTTCTTAATGTACTGGTAGTAATGTTAGAGTAAATAACTACATAATTGTTAACAATTTTCTAACATACTTTTGTTTAAATTTTGTATTTTCCAAACTATTAGATGTAGAGCCTTTAATTTTTAGAAGTAAATACGGTTTTAGAGTTCCGTAGTACTACAAGGATCTCTTATAGTTTCGCTCTCTCCGTCCGTCTTTCCGTCAGTCTGTCCGTAAGTTGGTCGCGCCCCCCCCCCCCCTAGAATTTCCATACTGTGAGATTTGAAATTTTCCATGTTGATAGGATAAATTAAACTCATTAGAAAAATTATTTTTGAGAGATATCCGACATCTTTTGAACTTATTTAACAAATATGCTTATCGAATGTCAAATACGGAATATGAGCGTGTCTTGGCACGCCAGTTTATTTTACATATCCTAAACGTGGTAAAATTTCATTTTATTGATTTTCTTAGTATCTGTTGGACTTTATCAAGAAAAATGACGTACATTCAAATGATTTATCTATTCTATAAGTAAAATATTAGGTATATATAATAGAAGAAGAATTTTAATGAATTCTTCTTCTTCTCCTTTACTGTGTATCCAATAATAAACAGGCTTTCGAATAAAAAAAAACTTTTATGAAAATAGGAAAAGGCATTTTTCTAAAACAGAACCTTCTGTGCCAAAGTATGACTTGAGCCGATGCACCTGCAGGCGCGTGTATGCTATGCAGTTGGAATTGCGGCCTTATTATATTTAACCCCCGACTGAAATGGGTGGTTATAAGGGTATTATAAGTTCGACGTTACTGTGTGCCTGTGGCATAGTATAGTCATGTGGTAGCTCCTAAATGAGTGAACCGTTTAAGATGCGTTTTTTAGCTGACATGGTCGCGACTGTTCTTACTACTAGTTTAAAAAAAAAAGAAAGATGATTTAAATTATTTATTATAGGTGTTACATGATATGATGAGCGCTAATTGACATATAAACAAAAGAAAACTATGGTATTTAATTATGTATATATAAATATTTCAACATTGACTTTCTAATATAAACAAAAACAAAATCTTAAAAAATAAATAATACTTAATATTATGTGAATAGATTTGAAGTATGATGTAATTTTATATTTTAGAAAATTATCGTATAAAATTCTCTCTAAAAAATAATGACATGTTCATTCGTGCCACGTGACAACTTATTTATTATAAAAAGAGTGCCAACTTATTTATTACAAAAAGAAGAAAAGAAAAACTGGTTCACAATCCGCGTAGACATCGAGACTGCTTAAAAATTCATAGTCCAACCGAATTGCTTCTGAAAGTTGGTGAAAATTTTTAATTAATACGAACAAAGAAGTAGCGGGCGTCCACCGAAGTATTAAATTATAATTAACTTTGCAGTTTCCACAAATGGCCGGGTCTGGCACCATTAAACTGTGTGCTACAGGCGCAAAGTAAATTAACACATTATTATAACAGAAAATTCGGTACTAAAATTAATTTGTGCCATATACAAAAAAGTAAGTATTAGTTGGACTAAAAGAGTAAAGGAATGGATTTCACGAAACGGGAAGAAAAGACCGGGAGAGCAAATAAAAAGATGGCGTGATATCTTCTTGAAAAGGGTAGGACCGGATTGGATGATCATTGCCAGAGCTAGAGAGAAATGGAGAGCGTTAGGGGAGGTCGAGGACGCAACTTTTACAACTACTTAGCTAGGACAATTAAGCATTTAAAGCTTTTGTAAATCTGTTGTAAATTAAAGGCTTTTTTAATATATTTTTTTATTTATATATGGAAAAGTGTGGCAGAGTTTGTTACTTGATAAATATTTCTAATATTCTTGGGAGTTTCGTAGAATTTTTTGGTCTTATTCGGCAACTGAATTTTACTACCGTAAAACGCGTCAATTATCAAAATGCCCGTGCGATATGCAGCGATTTTTAGTCACGCACAAGATCTCTATATGGCATTTCCACATAGCAAACTTATTTATCTAAAGGCCAGTAACAGGACTAGGAGCCTTTTGTTAGTGCAGATGTCCATATATCGATATCTCCCACGTAAGTTGTTGTAACCCCAAATTCCTAACTTTGAAGTAGAGCGTTACAAACAACTAAATTGTAATATAACAGTCACTTTTTAATATATTATTGTATACAATAATGTAATCGTCATTATTATATGTATAATTGTATACATAAATGTGCTATATAATGACGACTTTATTTCAATTTACAATATTGTAACGCTCTACTGTGAAGTTGGGAATTTGGAATTACATGAATTTACGTGGGAGGTGTCGATATGTCTGTAATCACTCATTATCAGGCGTAAACAGAGGTGCTATTTGGCCTTAATAAAATATCCTGCAAAAGAATTATAAAAAACCTGCACTAATAATCTAGCAGTAATTTTAAACAAACCATGACCATACTTTTACTGAAATGGTATTTTATATTCTTTACTTTAAAGTTTTATAGTTGACACGCCAACCGGTCGTAAACGTTAAAATAATTAACGCTATAAAGTGCGGGTTTGTTAACGGCTCAACCTTTTTACGCGGCCAATATTTTACCGCTTAACGCACATTTCGTGTGCCAGTGTGATGCATAATTTTATTTATTTTCTGAATTATTGCTTTTCCTAATACGACATGAGTCAGGTATTTAGAGTTATGGAAACCACTGGAAAAGGTATTTCACTGGAGTACAAGAGAGAGTCAGAGCTCACATCACATTCTTATGAGCTGTTTGGCAGACTTTTCATTCAATGCGTTCATTTAAACAACGCAATAATTCTTGCTACTCGTAATTTACAATTTCACCACTTATCGCACATTTCGTGTGCCAGTGTGATGCATAATTTTATTTATTTTCTGAATTATTGCTTTTCCTAATGCGACATGAGTCAGGTATTTAGAGTTATGGAAACCACTGTAAAAGGTATTTCACTGGAGTACAAGAGAGAGTCAGAGCTCACATCACATTCTTATGAGCTGTTTGGCAGACTTTACATTCAATGCGTTCATTTAAACAACGCAATAATTCTTGCTACTCGTAATTTACAATTTCACCACTTAACGCACATTTCGTGTGCCAGTGTGATGCATAATTTTATTTATTTTCTTAATTATTGCTTTCCCTAATGCGACATGAGTTAGGTATTTAGAGTTTTGGAAACTAGCGGAAAAGATATTTTACTGGAGTACAAGAGAGAGTCAGAGCTCACATCAGATTCTTATAAGCTATTTGGCAGACTTTATATTCAATGCGTTCATTTAAATAACGCAATAATTCTTGCTACTCGTAATTTACAGTTTCACCACTTAACGCACATTTCGTGTGCCAGTGTGATGCATAATTTTATTTATTTTCTTAATTATTGCTTTCCCTAATGCGACATGAGTTAGGTATTTAGAGTTTTGGAAACTAGCGGAAAAGATATTTTACTGGAGTACAAGAGAGAGTCAGAGCTCACATCAGATTCTTATAAGCTATTTGGCAGACTTTATATTCAATGCGTTCATTTAAATAACGCAATAATTCTTGCTACGCGTAATTTACAGACTCCAAATCGAGGAAAATTATATATTGCTTTAATTAAAACGTATACAGTTTCCCTTTGATTTAATTAATTATTTAAATTATCTGTACCTTTCATTTAATAAGATTCTCCTTCTTGGTAATGTGTTTTCGCGAAATATCCGAATCTTGAACGGTTTTATGGTCTGTATACAATCAAGTATTCCGTACAATTTAATTCGATAAACGCAATGTAATTAATTTGTAATATTTTGACTAAAAGGTTGGCAACCTTAAATAATTCCACTTAATTGATTCACAAATAAGATTTGCTTTGGATAGTATATACTAGATATTGATTGATATATCTATATGCATGTATGTGTAATTGCTGGGGACGCAGTTGTGGATCCCGTGTGGGTCTACTTAACCATCATCGCAAGTGGTCTCAGAACTTACGTTGGCTTACTTCATCTGTCACAGATGCTAAAGGCTTATGATGATGATGATGGTGATGATAATGGTGGTGATAGTGGTGGTGGTGATGATAATGGTGGTGGTGGTCGTGATGTTGGTGGTGAATAAGAGATGTCATGTAACTCGAAATCTTGCAAACCGAGAGATGTAGAAAGATGAAATTTGGAAAGGAGATAGAGGCCTTCCGCTAAGAAAAGATTTTCCGATAGAGCCAGATTATGGAGGTCCAAGGGTTTTCATAATTTTATACAAGCAAAGTTGCGGGATAGAGCGAGTGTGTAATAATTACTTTGTATTTTTAAACACATTACACACAAAAATAAACAGGATGTTTCTAATCTACCCTCACTCCGACCTCTCCAGGACCCTGTAATTAGTGAGCAAAGTTAATATGCGCGTTCATTTATCAAGTTTTTGTTCATGACGTGGGTTGAGAGTAACTGCCTGTACGATTATACCCAAATGAGTAACATTATTTCTGACGAATGTACTCAAAATTACAATCATTATTCTTAACTATCAAGTACCACTTAATTTAGGACCTACTTGCTGCAGCTTGGCATAAATTACTTATATTTAAATATAGTCCGCCGTCGGCGTTTGCCAGCGACCTATGGAGCGCAACATTCTGGGTATAAATCTCGTCGACAGAACATACAACACTACGATCCAAAACACAAATCGCCGATGTGGCCCAAATAGTGGCCAACCTATAGAACTATCGGGTTGGACATGTTAGCCACATGTCGAATAATCTTTGGGCCAAAATCTCGACTTTATGGATTCCAGATCGGAAACGACATTGCGATAGACGATGAATGAGATGGAGGAATGACTTGGATCGTTATAATAGAGATTAGCAACGCATAGCCTTAGACAGAAACTTATGGAAAGAGGGTAGGGAGGACTTTGGCCTGCAGTGGAAAAAATAGGCTCTGAATAATAATAAATAATATATGTACATTGGACACGGATCTTTTTGCGAGCAAATATAAACAAAATTTAGATCCTAAAGCAATGCGTCCTAGTGGATACAATTGTTAATAAAATCCACCCAGAGACTTACAAACACGCAAAACGGGTATAAAGGTTAGTTTCAAGAGGAATAGAAATGCTGAGCATACTTAAGAAGTATTTTTGATATTTAAAAAAAATTCAAGGACATAATTAGACAAAGATAATGGAATAGGGAAAAAATAGTTCACTATATAACACTTACACTTTGTCAATATTCGTTTATAACGTTTTGCACAAACTCCATGCATTTAGCATAAACTCTATAATGTTAGTAGGCATATTTGAAATCTAAAAAAGAAGGAAAAAATACACAGCTAAAGCGAGAAATGACTAACACAATATGTGCGGATAATATCAGACAAATTATCGGTTTACGCAGTGCGGATTTCGAAGGTTAGATAATGGCGGGTTTCGTAAAGAATAGCCTAAATATGGCGCGGGGGAACTATGCTCGGCGGGTCAGATTACGAAAATAAACCCCTAGGGTATGTAATGACAACCCGGCTTCACACGTATGATGTCATCACTACCATAAGTAACATAATATAAAGTTTTAGAAAAAAGAAACTGACTTCAAATTGTCAGAACTGTATTAAATTGATGGATACAGAAAACAACAGCTTTCAAATAATAAAATATGGCCAAGAGCGTGTCAAGACACGCTTATATAGAAGGGTTCAGTATCTGATATGCGATAAAAGTATTTGTAAACTAACTTCAAAAGTTATTGTCCGATTTCATTTAAAATAATTTCTCTAATGGGCTTTAAGCATGTTCTATCAACATGGATAATTTCGCGTTTCTACGTTTAATATTTTACAAATGTTAGGCAGGGGACCACCTTATGGGCAGACAGACGGACGAACGGACAGAGCGAAATTATAAGGGTCCCTTGTAGAAAAATAATTAATTTTTAAATTTTTAGTGGAATGTAGATGTATTTTGTCTATATATGATATGTTTTTTTTTTTTTGATACCCCACTCGTATATCGCTTCCTATCGTTTATTTATCTCTTCTTCCACCACCAACTAGTTAACGGCTTAATCAATCTTCTTCAAACATAGGCTTAAAACACAACTGCGAAATATTTCAAATAAAAGCATGATAATTAAATTTTATGTCAAAAATGCCTTACACATTAGAAATGAGCTGATACTCTTCAAACTGCTGGACTAATTTTCAAATGAGAAAAACCCAAACCAAAACATACGGGTCGAATTGATAACCTCCTCCTTTTTTGAAGTCGGTTAAAAAGAATCATCAAAATCGATTTATAATTGACGAAGTAATTGCGTAACATACAAAAAAATGCAATTGAATTGAGAACCATCTCCTTTTTTGAAGTCTGTTAAAAATTGATTCATAAGGAGTTAACTCCATAAAGTTTTCTTGTTTTAAAGTTCGGTTTATAAACAGTCGACAAGTATGTTGTTTCAATGTAAGTTTAATATGTATGCACCAGCGCTATTAATACGTGTTTAAAGAGAATATACATGTAACATTTTGGAGTGTCTCCAATTAACGCTTACGTATGTTATTCGAACCAAATACGTTATTTGGTGATGTAATTACTGAAGTTATAACAGCGTGCAAATGAAACATCGTCAAACAGTTTAATCATTATACGATGCACTTACAGCATACAAAGCGACATATTTAGAAATATTTAGTACAAAATAGCTATATTGTTTTTCAGACGTTAATAGATAATGGGTTGGAGCACCCTGGTCGTCCCATGGCTCGATGGGCGTATGATGTGAGGAAAATGGTAGAACGTGGCTGGATGAGATTGGCAAGGGATAGGGGAGAGTGGCAGAAGCAAAACTCTGATCCAGGTAAGTTAAAAGATATGTACAGCTAAATGGAAAGCATTCAGGGAATGATAATCAGAAAACAAAGTGGAAGTATAAACCAGTAGTGTATGTATAAGGTCGAACCTGGTCCAGAATGGTCGAGACCGTAAAAAGTGGTGCAAACGGGAAGAGTCTAATGCCCAACAGCGGGTTATCAAGGGCTGAAAATGATGATGATGATTAGATAATGCTAGTTTTTCGTAGTGCAGTTGTTAGGACCTCAATAGCCACTCTCATACATACTAGTTCAATGAGAAGTGTCCTAAAGGTTTTGGTTTCCATTACAAATGTATGGGAAATGTGACATAAACGGTCATATCTTTTGATTGACGCTTAGAGAGTTGATTTTCATAGCAACAAGAGCCCGTAGACCTCAGTATTAAGTATTAATTTCAATTTCTTTACGCGTTCCTGAGGAAAAAGGTCTTGACGGACAGTCATATGACCAACGAAGTGATCAAAAAGGGCTCCTTTGAATGCTACAAATGGCAAACGATCAGGGGGTTACCATAAGTGACTATCGATGCCAATGAACATCTGTAGCACTTGGAAGCTAGCAGATACGTTGCCGGCGTTTAATGACGAGATAAGGCAACCTGGAAGTCTCACAAGCCAAACAAAACGCCACAACAATACCATCACTCAACATGACAGCATTGACGCTATTTCACGCCGATCTTATGTGAGAAAGAGGTACTAGTACTCGGGCGCGCTGGCCCAATTCGGCTGCAGACCAAAAAGATTGCAAGCGTGGTGTTACCCCTAATTAGATAGACAGGAGTAAAGGAAAGAGATGGAATAATATACCAAAAAATGTAGATAGGGAGGAGAGAAAGGATGTGGATACTACTGTCACCGACGATACTGAGGGGAAGATTATCTATTTTAGACCAAATAAAAGTTTTTCTTCTTCTTCTTCTTCTTCTTCTTCTTCTTCTTCTTCTAAAGATTTTAGGTTTAAAGTATTCATCCACCACTTAGCACTTCAACCAGCACCATCATCAAGTAAAGCGCCCATTTCTGGACTTCCATTAGTGCATTAATAGTCGATGAATGGTCAACTCAAACCATTCGCGATCTTAGGTCTATATTATTAGAAACTTACATCGTCTTGACTGAGTCACCGCGGTTTGCCGATATTTATTAGTGTTAATTCTTGTTCCAGCTTTCAACCAGCCCCGCCGACCGCACCCCGACTCGAGGAACGGCCGCCATTAGAGAGATATATAGTTTTAAATAATAGCTTACCTCAAACATATCCCAAAACAAACGCCCTTCTTTGATGGAAAATAGACATTTTAAAACCATAATTCATAAAAATAAATACATGGAACTATAAACACACGGCCGTCTGTTCCTGAGGTAGGTTACTTGATACCTGCCTTTATAGCAAACAGCCAACGGATACGCAATTTATTTTTAAATATATAAATTCATACTTATATATGTATATATACACCCAGACTCGAGGCGGGGATCGAACCCATAACCCACGGAGCGGAGTACACATTCACTGCCAACTGCGCCAACCAGCCAATCGGTGTTACCATTAAAATTAAATATCTTCGACTTTTTTATTGAATTTTGAAAATTAAATTATTTTTAAGTTATTATAGGAGAACAAATAGTAATTCTGGAGTATTGACGTCTACTATAAAGGTGTATTAATGTTCTCTATAAACTTGACATTAATATCAATTAAAATCACTATCAATGTGAACAGTACAGCCATCTAGCGTCATAATAAACTATGACCATAATGATATCCGTGTATAGTAATAATTAACATAGTGCAGGTTGTATTGTGTCCACAAATTTAAAAGCAGACTATATTTTTAATTGGTCTATTTTTTTTATTTTTCGTTACGTCTGTGAAGAGAATTTAGTTTTTAGAGTTTGCTGTTGATACATTGTTTGATATTGGTATCAAACTATGAATCAATAGCGAAATCAAAATAGCCCAATCTACTAAACTATGAATCTACTGATTTAGCTACGACCTCCTCAACATAGTTGCATAATATATTTCAATACTTTGAATAATATTTTCCATCAAAAAAGGGGATCCTTTTTCTTTTATGACCATAATAATAATTATTATTTCGGGACACGCCACTTCACAACGATACGCGCACAAAAGCCATAGAAAATGTAGCTAAGTTGCGTCGTAATTGTTTTTGATATCAATATCAAACTTGCTTGATGAAAAGTGGCGATGGAGGCGTATAATAGTGATAATTTTAAATTTATAACGGAAAGTAAGAACTTAACAAAGGACGTTCTTCATAAAGGAGGAATGATAATTGTGGCAAGAATGAAGCCATTTTCCATGACGTAAGAAAAGTTTTTCAGTGGTTTTAAAAATTTTAAACAAAAGGAGCATGATATTATATTACCAAAATGACTACAGATATTTTTTTTAAGTACGGAACTATCAAATAAATTAAAAGTTTTATCAACAAATTCTTTTACCACTTTAAATCCTCAAAAAAGTTTCGACGCCACTTTGTTTACATCATTATTAGACCTAAAAGGTATAAAAATATGCTTCGAACGAAAATTAAGGCTAAAATGAACTGAGCGTTTTGATCGCCGCGAATCAACACTTGCACGATTTTTAAATACCTAAGAAGTGGTTGTTAAAAAATAATTTCAAATTACCTGCTTATTTTGCTCGAAGTTTTCGTCTTCTTTTAGTTTTCATAAAATCCGTTAATATGGCAAATTCATTAAAAGTTTTTGAATTCAAATTGTCTTAACAATTGTTGGTAGCAAAAATAGTAAGTAATTAACAGAAACTAAAAGCGAATCTGTTTCTATATAAGGTTATAAGGAATGTTTTCTTGTCGCTTTGCAGTAATCACATCGAGCAATTTAAACCGTTTCCATAGGCTCATTTAATACTTATTCCCACTTTTCTAAATCAAAACGGCAGTATTAAACGTGGCTGTCAAACCGCTCAGTGCGTTCGGGCCTTATTGGAAGACGCTCAGACGCGGTAGATAGATCTCACGTTGAAAGCGGGTTATATAATCGTAAGTAGAAATTTCGTTAGCGTGAGTTGGTTTGTACGGAGATTTTCAGTGATTGTACTGCGGTCGTCGTCATCCGTACAGCGCCATCTAGTTTGCTTTGGTGTAACCTTTTTTTTTCCACTCGACATCATTGCCATCACGTTATGTAGCGGCAGCGTAGCGGCAGCAAACGAGATGGCGCTGTATGGACAGGTCGACGGACGCAGTACAAACGCTGTCGCGTACCATACAAAATGTAACTCACGCTAGCGCAGTTTTTACATACGATCACTATATACAGACCTCCCAAAAAAGCAACTGTCGGCGAGGCGCGTTTACCCCGGGCAACTCCACCTAACCCGGACTGAAGATATTCCTCTGTATCGGTTGAGTTCTTGAACTTGACCTTCGCTCCCGCTTAACCTTCGACCTTGGAGTGCTCTTTCACAAAAGCTTTAAAAATATACGTATTCTAAAACATTATATTTAGTTGGAAATTTGAAATGAACACTGCGAAATATGCAAATTGAATTATTTTGTTACATTGTTTTCTGTTTACAAAGTCTTCTAATAGAAATTGTTTAATTCAGTAAATTTCACATGGATTTACAGATTTGCAACAATTTGTGTTGCCCGTTTCTAATAAATTTGTGTTGGCCTTGATTTTCTAGTAATAACTCAAACAGTATAAAAATTTATGTTTTGTATCTTTTATTTCGCTCTATTTCTAGATTACTGGCAATAAAAACGACAAAACGTATTTAAACAAATGTATGTATAGTGTAGGATAATTTGAAATTAATCATCTAATGGACTTAGAGCTCCTGAACAACCAGACTTAGGGTATTTTGTAAAAGCTAAAAGTTTGTCAGCGCATGCTCTCTATACAGGTACGAACAATGGCCCATTATGAAATTTGCGTCATCGTGTCTTTGCCAGGTATATGACACTAAAGATATGAAAACTTTGAATTTACATTTTTCTCATTTCTAGTGCCGTATACAAGCCGAAGCCACGATCAATTAAATTTCATAATCAGCCATTGTTCTTACCTGTACAGAGAGCATGCGCTGCCAAACTTTCATCTTTGACAAACTAACGCAAGTCTGGCCGTTCAGGGGCTCTTACTGTATTATGTCTTCTTCACTAGAAAGTCCGTGTACAATGAAGTTAACAAGTGCTTTTTAGGCGGAACTTTTTTATATGGCCGAGGTGTTATTCGATTAGGAAACGCATCAAGACAGTTTTTGAAAAAATTAAAGATTCCCTGGCAAAAATTAAACAATGGGTAAAAACGGAAGCTATTCTAATGTCTTTGGGACCAGCTCCACGAAAGGAAAAAACTTACTTTAGCAATTATCGCTTTTGCACAATTAAAATTACAGCAATTGTTAATAACTAAAGCATAACTTATTGAAAAATCACGATAAAAATTTTTAGCCTGCGAATTATTATAATGCCGGAGCCAGACATAGCTTCATTTGAATGATCATGTAATGTGACCGGGGACTTTGTGTAATTACATAAAGTTTTGTAAAACTTTGTAGCCTTCAATGACAAAAATGTACAAACACT